>JANBXA010000114.1:15405000-15767500 GCA_030556225.1 Cricetiscus sungorus
ATTTCTGTATGTCCTGCAACCAAAGTGTCTGTGTGTGTGTGTGTGTGTGTGTGTGTGTCTTCAGTAATAGAGTCTTAACATCTGGTTACTGCGGACAACCAAGAACAACCAAGAACAAGGAGAAAGGCCTGCACTCAAAGGCCCCTGGAAACTCACTGTGTAATAACTCACAGGAGGTATGGCACAGTGAAGACTGGGGTTTCTCTTTAATACTACAGGACTGACCTCTCAGGCAAGATGTACCCACCAGTATAAAATTAGCAAGGTGACGTTGATGGGAGATGTTATTCTGTAAATATGTTTCTCATACTAGTTAATGAATAAAGTACTGTTGGCTAATAAAAAGGAAAGATAGGAGGGATTAAAAAACTAGGAGGAAGGAGAAAGAGTAAGGAGGGGTCAACATGGAGAGCCTGAAGAGGTAGCACGCCAGCCACTCTGGCCGGTAAGATGACACCACGTAAAAATACATAAAATAGTAAAAATGGGTTAATCATTAAGACAGAGCTAGCCAATAAACAATGATAGTAATTGGCCAACAACATTATATCAAATACAGAGTCTCCGCATGATATTGGGGGCTGGCGTGGCAGCGGGACCAGACTGGTGGTGGGGAAATATTTGCTTGTAACATGACATAGCTTAGAGTCATCTGATTGGAAAGTCTTAATCGAGGAATCGTCCAGATCATGTTGGCATGTAGATATGTTATTGGGGGATTATTGGAATTGTAAATTTATGTAGGGGGTCCAAGCTCACTGAGAGTTTTGCCATCACTAAGAGGTTGTATAAGGAAGCTGGATGAGCATAAGCCTACCAGTAAACCAATAAGCAGTATTCTTTCATGGCTTCTGCTTCTAGTTCTTGCTTGAATTCTTGCCCTAACTTCCTCCAGTGATGGAATATGACTTGGAAATATAAGTCAAATAACTCTTTTCTTCCCCTGATTTGCTTTTTATCAAAGTGTTTTTATCATGGCAATGTGAATTAAACTTGATAGGCAGTAACCAACAGCTTTTTGAAGGGATTTGCATAGAGTGGGCCTGATTCTGTAAAGCTGGTCATAGGTTTTAAGGGGCAAGCTATTATCACTACTTTTATAAAATGGATATGTTGTCATACTACCTTTAAACATTTATATTTATACCCACAGATTAACGTGCTATCATATGTAGACAGATAAACTTCTTTCTGTAGTAGGCAGCCATCCAGAGACTCATGATTGGTCAAAGTGACTGTTGAGGCTCATTCCTAAATAGAACATCTGTGCCAAGTCCCCTCCCTCATCCAAGGCTTAGGTAATATTACTAAAGGAGGGGGGCAGAAAGAATGTAAGCACCACAGGATGCAGAGGGGCTGAGCTGAGCATGGCATGGATGATATACTCATAATCTCACTGCAAGTATGGTTATCTGAACAAAACCCAAACAAGATCAAGCCAGCAGTGTCTGTCAACATCCCTGAAGGCAGCACTAACAAGACCAATTGGGGTGTTAACACAAAAAAAGAAAAGACGTGAAGGAAGGAGAAGGGCTTGATGGAGGGTGTCTGGGGGAGTCAAAGGAAGGAGTTGGGTGGGGATGGATATGATCCAAATACATCACGTACAGGCATAACATCGTCAAAGAATAAATACATGGTATTAAAAGCAGCAACAAAAATAAAAGACAGTATTTTTCTGAATTTTAAGAAAAAAAGTATTTGTGTGTGTGTGTGTGTGTGTGTGTGTGTGTGTGTGTGTG
Organism: Cricetiscus sungorus; assembly: GCA_030556225.1. Classification (NCBI taxonomy): domain Eukaryota; kingdom Metazoa; phylum Chordata; class Mammalia; order Rodentia; family Cricetidae; genus Cricetiscus; species Cricetiscus sungorus. Next base: position 15,406,743 of record JANBXA010000114.1, read on the forward strand.
TGTGTGTGTAGTAAATGAGTGGAGAGGAACAGATACACCAGGGAGTAAAAGCAGCTTGGAAGTCAGAGTGAAACACCATATGTGAGAAATTAACAAACGTTTATTAAGGATTAGAGAGATGGCTCAGCAGCTAAGAGCACTTGTTATTGAAGAGGACTCAGAGGTAATTCCCAACAACCACAACACAGATTATAACTATCCATAATTTCAGTTCCAGGTGATCCTGTGTCCTTTCCTACTTCTGTGGGTACCAAGAACACATATGGTGCATACATACGTGGAATTAAAACCCTTATACACAAAAGATAAACAAAGAAACCTAAGTTTTCAAATGGGAAAAATACTTATTTAGCCTAAGTTTGGGAGACTGAATGCTCAAAATCTAGCAAGTGCATTGGCTTTGCCTGATATGGTCTCACATGCATAAAGACATGGTAGAAAAAGAAGCAAGAAGAGAAATAAATCCATGAAGGGGCAAGATGCACTGTGTAGCTCTATGCCATAATAACCCACTTTCACCACCCCAAACTCATTCAATGGGGTTCAATAGGGATGAGTGACAGTCTCTCAATGGGGCATACTTGTGGTTACCCCCTACCAGGTCCCACTTCTTGAGAGGCCACCGCTTAACACTGTAGTACTAAAAACCGAGCTTCCTGCGCAGACACCTCTGGCAAGTCCACATTTTTAACCCAGGCAGTGCGTATGGAGGAGGATGTGGCAGACAGAATAATTTCCCCTAAAACATCACTTTGTGAAATTTGAGTCTGAAGACTGTTTGTCACATGAGGAGGGGAAATTAAGATTACACATGGATTTGAAATTTCTATTAAGTAGACACAACACAGCCCCAACAAAGATTAAGAACACAAGAGAATGCAAAAAAGAAAAGAATAAAAACAGAAAAGAAAAAGAAGAAAGAAAACAGAGACCCTTGGGGAGGACAGCGTGAGGACATGGCTAGATCTTATTGGCTTGGAGATGGAGAAGGGACCAAGAGTGAAGGACTACAGGTCACCTCCAGTAGCCAGGAAAGTCCAGAGAATAGATATTCCCTAAAACCAGAAATGGGAATATCTTGAGTCTAAATCATGGAAATACAATAAACATGCATTGGATTTTTAAAAAAGATTTAGAGTGTGTGTGTGTGTGTGTGTGTGTGTGTGTGTGTGTGTGTGTGTGTGTGTATTTTATTAATGGAGATGTCCATAGGGGCCAGAAAATGGGTATCCGAACTGAAGTTACAAGAAATGAGCTGCTTCATATAGAGGCTGGGAACAAAATCCAGTCCTGTGCAAGAGCAGCAAGCATTTTTAACTGGCAGTCTATCTCTCCATACTCATTCATGTTTGAAGCAAGCGAGTGTTACAGTAGTAATATAAGTGAAGAAAAGGAATTTATCTGAGAGACACATGCAGTGAGAAAGGAGATGGAGAATAAGCAGGTACAGGCTATTGCAGTTTTTCAGGGTCAGAATTAATGAGATTTTATGTTGGAGCAGTGGCTTCTGGGAAGAGAGGCAAAAGGCACTAGAAATGGTTTGCAGATGCAAAGGGACAAGGACTTTGGAGTCTCTGGGCCAGGTGCAGGCAACTGAAGCAGGGAGGGAAAGGGGAAAGAATGCAGATCAGTTTCTGTAGCAGCACCACTGAGAGTTACAGGCAGTCTTTGAGACTTTTGATATCAGATGAGGAATGAGGTTCCTCAGGGAAATGCTAGGAGCTGAGTGCAGGCTTGGGGGCAAACAATATTAGATTGCCATGGAAACAAAAAGAGAAGCAAACAGAAATAAAGACAGGCGAAAAGAGGTCAGAGACGAAGGAAAATCTGAGGAGCTCCATGTCACTGGATCTAAGAGAGGCAGGAAAGACTAATAGCTTAGAATGTGCCAGAAAGGCAAGATAAGATGAGACCAGTTATTTGTTTAAACGTGAGACATCTTCCCCCTCCAGACTTCAGTAATGAATGCTTGGTCCACAGCTGATGGCATTAATCCAGGCAGTGACTGAAATTTTGGAGAATGAGACACAGTGGGAAAGGGAAGCCAACAACAGGCCATCTTTGTCCTTTTCCGTCTTTCTGCTTTACCACCTCTATGAGGGAAACAACCTTATTGTACACTGGAAAACTGTCCCCATGATGTTCTTTCTGACTAGACCGAAGTAGTTGGAACAAACTAGCTTGGGGCCAAAACCTCCAGAACCATGAGCCAAAGGAAATTTTCATCCATAGAACTATTCACAGTGGTGAAAACTAACAGTTACAAGAGAAGGCTCTAGGGTGGCTTGTGGTGCTGAGCTGGACTCTTGGGAAGAAGAAATCTGGAATGCCACTTTCCATAAACAGCAGCTTTATGTGACTTGAAACAGTGGCCTTTTCCTATATGACATGAAAAACACATTTTCCATAGCTGCTATAACAGATGATCTGAACGTAGGTAGTTTAAATCAAGACAAACTTACTTTTTGACAGTTCTGACATTCAGACGGCAGAAATGAAGGTGTTGGCAGGAGTGTGCTCCTGGAGGCCCCCTTGGATGCTGCAATGTCCCTGCCATTGATATCCCTGTAGCTGGTGCATTCTTTAAAATCATCTTGCCTGATGCTCTCTCCTTTGGCATCTTTCCAAATCTTCTCTCATCAGGGTCCTCATGCTTGGACTTAGGGCTCACTTTGGTAATCCAGGTTAAAAATCTTACAACAATGTTAATACAGTAACATTTTGTCCATATTAGATAGTATTCACTCTTTTATCACATGAGGTATGATTTTTTTTCTTGTAATCTACTACTCTACCTGCTCCTAATGGTTGGTAGATACTAGATATTAAAAACAGATAATCTCCATCCATAGTCCATTTTGGTCTGACATTTGTGTTCCACCAACAGATCAATAAGATGAGACCCTCAATTATTATTTAGCACATTTTCAATATCATAGACATTGCAGATGAGCCTTTGTTTCAATAATAACAGCTTTCATCTATGTTGTGTTTACTTTTCCTACTGATCTACACCTCACTGTAGCCCATGAACCTGGTACAGGCTGTGAACTACAGTGGGCCCGTGTAGCAAAGCCCATGATCTTATTTATTCACAGGTCTCTGCTGAATTTCCTATAGCCCATTTTTAATTAAGGCAGTTTCTCCATGAAGCAAAATTTGGACATCACTGTGATTAGAGGAAAAAACTTTGGTTGCAGATATTGAGATATTTGATAATTGTTTTAGGGTACATTAAGTACACCCTGACAGCTGCTAACAGAGGGGAAAGGGAACTCCTATATCAAGTACAGGCTTTAATAATGGCTAATTTATGAGCATATTCAGTGTTTAGAAACAAAATTTGCATATAAAGTGATTTTCTAAATTGCCCTGTAATGGCCAGAGCCTTGAGTTTATCCCTTGCTTGTGTTGTTTTGAGATTGCTTTGTGAAATGATCCTTTGACAGAAAGTGCAAAGGTGCAAATCTGACCCTGTTACTCTGTTATTTCCAATTCCAATTTAGAATTGCATCTTCAAAACCGATGAAGGCTCTGTCACATTTAAGAGAAATAAAGAAGTCTTATTTGAATTCTGTGTCAAGCAAGCTAGGAAAATGCCTCTTCCTCCATCACCACTTTTCCCTTCCTTTGGTGTGTGGGGAACGCGTTTTTCTTTTCTGATCTCATCTTCTTTCCTCTTGGCTGAAATGGTTTTTTTTTTTTTTCAAGGACAAGAGATACAAAGCACAAAAGAGCCCTGACAGCCTAAGCATCTGCAGGCACCTTGTGGCTCACCACAGTTAACAGGGTTTGTTTATGACATGTGGGAACGGCACAAACTCTCCACCAGTGTTGTTGGCAATTTTCCACCTGCTCTCTGTTTTAGAGACTAGACGTTTTTGATCATTGTGTTCCCAATATTTGGGATCTTTTCCCTATGGGAAACAAGGAGGCCAAAGTTTAGAGTTAGAACGTTCTCCAAAGGCTAAGAAAAAATGCTACAACTCAATAAAGTTGGACACTAAAACTCAACAAAACAAAACACAAGCCTTGCATAATATTGTCAGTATAAATGGAAATTGACTAACCAGTCTTTAAAAGTCACCAATTTTAGAGGAAAATAGCCAGGTCTGTCTTCAAGGGACTTCTAAAATAAACAAAAGAAGCAAACTAAGGAAGCATGGTGAGGCATGGTACTTTCCTTCTCCACTGCAAGAAGACCCCATTGACCATGAGTGCACTGAACAACAGTCTTCTTCTACCAAACTCCCAGCAAGCTTTGAGGAGCTGCCATTGCCTAACACTGACCTTGGGTTCTTGTATCTGTCTTCACAGTATATGACGGCCCATCATCAGTATCTGACCTGATCCAATTCTGTACCTTAGATGTCTTTCAGGTGATGCCTGCGCCCCTGGCCTTTCTTCAGCAAGATTCCTGTTCAGTCAGTCCCCAGGGAGCTGCCACTTGAGTTATATATATCCTCTGCTCTTGGCCCATTTGCTTGTGTTTGGAGTTCACCTCCCCTGTCAACACTGCTGGGAACGCTCCTGCAGCAGCCTCTCTTGAGTAGGTCTTTTCTGCTATCTCTCTCTTTTTTTTTTTTAATAATTTTCCCTCTCTACACTAAAGTATCAGAGTAAAGTTCCCCTCTCTCAATGTCCTGCCCACCCAATTCCTCACTCTTTCTTTTTTCTCTTGTATTTGAATACAGATCTAAAGTAGCAATAAAATGAGATAAAAATAAAACTAAACAAAATGGAATAGACTGAAACAAACAAGAGAAGGAGCTGAAGGAAGCAAGAGAACAAGGGTATCGTGGTTTGATAAGGGTCAGGCTAAACAAATAGGCTGAATAGATGTTTATTCAGGGAGAAATAACTTACAACCTAGACAGACGAACACCAGCAGGTTCCACCGGATGCTCCCTGCTTCCCGCCAAGAGAACACTCTCAGGCTCCTCCTGCCCCTGGCTCACTTCTGCCCATGGCTCCACCCACAATGGGTGTGTTCAACGCCATAGAAACAGACAAAGTGAATATCTCACTACAATTCCCCTGTTAGTCTAAAGAAAAGATTTAGGCTTGATACAAAACTATATACAAAACAGTGAATAACAAGTGTGCTCTAAGAAAAGGAAAATCAAGAACATACAAACTTAAGATCTACACAAGGGGAAGTAGATTTCTTCCTTGCCATCTTTAATCTTACATTTCTTTACAGAAGTCACCAGCTCATACTGGCCACTGCAAGGTATTTGTGTCTGCACATCCCTGTTTAAGGTCCAGGCTCCTCAATCTGATTTGTAAGGGTTATCTAGGCTCTGCTTACCTACCCAATCTCTTATAGCTGGTCCCTGTCCTCTTGTGCAATAGCCCCATCTCTCCGAGGAGTCACTGTACTTGTTTTGGGACTCTGTTCTGTGTCTTTACTATCCATACCCTCATGCCCCATACACTCATGCTTAACCTTCCCATCCAAGTCCCCCGACCAGCCGATCAGCTAACTCTGGCCATCCTTGTCTTCTTCCTTTCTCCTTTTTTTCCTTGTGTATCAACAGCACATCCTGTTGGATGCTCTATCATTACATTTTTATTTGCTATAACAACATAACTGAATCGGGCTAACTTTCTCTTTCTTTCTTTCTTTCTTTTTTTTTTCTTAAGAGGTTTTTGTAACTCATCACTCTGAACATTCAAACATCAGTCAGTATCAGCCCTGTCAGGTGACACAAGAATCTTGTGAGAGATGGATAACTCACATCAACAAACAGGAAAGCCAGAGACGGGGAGCTCTGCAGTCCTTGCTGAGGATGTAACCCCAAACAACCTAAACATACCCTGTCACACTGGAGAATGGGCCTCTGGATACTCTTTCCACTGTGCTCTGCTGTACCTGCTTCTGTAGGACTTACCACCACCTACTGTTTTGCTAATCTCATTTTACTGATTCTCTCCATCATAAACTTAAATCTAATGGTTTCTCCACAACCATGTGTTACAGAAGAGAGTGAAGGAGACTTCTGAGGGTGGCAATGTGGTTTTGATAAACTAGGACGGGCACATGCTGTGCTCCTTATCACTTCCCCCCCCCCTTTCACCACTGAAACACCCATCACGGAAAACAACTCAATTTTCTTGTTTGTCGCAGGATTTAACTGAGCTCAGGGTCTCCTATTTCTACTGATGGCAAACTTCAATTTTTACCCGTTTGCGGTTATTCAGTCACGCTGAGTGCAAGCTCAGTCTTTGGGGGTAATACTGAATTAAATTAGAAGTTCCTTCCCTGTCACTTCTCCCTCCCTATGCTGTATGAGCCACATTCTGAGAGGAAGCTGTGGCCCTCCAGAGAGTGTAGCTCGTTGCTTCTGTGCGTCTTGCAGATTTCTCTGGGTTCGGCTTCCTTTCAGTTTGCAGTGCGTACTGGTTTGCAAGGCTCTCCTCTCTCTGAGGCCACAGCTTCAGCATCTCAGGCTGATTCTCCAGCAGTAGAAATTCTGTATTTGAGAAAGCCAGCAGTTCAAGATGGTATGAAGAACCTTGGCTTCCCTTTCATTATCCTTTCTCAGCTCCCTCCACAAAACGCTCAGAAAGAAACAACAGATGGCCATATCGCTATAAGTGCCCTGGACCTTGGAGTTTCTGACCTTAAATGTCCATGTGAATGCTAATATCCCATAAGGAAAGTTTTTGGGCTCCTAGTGTGAGGTAGGGCCCTAGTTTGAGCTCAGACTGTACGTTTAGGAGTAGTTTCTTTTCATCACTTTCTGGTCCATCTAGGGATTTAAGCAAAAGTTAATACTGCTCCATAAGGGCCTGGAAGCGAAGAATGGCTCTTGGTACGCCTTAGTTTCCTGGAAGTGCCCAGTTCCCATTTAGGTTGATGTCCAGGACAGTAAAATGGTTTATTCATCCCCCCTTTCTCTTTTTAAAGAGGAGAGGTAAATTTTTTGCCACGCTGTAACTGTTCTATAGTCTGGTATTTGAGGTGAGATGCCTGATATTTTTCCTTTAGTTTTTAATTTATTCTTCTCTCATATATTACATTCCTGATTCAAGTTTCCCCACCTTACACTACTCCAGTTCTCCCCTCCCCACTCCTCCCCTCTTCCTCAAATCCAGTGCTCCTCTGATTCCCTTCAGAAAAGACACGGCTTCCCAGGAACATCTACCAAACACAGCAAACAAGGTACAGAAAGACTAGGGGCATACCCTCATATCAAGGCAGAACAGGATACCCAATGGGAGGAAACGGGTCCCAAGAGCAGGCAAAAGTCAGACAACCTCACTACCACAAGAAGACGAAAATATGCAATCATAATATATATATGAAGAAAACCTAACTCAGACCCATACAGGTTCCCGGACTGTAGCTTCAGTCTCTGTAAGCCCCCATGAGCCCTGCTTAGTTGATTCTATGGGCTGTGTTTTCCTACAGTCCTTCCCCTTTTTCTTCTGTGTGGTTCCCAGAAATCCTGCTAATATGGCTATGGGTCTCTGCATCTGCTCTCATGAGTTGCTGAATGAAGCCTCTCTGATGACAATTAGGCTAGGCTCTGGTCTATATGCATAACAGAATATCATTAGGAATCATTTCATTGATTTGTTTATTTATTTTTGGCAAGTCATGCTTGGTTTTATCGCAGGTCTTTGGGCAGACCAGCCTCCGGTTCCTGGCCATCCAGGCAGTGTCAGGCATGGGCTTTCACTCCTACTCTTTTCTTAATGAGAGATGAATTGTGTTTCAAACTAAATTAACAATTCAGAGCAAATTGTTCCTGTCTGTAAACTGTTACTGACAAAAACAAGTGATGCGAGATAAGATGTAGTCCTGAAAACTGAGGACACTCTCCAGCATCAATAGCAGAGGTACTTAATCGTATTAATTTGTTTCTTCAAAGTGAAAAATGGTGCACATTAATATTTCCATAGATAACAAAATGTTAAAGGGAGGATGTCTTCAACCCACTAAATACATTGAATATATATAGATGTTATTCAGTTCTTTAAAGAACTTCAAAGTTTTTTTAATATAATAGGTTCTTTTAAAGCATCCTTTGTTAACTCAGTATTTTTACTGTCAAATGGTCATGAATTCACATTACTGTGGCTTTTCTATTTCTAAAATACGAATTATGTTTTCAAGCTTGAGATTTCAGGTCCCAGTGATTCTTGCTGAAATATCACACACAAAAGTAGCATTCATTTTATTATTATTTTAATTAAAATAAATTACATCATTTCTATTTTCTTGTTCCTCCGAATTTCTCCCATATCCCACCCCACTCTCCAATTCAGTCTTTTTAAAATAAATAAAATTTAAAATACATACACATATGATTTCAGAGATGGTCAGGTGTTATTGGATAACCAATTAGGGAACTCATCTGGAATAAGGTTAATTTTCCCAGTCGCTGAATTCCTAAACTGTTGGTGACTCTGAGCCTAAGGGGGCCCTGTGAGACTGCCCCCTTCTGTGTTAGCATGTCTAGTGGTATTGTCCTTGTTCTGGACTTATTTAGGCAGCCATGTTGTTGGGGTGTAGCTTCCCTGTTATTTCAGGTGACACGGTTTCACAGAAAACTTCCCCATCTTCTTGCCCCATATTGCACAGTGTTCCCCAGGATTTAGTTGCAGAAATTGTGTTACAGATGCATCCACTGGGGCCAGACACCTCATTGCCAATTGCTCACTGCAGTTTGACTGGTTGTGGTTTTCTGTAAAGTTTTCCATCTATGACAAAGAGAAGTTTCTCAGATGAGGGGTGAGAACTACACTGAGTATAAGGATAAGAATTCAGAGCGCAGTTAGGAATTGTGTTGGCTTAGTAAGTAGTAGTAGTAGTAGGTTCTCCTTTAGGGTTCATGACTTCACTAGCTTTGTGTAGTTGGCTAGGCTTCCAGCACCAGGCATGTTTCCCCCTGTTGAGCAGACTGTAAGTTCAATTTGAGAGCTGTTGGATAGTGCCAAATATGAGTGCCACAATTACATCATTAGGGATATCTTGCTGTGCTGGTCATTGTTCTGGTTCATAGGTATCACAGCTGGTTATGGCTATTGTTTGTTTCCCTCCTGTGGAAAAGAATTAGTGTTCTTAACGTATACAGACACAAGTTATTAGCTATACAGAAGCAGAGAACAAACAAATTTATTTTTCTGCTACAAATAGAAGAATTCTTCTTATCAAACTCTGACAAACTTCAATGCTTATTTATTCAATAAATGAAATAGTATAATTGACAGTGGGATGAAACTTCATTTTCATTGAAGGATAATTCTTTATTATAGAGTTCAGCTAAGTGCCATTGCTTGATGGGATTATATATGCTGTATTTTTTAAATGGCAATACTATGTATTTAGGTTCCTCAACTATGATGTTTTTTATGTTGGTAAACCAGAACCTCAACTGTGACATGACTCTAAACTAAACTCAGAAGATATTACTTATTATATTACTTACTTTTTGGATCCAAGAATGGAACTCATAAACTGTCTCATGTGGCAAAAGAACACTCCAATCATGTTATACCTTTCCAATCAAAGACTGTCTTCATAACATCGATGACAATTTTAATTCATGGGACTATTTGGTCAAGGAAAAACTGGGCATATAGAGCCATTCGGCACAGAACTCTATTTAGTGTTTTAATATAAAGTTAAATTTGAGTTGGGTATTTAAGCAGTATGGAAGTCACCCCACCCCAAGGGTCAGTCTCCTGGGAGTGTTTGAGCTCCTTCTGAGTGGGCTTTTATCAAAATTGTAATGATGCTGTTGTTGGTGTGCTTTCTGTTGCCAGGACAAAATGCTTGAAACAAGTGACTTTAAAAGAGAAAAAGGCTACTTTGGCTCATGGTTTCTAAGGTTTCAGCCCTTGATCATGTTGCTTTTGGACCTTTGATGAGGCAGCAAATGAAGAGGGCAGGAGTAATCCTCCACATCATGTTGTCCATGAAGTAAAGAGACAGAAAGAAATGGACCAGGGCATACCTCCTGTAACTCGACTTCCTTCAAGTAGCTTCCACCTCCCCTAAAGTTTCCATGCTACCTACCTTTCAGAGTACTGGTCTTGGGGAATAATACATTTGAGATCCAACCTATAATCCTACCTAAAGATGAAAAAGTTATCACACCTGAATTTTTACAGCAGGAACAATGCTCATCAGATAAACAGTCCGGCTAAACAGTAGATGTCAACAATTACTTTGTGTATTTCTAGTCTTCTACAGAAGAGGATGGTGAATTTTGAAGCTAGCCTGGACTATAGTCTTCAAAGCTGTTCTTTTTTTCTTAAGAGAAAACAAGCACCTGGAACATACCTGAAAATGAGAGAAAGCATACAAATAAATGACACCAAGAAAATTTCATTTCCAACCATTGGGAAACAAATGAGTAAACTTAGTGAAAAACACTGATGATATCTATGACAGGAAGAAAAGAAATTGCTAAATAAACATAGAGGAAAAAGCTCAAGTGAGAAGATATAGTGCTACTGGGGAGGATGTGACATCATTCTGAGTGTTCAGAAAGACGTGACATCATTTTGAGTGTTCAGAGAGGATGTGACATCATTCTGAGTGTTCAGAGAGGATGCAACGTCATGTCAAGTAGTCAGAAAGTATGTGACATCATTTTGAGTCTTCAGAGAGGATGTGACATCATTTTGAGTGTTTGGAGGCAGGATCTCACTGTGAAGGCCAGGATGGTCTCTAACTTGAGATTTGTCTTTCTTAGTCTCTAAGACACTGGAATTACTGGCAATATTTGACCCCTCTGAATCCATTTAAATTTAATTTGTATTTAATGTATAATTGACTAAATTTCAGGACAAAATTTGGTGATGATATAAACAAGTACAGAATGAGTTTAAATGGAAACACTAAACATTTTAAAGAAGGAAATAAATGGAATAGAATCTTATTTTCTTTTCATTTAAATGCCGGTTATAAAATATAGTTTAAAAGTTATGTAATAGATTATGAACTCAAATATGTATAAAATAAAACAAATATAACTTGTGAAGCAATATATCATTTGGGTTTTCAAATTAATGAAATAAATACTCAAAGTTTAGGTGGAAAAATTTGAGGATACCTGTGAAAAATTAACTAAGGTCTCTAGTCTCCAATACAAGCTAAAATAAAAAAATTCAAAATTTAAAGAATAACTTAGAAATAAAAAATAATACTAGAGAATTCATGAAAATTATGCATAGAAAAATTAATAACTCTGAAAGTTCTCTGTGATAGAATTCCATTAAAACTGATGCTTGACTGACAAATTAGGAAAGCATCAGCTACAGGACAGATTCTAGATAATATCTCAGAGAAATGGTAAAAAAGTTATAGAAGACCTTGTAGGGGAAATAAAAATAGATAGAAAATACTTTGAATGGTGGAAATAAACAGCTCCAGTTGTAGCAGAGGAATTTATAAGTGAATGTTTGCCAACACTTCTAAGAATCCACTATGTGAACTAAAGCAACATGTATGTGTGTATATGTGTGTATGTATAAATACACATATTACAATTTTTTTATCATATAAAAGCAATCCTTAAATGTCATTCTAATAATTCAAGTCCATCATTAGTTTTACTTCTTATAAATTGGAAGAAACTCAATTTTTCTAATACTGCATATAACATATGTAAATATTGTATAATATAGAAGTAGACTTTAATCTCACAGAGTAAGTGTACACAAATACATACTAGGTATGAAATACCTAAACTTTATAGCTTAAGAATAAATAAACACTTACAACATTGCATGAAATATGACAAGTAGATGAGGAAGAGGTAAGGCAGGACCTTTGGTTTGGAAGAAGGCAGATATATCAGGGTGGAGACAAGCAAGTCTCACCCTTTATGGGTGGGTTCAAAAAGAACTTGGAAACTTATTAAAATTTAATAAATCCAGATGGCAGACTTGAATGTGTTTTATATTACTCCTTAATAAATTTTATTCTCTACTGGATATATTTTACAGCAAAAAAGATTAAGATAAATTTTTAATCACAAAGCAAAAGAAAACTATTCCCATTGGGAAAATGTCCAAGAGATATGCAAATAAGCTCCTTAAAAAAGATCTGCGTGGGATGAACAAACATGTGAGGTCACTCAGTCTCACTTGTAGAGGGCCCCACTGGGTAGCACTGACCATTTCAGTGGAATGTCAAAGTCTTTGTAATTCAATGCAATTTTTGAAGAATTTGGGCATATTTAGTATAAGACTTTATATTTTGCATATTATCTGACCCTGTAGTTCTACTACATATGAGTTTTTTTAATATTATATACATAGCACATATAAAATATACTGTTTATATATATATAAATTTGTATATACAAATTAGCTTAAGAAAATAAAATATTGAATATATAAAGATAAATCTGAGGTTCCTATGCCATGTACCATACATAACTGTAAATTACTGAAACATCTTGACAGAACACATTGAAATGAATTTCTATACAACTATTTAAATATTATTGAGGAATACTGATAATATGTAATGATGTATGTGATATGTTATATAATGTACACATAGCATATCATAAACAAAATTATTTACCTTTTCTCATACTCATTAAGAATGAATCACCTCATACATACATTTCCCACAAAAATACACACAGAAGGCAAAATAATAACAAAACATTCTATTATAAAATATGAAATGTTATTTTCTCTGGGTATTGAGCTAACTATTTATATCCTTGTTTTGCTTCCTTGTGTTATCACAACTTTCCACAGCTAAACAAAAGTTTTTTGGTTTTTTGTAATCTAAGATTATTTCATTCCTGGCATCAGGAGGAGTATGTTTTATTTGTAACTACCTATGGGGGTCACATCTGGGTTCTTGATGTTTGAGTTGTCCTGACACCTGACCTGTTCTTCCCCACATTATTCCTTTTGTAGCTAACATTTTCCTGTCTCCTATCAGTAGGATAATACAATTAGTCACTTGTCTCATTAAAGCTACTTTAGTAATCAAGGCATTTCTTGAGACAAGGCAGATGTTTCTGATTAATTTATTTTATTTGATTAGATCAAAACTCTGAAATGGAAATATTCATTGGAGTTGAAACCAACATGGCCTGAGTTTGTCCTGCTAATAACTATCTAAGCGAAGTAGATTTCTCTGAATTGGCTGTTGCTGTTTGGTTTAATTTATTTATTTATTTATTTATTTATTTATTTATTTATTTATTTATTCTTAAATAAATATTGATATTGCCATGCCTTGTCATAAAAGACTCCACCATGTTAGAAGCTAAATGATATTTTTGTCACCTTCATTTTTGTTGTTGTTATCTTTAAGCGTGGTTTAATACTTTTACCTTTTGTGTATCACATCGTGTTCATGCTTGGGAGGGGACAGTGTCTCTAACTGTCATTTGTTAGGGTTTGTTGTTCCACCTAGGCACTGAGAAGTCCATGTATGGGGACACAGATAGGACCTTCTAGACAGAAGGAGCAGTTTGAACACAGACAGGAGAAGGACAGTTTGTTCAGCAGGGATCATCCAAAAGAAGGCATGGTAGGACTTGAGAGTCTGTTGGAAGTATGAAAACAGACATAGACTTTACAGTCAAGATGCTGAAGAGCAACTTAAGAAGATTGGAATTGTCTTTCACTCAAGAAGCACCCAAGTGTTTTAACCAAGGGAATTATCACAGGTGTGTCTGTTTTGTGTGATGGGGGACCCATTCAGGAAACCATAAGATATAGCAAATCTATATGACCTTGCAAATCCGGACCCAATAGTCAGACTTTCTTTGGACTGCCAGATCCAAAATATGACAAGACTACTTCTTAGACTTAGCTTGGTCTTAGCTAAAACTTGCTCCCAACTAGCTCTTAAAACTTAAATTTAACCCATTTATATTAATTTACTTTCAGCACATGGCTAATAACCTCTCCTCAGTACTGTACATCTGACTTTTGCTGCATCTTTCTGGCAAAACCCTTGCCTCAGATTCTGTCCTAGAGTTCCTATTCCTACTTGAAAGTCCTGCCTATCATCTCTTGGCCATTCAGCTCGTTATTAAATCAATCAGAAGATGCCTTAGAAGATAAGGTAAAACAGAGACACGTGTTCACGCAGTGTGAGAAAATATCCTGCAACAGGGCCCCAGGGTCATATTTTAGTAGGGAAGATGGAAGAAGGGGCAGCAAAAGGGGGACAGAAAGTTGGCAGGAATAATCAGGGCAGTCAAGAAAAAAATTAAAAAAGCAAGTGATCCACAAACATTCATTAAGACCATGCAATGTGGCTGAGGGTATGGAGCGAAGAGGACAGTGGCTTTCCTGACGTCATGGGAGAGAAAGGCAGACAGCACAGGGGCAGAGAGTGTCATCTTCAGCATGTGTCAGGCCCTGAATTCTAGGCCCAGGGACAAACTTTACAGGGCCTGCTGTGTTGGAATACATAAAGGTGGTTTGATTTATTTTTAGTTTGAAGGAAATGTTTTAATAATCAGTATTTATCACATACCAATGCCTTTGTAAAATATAGTTTACAATCTTTTCAATGTGGAAAGGAGCCAGTAAAGGCTAAAGTGCTCAGTGCCATGAAACTCAGTGGATATCTCCTGAGATTGGAGGAAGCCGAAGCTGGTGAGAGTCACCCAGAAGGGACTAAGTGAATGGGTACTGGGGGAGCATTGCGCATTGGGAAGTGTTTTGAGTCTTGGTATTCCTCAACAAGAGAACAGTAGACAGTTAAGAGCAAGGCCAAGTAAGATGAAAGCAGAATTCCATGAATGCTACAGCAAAGGGAAGGAATAGTGAATGAACAGAGCAGCCAGCTTAAATGGGTCTTTCATGTCAGTTTTCTTTCAAATCTGCTCCTTTTATATACCTTGATTTCACCCCCCTGCTGTAATATTGTTATCTAGGGACAAATTTATGCACTGTAATAAATAGATGACTCCTGTCCAAATGGAACCAGAGCCAAAGATAGTGTCTGCTAATGCTCAGAAGATCATCTGCAAAGTGATAATATTCTAATTCTAACAAAATGAGTATGTAAATGGTTCATTACTGTTTTGTTCTTTTTCAGTCCTTGGAATGGGACCTAAGGTGACAGCTCATGTACGATGTGTCATTTTTCCCTAAATGATTGCCCTCTTCTAGTGTTTCCTTGGGTGTTATTTAATAAAGGTCTGATGCTGAGAGAAGAGATTTAGACATCCAGATCCTGGCTACATGTCCCTGGTCACTACCATTAGTCTTTGAACTCCTCCAGACTTAGCCAGCCATCCCAGGCAAATAGAGCAGGGGATTTCTGTCTCGTCTTGCTTTGCCTTTCATTTGTTTCAGGCGTATGGTTCCAAAAGTGTTGCTCAGATCAATAGAATTGAGTAGTAAAAAGGTGATTTCTTCAGTGCAGATGCCTGTATGGTCTATGGGCTCGTCTTTTAAAAGTGGATCTAATGGTTCCTTTTCCCGTGAATAGTCACCAAGGACAGTTTCCACTCATGCTAGCTAAAATCACTTCTGTCACAATGGTTAGTGTGAATCCCGTTCCAGATATCCTGCATATCAGATATTTGCATTATGATTCACGGCAGTAGCAAAGTTATAGTTATGAAGTAGCAGTGAAAGTAATTTTCAGGTTAGGGCTCACCACACATGACAACTATGTACTAAAGGACTGCAGCATTAGGAAGGTTGTTCTAGCCACTTCCAGTTCGATCTCTTTCTGCTTCATGATTGTGCTTCAAGATGTGATTTCTCAGTTTCTTGAACCAGCCACCATGCTTGCCTGTCACCATTGTGGACTCTAATCCCTGGAACCTTAAGCCAATATAAACTGCCTTCTACAAGTTGCTTAGTCATGCATGGTGTTTTAACACAGCAACATAAAAGTAACCAATATAGCCCCTTGGACTGCCTTTTCTTCCCTTGCTGGAAAGGTTGCCTTGCTCTGAACTGACCTTCCTCTTTAATAGCAATTGATGTACTGCACTCTCATTTCTGCATAAAGCCACAGTCAGGTTTTAGAAATCTAAGGTGTTCTGTACTGCTCTGGGTTTAAAAGCACTAGGAGGCTTTTATTATCCTAGTAAGAACTTTCTGTCTGTCTGCCTGAGATGCCATCACTTCTGTCACGATTACCCTGAACCTCTTCTCTCTGTACCTATGACTACACTGGCCTGGTTCCTGGCCTCCCACCCACCTGTGAGGGCGTAAAATCAGCCTTTGCCTTCTTTGTCTCATTTACTTTTATGAGATGAGTACATATTGCATTTAATATACAATAGGCACGCAGTGAGCATCAGCTGAATAAAAGTGATTGAAGTGATGTATTTGACATTTAGAAATAGCTAGTTGTTAAACTAGAACTTTAGATCTTAAGCGTTTTGGATACAGGAAGAAAGGCAAAGTGAACGTATCAACACCTACTCCGTGACAATCAAAGATGACAGCATCAAAGAAGAACCTGCCATCCCAGGCCCTGCATGTGCCAGGTGTGGAATAAAGCATTCCCTTCCTTACTTCTTCTCCCCTTTTATTGGAGAAGGGCAGCACCAAAGTGGAGCTTTGCTGCATTTCCCACGCTGGCTCTGAACTTCTGGCCTCCCAAATACCCATGACTCCAGGCAAGTGTGCTCCCCTTCTCTCCTGCTTCAGAGCTATATGGCTGTGAGTACCAGTGGCACGGGCCTATCAAGCAAGCCTTGTCCTCACCATTTCTTTCTGTTGGAGAATTCCAGGGGAAGTTCCATGGAAGAGACTGTAGGTGCCACAACCCTGCATGCCAAGAGCAGGCACAGTGGCAAGAGAAGAGAGAAGATGACTTATTATACATCCTTATCTTCATCCCATGGTCTCTCCATTTCCCCCTTGGGATTTTCTCCTAAGTCAATACACATTGGGACAATTCATGCCTCATCACTACATGAGCTAAAACTGATAGCAGTGAGAAGAGAGAAAGATCTGGGTCTGTGGATATTGAATTTTAATAATACACACACTACACATAAAGGAGAAGACACAAAAGTTAGGGATTGGAGATTGTGTGTAAGAGTAAATTTCCACTATCCTTACCCAATACCCTAACTCCAGCAGTTTTCAAATGAGAAAATGATTTCTTGGTTTTAGAGGTTTGGCAAAGCACAGAAACATACACAAGCACAGATGAAACAGGCACACATAAACACAGACACAGCCACAAGCACAGAAATGCACAGACACAGGCAGACACACAGACACAGACAGAATCAGATAGAAACATGCAGAAAGAGACACACACAGGTGCAGACACACACACAGACAGACATAGACGTAGACATGGACACAAAAACAAATACAGACATAAAAACAGACACAGACATAGACACAGACAGACACAGGTGCGGGCACAGGCACAGACAGACACAGAGATAGATACACACAGACACAATCATAGAAAAACCCAAGCAATGGCACAGAAAGAGCCATGGTAGGTCCCTAAATACAACCTCCAAGGTCCGATTTCTCCAAACTCTCAGGTTGATTATATTTTAATATTTGAGACTGGAGGATTTTTGCTCCTCCTCTTGCTATCACAGGAATATGACAAGCTCCACAGAAGAGAGTGCCTCTTTTTGTCTCCAGGAAATCTTACAGTTTTCTGAAGAATGCTATGTAATTACAAATAACTCTATACAAAATTATCACATATACTTCAATTTCTAAATAGTTTCAGAGGGCTTCTGTATGCACTATCATAGTGTGGATTATTGAAAGAGACCTAGGTAAGAGAACACATCTGGCACCATGGAATGATTGGCCATTGTATAGGAAGGAAGATGTTGACTTCATCTAATAGCAAATAGAGCAGATGACAGGAAATCTGTTCAGCTAGATTTAATACTAAACAATAAGAATATGCTCACTATGGACCAAATGTTATCTAAAATGGGAGAAATTAAGTCACCTTGGATGTGGTGTCACTCTATACTTTAGGAAAACAAATTGCTCTAAAATGTTACTAAAAACCTGTTGCAGTCTCATGGTGGAGACTTAGAATGGAAATACAAGGGGGAAAAGCTATATTAAAATAAAAAAATAAACATACAGGTATCTAAGAGTTAGGAGAAGAGGGTATAAGTAGACATGGAGAAGAGACAGTGTGGATGGACACAGAGGAGAACACAGATTTATGAGGTCTCACATTATGCTTAGAGAACAGTAATAACGAGAGCATTGAAGCACTCTGGGGAGGGAGTGAATTAACCAGTAAGGATGCTCATGAGTTTAGGCCCATTGCAATGCTTTGGGATGGAGAGTTTTCATAGTATGGACTTCTCTCTTAGGCAGAATGCTAAGGAACCCCAAAAGCTCCCCACATCGTTCCAGTTGCCTCTGATTCTCATGCTTTCATTATGTTCAAGGATTGCTCCTCCAGAACTTCTGTGCCTAAACAGGTCTAATGTAGTAGCATAGACTCTAAATGTGCAAAGTCAGAGTCTACAGAGAGCACAGCAGTTGCCATCAGAGAATATTGACAAAGTAAGATAAAGGGCTGAAGTGCTAATGATGAGACCCTCACCATCACAACTGACCACCATCAGGGAGAAGAGGCTTGGGTAGAACAAACAATCATGTTTAGCAGTAGGAGAAGCTCAGACAACTTCAATCACACATAAGGTTGTGTGTGTGTGTGTGTGTTCATGTAGGAAAGTGAAGAGAAAAATGAATAAAATGTGACATAAATACTTTAAACCTAGACTCTCTCTGGGGCAGTGGTGCTGAAGAGATGGCTTAGTAGTTAAGAGCACATACTACTCTTACACAGGACCTGAGTTTGGTTCCCACCACCCAAGTTTGGCAGCTCACAGCTGCCAATCACCCCAGTTTTGGGAAATCTTATGAACTTCATGAGTAGTTGGACTTAAGGATACACACACACACACACACACACACACACACACACACACACACATGCACACACTTAATAAAATAATCTTAAAAAAGAAGATTTGACCTAGTTTTGGAGGAGCACAGGAAGAGGTAAGTGTCTGGCCTTTTCCTGCTCACCTTTCCCTAAAAGAGCCCCACACCTGTGGTCCCCAGTCCTGTGCTACCAGCGAATCCCCCAGAGAGACCTGGAGGCAGACTGAGCCATCTAGCATCAGCTGCCATTGGAGTCTTGGGACCCACCTGCACCCACCTGGAGAAAGCCCTGGACCCATACCCACAGGGGAGAGAGAGAACCCATCTGTAATCACTGGAAGAAGTGATGGGAAGACAACAGTATAAGAACACATTCAACAACAGAAAGACTAATATGACACCCCCAGAGCATAGGGATTCTATACCAGCAAGACCTGAACATACAAACGCAGATGAAGCAGAAGAGAATGGCCTTAAAAACAACTTTATGAAGGTGATAGAGACTTGCAATGAGGAAATAAGAAAATCTCTTAAAGAAATGGAAGAAAAAAACAAACAAAAATGGGAAAAAATGGAGGAAAAGGCAAACAAACAAATGCAAGAAATCAACAAATCTCTTAAAGAAATCAGGGAAAGCCAAGAAAAAAAGGCAACCAAACAGATCAGGAATTACAGATGCAAGCAGAACCAACAGAATACAAGGGATGGAAGAGAGAATCTCAGGTGCTGAAGATAAACTAGAGGAAATAGATTTATTGACCAAAGAAATCATAAGTCAAATAAATCCTTAACACAAAATATCCAGGAAATATGGGACAGCATGGAAAGGCCAAACCTAAGAATAAAATGTGAAGAAGAAGGCAACGAAGCCCATCTCAAAGATGCAGAGAACAGATTCAACAAAATCACAGAAGAAAACTTTCCCAACTACAGAAGAACATGCCTGTGAAAGTACAAGAAGCTGTCTCCTGCAACTTCAACAGAAACTCCCACTCTTCCACCTTTGATGCTGGGGCTAGCACTGCTCTCAATGACAACTCTGTAAAGCCCATTTCCTTGTATGACAATGAATTCGGCTACAGCAACAGGGTGGTGAACCTCATGGCCTACATGGCCTCCAAGGAGTAAAAGCCCACCGTGGACCATCCACCCACCAGCAAGACAGACACTAATCACCCTCACAGTTTCCATCCCAGACCCTTAGAATTACTTAAGGAGCTCAGGGAACCCTGCTCTCTTGAGTACCATCAATAAAGTTCACTGCACCTTTCAAAATAAATAAATAAATAAATAAATACATACATACATACATAAATAAATAAATAAATAGAAAATACAAGAAGCTTAGAGAAAGCCAAATAGAATGTACTAAATATCAAAACAAAACAAAAAAGTTCCCTTGCCATATAATAATCATAACACAAAATATACAGAGTAAAGAAAGAATATTAGTAGCAGTGAAGGAAAAGCCAAGTCACATATCAGAATCACACCTGTCTTCTTCATGGAAACTGAAAGCCAGAATATCATGGATTGGTAAAGAGACCATGGATGCCAGCCCAGACTACTATAACCACCAAAGCTTTCAACGACTATAAATGGAGAAAATAAGATATTCCATGACAAAACCAGATTTAAACAATAAATACCCACTAATCTAGCCCTACAGAGAGTTCTGGAAGGAAAACTCCAACTTCAGGAAGTTAACTACCCCTCTCCAAAATAACAGAATTAATAGATAACCCCACATTATCAAATTATCAAAAGGTAAAATAAAAAAGAGGGGGAAACCACAAACAATACCACCACCACCACCAAGTCCAAAACAAACAAGACTTATTAATCAATAGTCATTAATATCCCTCAATATTAATAGTCTTAAGTCACCTATAAAAAGACACAGGATGATAGAATGGATACCAAGACAGAATCCATCCTTTTGCTGCATATAAGAAACACACATCAACTTCAAAGATAGATATTACCTTAGAGTTAAGGGTTGGAAAAAGATGTTTCAATAAAATGAACCCAGGAAACAAGCTGATGTAGCAATCCTTATATCTGACAACTTAGATTTCAAACTAAAATCAATCAAAAGAAATAAAGAAGATCATTTCATATTCATCACAGGAAAAAATCCATCAAGATGAAGTCTCAATTCTGAAGATCATTGCTCCAAATACAAAGGCACCACATTCATATAAAAACAGTATTAAAACTCAAGTCACACATAAAATTCCATGCACTTATAATGCGAGACTTTAATACTCCACTCTTACTACTGGACATGACTTCCGACAGAAACATAACAAAGAAATAAAGGAACTAACAGAATTTATGACCCAATTGGGTTTAACAAAACATTCCATTTAAACATTCTTTTTGGCGCCACATGAAACCTTTTCTAAAATCGACCACATTCTTGGCAACAAAGCAAACCTCAACAGCTACAAAAAGTTTGGAATAACCCCCTGTATCTTATAAGATCACCATGGCTTAAAGATAGAATTTAACAACAACACAAATTGCAGGAAGACTACAAACTCACGGAAATCAAACAATGCTCAATTGCATCACTCCTGGGTCAAGGAAGAAATAAAAAAAAGAAATCAAAGACTTTCTATAATGCAATGAAAATGAATCCACAACATACCCAAACTTATGGGCCACTTTGAAAACAGGAAATAATCAAATTGTGGGATGAAAACAATAAAGTAGAATCAATGAAATAAAGAATTGGTTCTTTTAGAACATCAACAAGATAGACAAACCTTTTTCCAATCTAACCAAAAAGCAGAGGGAAAACATGCAAATTAACAAAATCAGAAATGAAAAGGGGGGAATCCAAACACTGAGGAAATCCAGAGACTCTTCAGGTCATTCTTGGAAAACCTGTACTCCATAAAATTGGAAAATGCAATAGAAATAGACAATTTTCTGGATAGATATCACTTTCCAAAATTAAATCAAGAACAGATAAGCAATTTAAATAGATCTATAACTCCTGATGAAATAGAAGCAGTTATCAAAAGCCCCCCCCCCAAAAAAGCCCAGGGCCGGATGGTTTCAGTGCAGAATTCTACCAGAAATTCAAAGAACAGTTAATACCAATACTCTTCAAGTTGTTCCACACAGAAGAGTCATTGACAAACTCTTTCTACGAGGCTAAATTACCTTGGTACACAAGCCACACTAAGAAACAACCAAGAAAGAGAACTACAGACCAATCTCCCTCATGATCATTGATGCAAATGATGCAAAAATACCCAATAAAATACTGGCAAATCGAATCCAAAAACACATCAGAAAAATCATCCACCATGATTAAGCATGCTTCATCCCAGAGTTGCAGAAATGGTCAACATATGAAAATCCATCAATGTAATCCACCATATAAACCACATAGTCATCTCACTACATGTTGAAAAAAACCTTGACAAAATTTAACATCCCTTCATGATAAAGGTCTTAGAGAGATCAGGTATATGAGGAACAAACCTAAACACGATAAAGGTAATATACAGTAAGCCAACAGCCAACATATCAAACTAAAGGGAGAGAAACTCAAAGTGATTCCTCTAAAAGAATGAACAAGACAAGGCTGTCTAATCTCTCTGTATCACCTGTACTTGAAATTCTAGCTAGAGCAATTAAGACAGCAAAAAGAGATCAAGGGGATACAAATTAGAAAGGAAGAAGTCAAACTTTTACTATTTGCAGATGATACAATAGTTACAATAGTTCACTCAAGTAACCCAAAAAATTCTACCAAGGAACTCTAATAACTGATAAACATCTTCAGCATAGTGGCAGGATACAAAATTAACTCAAAAAAAAATCAGTAGCCCTACAATATATAGATGATACATGAGCTGAGAAGGAAATAAGAGAAACATCTTCCTTTACAAAAGCCTCAAGACTGAAAGACCTGTATGATGAGACCTTCGAGTCTTTACAGAAAGAAATTAAAGAAGATACCAGAAAATGCGAAGATCTCTGATAGTCTTGGATAGGTAGGGGCAACATAGTAAAAATGGCAATCTTACCAAAAGCAATCTACAGATTCAGTGTAATTCCCATCAAAATCTCAGCAGAATTCTTCACAGTCCTTAAAAGAAAAATATACAACTTTACATAGGAAAATGCAAAACCCAGGAAAGTCAAAACAATCCTGTACAATAAAGGAACATCTGGAAGCATCACCGCCCCAGACTTCAAGGTCTAGCATAGAGCTATAGTAATGAAAACAGCTTAGTATTGGCACAAAAAGAGACAGGTAGACCAATGAAATAGAATTGAAACCCCTGATATTAATCCTACGAACACCTGATTTTGACAAAGAAGCTAAAATTATAGGATGGAAAAAAAGAAAGCATCTTCAACAAATGGTGCTGGCATGTCGAAGATTGCAAGTAGATCCATATTCATCCCCATGCACAAAACTGAAGTCCAAATGAATCAAAGACCTCAACATAAATCTAACCACACTAATCCTCTTAGAAGAGAAAGTGGAAGGTAGCCTTGAGTAAATTGGTACAGGAGATCACTTCCTGATCTCCTGTGCATAACACCAATAGCACAGTCACTGAGAATGACAATTAATTAATGGGGCCTCCTGAAACTCAGAAGCCTCTGTAAACAAAGGACATAGTCAATAATACAAAATGGCAGCCCAAAAAGATCTTTACCAACCCCACATCTGACAGAGGACTGATTTCTAAAATATACAAAGAACTCAAGAAGGTAGTCACCAAAACACCGAACCATCTAATTACATAGTGGGATACAGAACTAAATAGAGAATTCTTGATAGAGGAATCTAAATTCCTGAAAGACACAAGAAATTGCTCAATATCCTTAGCCATCAGTGAAATACAAATCAAAACAACCCTAAGATAGCATCTTACTCCTGTCAGAATGGCTAAAATCAAAATCATCAACAATTTATGCTGGAGAGGATGTGGAGAAAGGAGGACACTCTTCCATTTCTGGTGTGAGTGCAAACTTGTAAAGCCATTTTGAAAATCAGTATGCAGTTCCTCAGGAAAATGGGAATCAGTATACCTCAAGATTTCACTCTTAGGCATATACCCAAAGGATGCACATTCATAGAACAAAAGCATATGTACCAGTATGTTCATAGCAGCATTATTAGTGATAACCAGGACCTGGAAGCAACCTAGATGCCTGTGAATTGAATAATGGATAGAGAAAATGTGGTACATTCACACAATGTAGTACTACTCAGTAGAAACACAAATAAACTAACAAAAACCAATATCTTGAAATTCTTAGGCAAATGGATGAACTAGAAGAAATAATCCTGAGTGTGTTAACCCAGTCACAGAAAGACAAACATGGTATGTACTCACTCATATATGGATATTAGACATAGAACAAAGGGTTACCAGCCTATAATCCACACCTCCAGAGGAGCTAAGTAATAAGCAGGACCCTAAGAGAAAAGTACATGGTCCCTCAGGTAAGGGAAAGGGACAAGATCTCTTGAACAAATTGGGAGCATGGGGGAGGGAGAGGGAAGTAGGAGAAAGAGCAGGGAAGAAGAAGAGGGGAAGAAAAACATAGGGGTTAAGGAAGATTGAGTCGGGGGATAACTAGAGGAGAGGAAGAAACAAGATACCGTCATAGAGGGAGCCATTACCGCCATAGAGGTTTAAAGAGAAATCTGGCACTAGGTAATTGTTCAGAGATCTACAAGGTTGACCCCATCTAAGAATCTAAGCGTTAGTGGAGAGGCTACCTTAAATGCCTTTCCCCTATAATGAGATTGATGACTACCTTAAATGCCATCCTAGAGCCTTTATCCAGTAGCTGATAGAAGCAGCAACGGAGACCCACAACTAAACACTAAGCCGAACTCCTGGAATCCAGTTGTAGAGAGGCACGAGTGATGAACGAAGGGGTCAAGACCATGATGGAGAAACCCACAGAAACAGTTGACCTGAGCAAGTGGGAGCTCATGGACCCAGCCAGACAGCTGGGGGACCCGCATAAGACCAAAACAGGCCTCCTGAACGTGGGTGACAGTTAGGAGGCCTGGGCAGTCTATGGGGCCTCTTTCGATGGAACCAGTATTTATCCCTAGTGCAGGAATGGTCTTTGGGAGCCAGTTTTCCCATGGAGGGATACTCTCAGCCTAAATACACAGGGAAGGGCCTAGGCCCTGCCCCAAATGATGTGACAGACTTTGATTATACTCCATGAAAGGCCTTCAGTCTCCCTGGGGAATGGATGGGGGTAGGACAGGGGTTGTCAGAGGGGGCATGGAAGGATGTGGGGGAACTGGGATTGATATGCAAAGACTCTGAGCTCAATCATCAGCCCTGCCAAAAAATATAGATGTGACATAATGTCGCATTCATACTTCAAAAACGAAATGCTAGGCATACATTTGTTATATCCATAAATTATTTTATCTTTAAAGTAATACTTACCAGTCAGATTTTTTTCTCTTTAAACAGGTAAAGAATATCAGGGTCAGATATCTAGTAACTCAGCTATGAAATGGTAGTCTGGATTAGAATACAGACTCTGCTTCTTCAACCTCCCCACCCACACTACCCCTTGGAGACCACATGTGCAGTAATGCTCTGTTTTGGCCATGTTTTTTAAGATGGCCATTATCAAATTAATGTGCTTAGAAAGAGAACAAAAAGAGCCCATAAAATTCAAAGATCACTGCAGCATTGTTCCTTTCTTGCCATGCTTAGCATTCTTTTCAGAAGTAGCTATGTTACTTGGACTGAGTGCTAGATAATTCTGGAGCAATTAGAAGCATCTGACAGTGAGGATGGATGTCACAGTGTTTTTGTTACTCCGCATCCCATAACTGGCTTTTCCATTTTGCAGAAGCTGACACCTTGGGTAGAGTCAGTGGCCTGGGCTGGCAAGGGTCTGCACACTGCCCTCTTGCACTGGATACTGAAATGTCACTGTTCAAGAATTAGGAGCTTGTCTTCTCTAGAAAGGAAAGGAAGTGTTCTGGATATGTAGAGAAAGGACAAAACTAACTGGGCAGAGAATATTGTACTCCCAACCAGACTTTCTATATTTCTATCTACTAAATTATTTACTGCAATGTAAAAATAAAAAAATGTTCTTCAGTATACACATTATTTTACCAATACAGAAGAAAGTAAATTTTCACACCAGTTAGATGAATGTGCTTGTTTAATTTTACATAAAGATTTTAATCTTGGTGGAATATTTGATGCTGCAAAGTATAAGTCGTCTTCAGCCTTTTTTTTTTGAATTGATGTCTTGGTTTTATAATCATCAATCGATAAGGTCATTTGTACAAATATGTAATATAAAACGACTTGTAGTTTCTATAATGAATAATTTCTAAAAGGATCATTTCTACCTGTTGCCTTTTGCTCATAGTTCTAATATTGACAATATGCCATCAAATCTAGTTATGTACATGTTTAATTGTGTGCATGTTTGTTTCCTTGAGTGAAGGTACCTGAGGAAGTCAGAAGAGGGCACTATATTTTCTGAAGCTAGAGTTATGAATGATTGTGAATCATCTGTCATGGTTGCTAATAACCTACCTTGGTTACTCCACAAGAGATCTTGACCATCAAGCCATCTTTCCAGTCCCTGGAAATCCATCTGATTGCAGATAGTATAAAAGAACAAATTTTACCAGTGTTTGGATCTGTTTTACTATGAGGTCTAATTTTTTCTATTAGTGTTTCTGTGGCATGGTTGATGCTAGACTCATTAACTGAATCTTCTTGTAAGAATAACAGTCAGTACCATCAGACAGGCTGCCATACCAGCAGCTTATGGATCCTTTTTTTCCTACGGAATCCTTTCATCATATATTTTTTCATAGGATTATATGAATATGTGTGTGTGTAGCATGACATTCCTATATGACACTGACTGGCAGTGAAATACTTCACTGGTCAAATTGGAGTAGAAAAGGCAAGTTTATTGAGATATTGCAAGGGGTTGGAGTGCAGGGCAATATGTAAACAGTAATAAATTGTAGCTATTTTTATAAAGGAGCCTACATCTTTGGGGTTTTGGTTCCTGCCATGCAAATGAGAGTAGCTCTGATAGGCCAGTATTTGGTGTAGGCAGGGTTTATTAGGTGGTAGTATGCAGTAAGAGGCCACAGTTAATTTTGATTGGCATTGCAATCATGGTATTCCTACAGTGACTCTTAAACTTTCAGGTAAACTTGAAGTTTCTCAGTACCATGGAGATGTTTGTCCTCAAATGATCCATTGTTTCTTTTTGTGGTGTTAATAGGTATATTTCCTGGGAACAAAGTCTATGATAAAAATTGTTCCTTATTTGCTTTATCCATGACGTCCTTCTGCCAATGTTTTCTTCCTGATACAGCATAAACTCAATCTTGAAAAGCTGGCTGGAGAGCCTTTCTGTAGCTTCTGTGAATAGGGCAGTGGTGGGACATAGGTACTACCTGCACCTGTCAGTGGGTACTAGTCAGAGGCTTCCTGCGGTGCCTGAAAGAGAATCCCACTTAAAAGCAATTTTAGTTACATGGTCTCAGATGCTTAAGAGAAACTGGAGTAGAAGGATGTCTCCCTTTTCTTGAAAATAGATTTTTTTCACATAATATATCCTGGTTACACCTTCCCCTTTCTTCAACCCTCCTCACTCCTGCAACTCCCCATCTGCATCCACCCACTTTCTGTCTCTTATTAGGAAAAAGAAAGCTCCTATGAGATAACAATTAAATAACACAAAATACAACAAAAATATAACAAAACATAACACACTGGAATTGCCAAAATCAAACAGAGGAAACGACCCACTTAGATGTACACTAAGGAATTTGGTGAAAACACTGAGCTAGAAGCCTTAAAATATATTCAAAGGACATGTAGGGTAAAAATAAAATACAAAATATATAAATAAAATATATATTCCTGACAGAATACGAGACGAAGAACCCCCAAAGATGCCATTTTTTTTTGTTTACTGTGGACCATGGACTGCTGGGCATCCAGCCAGCCCTTAAGAGTAGTTTCCAAAGTCAGTGAGATTTCGCTAGTGGGAACTAAATTTTCATTTTCAAGTGTTTATCAGTTAGAGATAGCTTCTGGGTTAGGGATGGGAGTATGTGTCCACGTCTTTCAGCTCTAGGACCTCATCTGTTTCAGACCTCTGCAGGCTGCATGTGTGCAGCCTCAGTCTCTGCAATCACATGTGTATCAGTCCTGTTAAATTAGAGTTGTTTTCTTTGTGTCCTCCTTCCCCTCTGAATTTTACACTTCACCCCTTTTCTCTTGGGTTCTCTGAGGCCTGAGAGGGCTGAGCGTTCCAAGACCTCTCATTCCCCGAATAATGTTTGGCTGTGGGTCTTTGTATTTGTTCCCATCTGCTAAAGGAAGAAGCTTCTCTGATGATGACTAAGCAAGGCACTGATTTATGTGTATGTAATAAGGAGTTATTTTATTACTATGTATGTTTTATTTGTTTTTGTTTCATGATAATAGTGTTAAGTTTTACCCAAAGTACCTAAGCTGTCTAGTGTTAGATTTTCAGGAACACAAGCAGGGTTAAGTAAGGGTTCCAGCTCATGAGTGAGCCTTCAGTCCAAATCATCTAGTGTTTGGTTGCTCCTATAAGCCTGGTGCCACCATTGGGCTAACATATCTTTCAGGTGGAAAATGAATGCTGATAAAGGTTTTTTTTTCTGTTTTGATAGGCTGGTTTTATGTTTCTTCTTTGGTAGCTGACACAGAGAATGGGCTACATTAAGTAAATTTATGCATTAGAATTAGATCTTGAACCCCTTGCCAGTCGACTCATATATTGCCCCAGCTGCACCATTATCTGCTATATTTAGGGAGTCTAGTTTCATCTTACACACGTTCCCTATTTGTGAGACTGGAGTCAGTGATCTCGCACTAGCTGGGGTCAGCTGATTCTGTGTGCTGTTCTACAATCCACAACCCCAGAGAAGCTAGAATCTCCTTCCAGAAACAGATGGAAGCAGATGCAGACATGTAAAACTAAACATCCAGCCAAGCTCCTGGAGTACAATCAAAGTGAGGGGCAATCAAATATGAACAAAGAAGTCTTTTTTTTTTTAATTAGCTGAATAATACTCCATTGTGTAAATGGACCACATTTTCCTTATCATATAAGTTGTTTTCAGTTTCTGAATATTATGAATATAGCAACAATCAACAATGTTGGGCAAGTGTCTATGTGATAGCATGAAGTGACCTTTGGCTATATATCCAAGAGTGCTACATCTGAATCAATGTAGATCAATTCCTTTCCTCCTGAGGAACTGTCACATCGATTTACAAAGCAGATGTACATGTGTGTATTCCCACCAGCAATGAATGAGAAGTCCCCTTACTCCACATCCTTGTAAGCATTAGATGTCACTTGTTTTATTTATGTTAGCCATTTTGGCAGATATAAGATGAACCTATGAAAGTAATTTTGCTTTACATTACCCTGAAGGATAAATGTATTGAACATTTCTTTAAGTGCTTCTCAGCCATTTGAGTTTGTCTTTTGAGAACTCTCTGTTTAGATTTGTATCCTTTTTTTAAATTGAGTTGTTTTCTTAATACCTCCATTTTGAGTTCTTTATATATTTTTGATATTAGCCCTGTGCTAGACATATATACTTTAAAAATCTTGTCCCATTGGTCAGGCTGCTGCTTTGCATGAATGATATTCCCTTTGCCATTCAAAAGCTTTTCTCTTTCATAAGGTCCTACTTGATAGTTGTTGATCTTAGTGCCTGTGCAAGCAGAGTTCTGTTCAGAAAGTCTTTTCTGTGCCAATGAGTTCAAAGCTATTCCCCACTCCATCTTTTATCTAGTTCAGTGTATTTAGTTTTATGTTGAGGTCTTTAATCAATTTTCAGCTGAGTTCTGGGCAGGGGGATAAGCATGGATCTTGTTGCTTAAATTTGGTTTTATCATGAAATACTTTATTTTATTCACCTATTGTGGTTGAACGTTTGGCTGGGTATAGTAGTCTGGGGCTGACATCTGTGGTCTCTTAGAATCTGCAGGATCTTCTGGCATTTTTTAGAGTCTCCACTGAGAATCAGATGTTAATTCTAATAAGTCTGCCTTGATATGCTAGTTGATCTTTTTGCCTTGCAGCTTTTTAATATTCTATTTTTGTTCTATAGGTTTAATTTTTTGATTATTATGTGCCAAGGGGACTTACTTTTCTGATCCAGTCTATTTGGTGTTTTCTGTATGCGTCTTGTATCTTCATAGGTATCTCCTTTTTAGGTTAGGGAAATATTCTTTCATATAATTTTATCAACAATATTTTCTGTGCCTTTGATCTTGGTTTTTCTACTTCTTTTATTCTTCTTATTATTATTGGTCTTTTTATGGAGTCCAAAATGTCTGGCTATTTCATCACAGTACTTTATATTTTTTTATTTTTAGATTTAACATTTTTCTTGACTGAAGTATCCATTTCTTCTATCATCTTCTCAATTCCTAAGATTCTTTCTTCTATCTCTTGTATTCCATTAGTGAGGCTCGTCTATGAAGTTCCTGTTTGAGTTTCCAAATTTTCTGTTTCCAGATTTTCTTTTTGGTGATTATATCTCTACTTTCAGGTATTGAATAATTTTATTCATTTCTACCCTCTGTGTTTTCATTAGGAGATTTATTCAAATCCTCTTTAAAGAGCTCTATCATATTCATAAAGGTATTTTAAGGTCTTTGTCTTGTGTGCCATGTATGTTGCAAGACACAGGGCCTACTGTGATAGAGCTGATTGGCTCTAATGGAGACATATTATCCTGGCTGTTGTTTATTATGTTTTTTAGCTGTTGTATAAGCATCTGGGTTTGAGATGACTATAATTCTAGGTGCTGATATCTCATCTTTTCTTGTTGTGTGGGTGTTTTGTCTCTTGGCTTTTCTTGCTCTCTGGTTCTCATGAGAGTATGGTGGCTGTGTGTTGTCTGATAGGAAATTCTTCTGGGAATCTGTTAGGTTTGGCCACTGGGGGTTCTACATGAAATGTATTTCTTGGTATTGGGAACTGAGACTTAGGAAAAGGGATGGGCTAGAAGTGGTCTTATGGGTACACAGGAAGCAGGGCATTCAAACAAGAGCTGATTATTCTTCTGACAATGGGTCAGAGTGATGAGAGTCCATGAAAGTACTTGCTATAGAACTGGGGATGAGACTGGGTATTTGACTTAGAGGACAGAAGAGACAAGAGTTCTAAAGCTCACCTACTGGCTTTGATGGTCTACTTGCTTCTCTGTTAGGTTTGGCTTGTGGGTTCCAGAGAAGTCCTGTGGGACTTTGGGGCTGAGAAGATGACTGAGAAAGAATATTGGAGAAGTTCTGTGTGTTCTACAAGCATTGACCTCATGAACCCATTATTTTTTCAGTGACTAAATATGGCTATTTCCTCATGGGAACAGCAAGTGGTTGGAATAACATGTGCATACCATTAAGTTAGGTCAAAAAAGATGGTGAGGCATCTTGGCTAAAAACAAAAAAATTTATATGAGCCTCTAGAGTTCAGATGGGGGGAGAAAACATCATTCTGATAGTGCCCAAGTCTCCATGAGCTGCAGGTCTCTTTAGCAGCAGGAGATATTTATCTACTGAAGGTCATCTCTAGCAGGGCAGTGGTGGCACACACCTTTAATCTCAGCACTGGGGAGGCAGAAGCAGGTGGATTTCTGTGAGTTCAAAACCATCCCAGTCTACAGAATGAGTTCCAGGACAGCTAGAGCTACACAGAAAAACATGTCTTGAGCTCCCACACCCTGTAAAAAGAAAAAATAAGATAATTTCTAAATGGGTGCATAAAGGAGAAGGACTATCTGGGTCCTTAAGATATAGGGGAGAGGCTGAAGCCTGTAAGAACTAGGATGAGTTGGAGATAAAGGAAATTAGGAGTCATCTAGGATGTTTGTCTTCAGAGGATCTCAAGAATCTGTCCAAGTAGGTGAACCTGATTTTTTTAGATTTGAAACATGACAAAGGAATAGGAAACCTTGGATATAGGGACTTCTGTGTGGTGGCACAGGCATTTAGTGGTCCTAGTTCCTAGTCAGCATACATGTAGAGGAAGGAGGTCCAAGCCATTTGAAATAAATTAAAATATGACATTCTAAAGGGTCAGAAAAATGGATTGACTTTATTTGTCCATTGGTCTCAGCCTGTAGCATTGGCATAGCACAGCTTTAGATAGTGCACCAAAATTACTTGAGTCTTTATCTTTATTGTCTGTTTAAGAAGGCTCTGAGCATATTAACAAAAGCCCTTCTGTTTATTTAGGATGTATCAAAGATGTAAGAACTTCTTGTCTGCTATTTAAGGTAAAAATATCCTGCTAAATTTTAAGGAATTAGAAATGGCAAAATTAGAGTTGAGACTAAAATTAAGTACAGCTTAATAAAGATTAATTTATCACACAAATGTGACATTTTTTTTTTACAGGTAGGTGGCCTTTTGTTCTAAGAGGAAGGCATGTACTCTGCGACTTTCTCATCTTCTCTGATGGAAATCTTAGAGAAACCATGTAGATGAAAGGAAAAGTATTTTATGTTAAAATAAGATCATCCATTAATAATTCACAAGCTATGTAATGAAAATTATAAATCTAGGCTTTTGGAAGTGAATAATCATCATAAAATCCCAGCAAGTCTTGAAACAGTATATTTTGGTACAGAGCCAGACTTCAACAAATCTTAAGGTCCAGCATCATGTTTTAGAAGCTGATAGGGAAAATGTTTAAGAAAAAAATTTGATGATGATGATGATGATGATGATGATGATGATGATGATGATTTTTGGCAAATGGTTGTTTGAAAAAATAGGAGGGGCAGTGAACTGGGGAAGAGGGGTGG
The DNA here is from genome assembly GCA_030556225.1 of Cricetiscus sungorus. NCBI lineage: Eukaryota > Metazoa > Chordata > Mammalia > Rodentia > Cricetidae > Cricetiscus > Cricetiscus sungorus. Next base: position 15,439,477 of record JANBXA010000114.1, read on the forward strand.
TTTTGGGAGGCTAGGAGCTGTGGAGGGAAGGCAAACTGGTTAGGATGTATAGTATGAAAGAAGACTCTATTTTCAATAATAATAATGATTGAATATTGTTTAGATCCTAAAATGATGGGGCAAAGTGTATATTAGAATTGAAATAGCTGTTTTGTGAAAGAACTTGGGGTCTGTGGAAATCCGGAGGTTTCAAATAGTCCTTTTCTTAATTGTGCATCTTACAAAGTTCCTTATCTTACACAGTATTTCTCGTTTCAAGTTAGAGTCAAATTTCAATGCTTCCAGGCTTGTGCTGAGCTTCTGGGATCCAGTAATGGTCATGCCTCTGCTTCTCGAGTAGCTGGAACTGCAGGTGTGTCACAAGGCCAGGCTTTCCTTTTACTTATTTGCCTAAATTCCTCCTCTACTTTCAGAACAGACACAGAGGCAAACTAACAGCCCTTTGGCACTTGCGGTGGGTCAGGGGTCATCTAGAGAGTTCCTCAACCCTTCAGAGCACTATGTTGACTTTTCAGTGAGTGAGATCAACTCTACCCAAAATGTGGCATTTAGCTCTGTAGCATAAAAATACAGTGTTCAAGGCCCAATCATAGTTTATATTATCAACATGTACCAGAATATAATGCATTCATTTCCATTGAGAGAAACTTGGCTACTGTGCTTGTTGTGTTCAGGCTACTGCAGCGATGGCCAATGTAAGCATCAGGCAGTCATCTTAGTGAACATATGAGGAGCTGGTTTACTGCTTACTTTTCGGATTCCAAAGTCAGCTGTGTCCGTGGAAATAATCAACTCCGATTATTCACACTGGCTCAGAGGACATCTTCCCTCTTGTTCTATGCTTATGTAGAACCTGGGGCTAACTATTCAAGCCAACTAGTTTCTTGCCAAGTAAATCGCAATATAATATGATAAGTTCCTCTTTAATAATTGCATCTTGGTTTCATTTCCCAAAAGTTATATCAAGGATCCACTGGGCTGAGATGTTCCCACACTTGTTGCGTGTGTTTACAGACAAAAGTTATTAAGGACATCTGTTCCTGTGGAGACTTACAGTTTGGAGCTCCAAGGGTGATGTAATTCTTAAGTGCTTAGGCTTCTCAGGGGCACAGACTGTGGAAGACCACTTTGTCCTCAGAATCTTTGCTAGCGTTCTAACTGCAATTTTGTGCTACTTGAAGAGACAAGTAGGAATGCAAATGATTAAGGAGTGAATAGGGAGATTTCCTGGGAGACAGCCTTGTTCAGTTTATAAGTTGTCTTGTTCCAAACTGAGCTCTAGCTCGTACATTCAAGATGTTGCAACCAAAAACTACCTCCCTGTAAACCATCTGTGCCATCTTACAAAAACTTTGCCAAACCATATTATTTTATCCCTGCCATTGTTTTTACTCTCATCTTTCCTAATTTATTTTCCCTATATTGTTGTGACTGAAGTCATGATTTTATTCTATTAAGAAACCCAAAACCAAATATAAAATTACATGAAAGCATAGCTAGCTGGCAGCTCAAGTTTTGTTCAGTAGGTAGGTAAAAGCTATTCTATTTTAACAATTTTCATTTTTTTTCTACCAGAAGATCAATTTCTGATAATTCCCCTTTAAATTGAAAAATTATTTGAAATGATGTCACTTAATATTTCTCTTCTGACTTACTCTGTTATCTACTGTCAGGTTGACAGTGTCGCCTAGGAAACCCGAAACCAACCCTGATAATATGACGTGACGGAGTTCTCTTCTTTATTTAATTTAGTTCATGAAAACTGGCAGTCACTTAACTACTTTCTGCCTACACCGCTGTACAGTATGTGAGGTAACTGTTGTCAACAAACTGTGCATTGTGTCTTGTCTGCTGCACTTGAGTTCCATCACTGCCGGAATTCAGAGTGCTCAGCGCTTAGTAGGGGAGGGGGAAAAAGTCCAAAGACAAAAAAGAGATTTATTCATGTAATACATCTTCTATAAGTCATGTCTCTGGAACAGAGATTTACATACTAAAGACTTCTTAAAATATGATAGAAATCAGCATGGACTTCACTGGTTATGTTATTGCTTTTCAGACAGGTGTTACTGAAGGCTCAGTCATTTTGGTTTTATGTCAGTCCTCATAGCCAAGTTTCCATCCACATCAAAGCTGCCGTTTGTATAGAGCAGCTGAGCCTCACAGCAACCTGAGCTCCAGGCAAGCAGGTGTGGGGTATGCCCTGTCGTTAGACATGGGTTCAAAACAATGACCCTGAGCAAATTCAATATTCTTTTTAAACCTCCAACTTTTTGTTCCCATGGAGGTTTTGCTGCATGGCAGTTAAATAAATAGGACATGGTGATGGTTAATCATGACTACCAACTTGATGGGATTTAGAGTCACCATGACTAGAAACTCCTAGGTATGTATGTATGTATGTATGTATGTATGTATGTATGTATGTATATATTTATGTGAGGGGCTCTTTAAATTGGATTAATTGGGGTAGAAACATCATTAAAGCACAAGCAGTATCATTCCTTGGGCTGAGGCCCTGGATTGCATGATAAAAAGAAAGTGAGCTAAACCCCAGCATTCAACTCTCTGCTTCTGGATTAGAAATGTAATGGCCAGTTGCCTCAAGATCCTACAGCCATGCCATGATGGACTGTACCCTTTTTTAAACTGCAAACCAAAGCCAACCTTCCTGCCTAGTTGCTTCTGGTCATGGATTGGGTCATACCAGTGAGAATGGCAACGAAGAATAATAATACCTGTCTCCCTCCTACAATGTTAAGTATATAGTACACTAAATTGCTGATAACCCTGATAGCTATCAGTTGGAGAACGAAAAGAATGAAGTACTTCCTCATTTATTTCTGTTAATATCTATTTAACCAGAGCCTCCCTGAGAGCTACAGTGCCTTGGCATTTCCAGTTGTTCTTAAAAAGACTGAAGATAAAGGCTAGCAACTTTAGCCGTATCCTGTCTATCTCAGCATACTTTGAATAAGGCTTTCCTCATCAACTTCCCATCACCATTCCCTTTATGTGTAACGTCAATATTTCAGCTTTAAGTGGCAAAAATTATGTCTTTAGTGTTTATATGTATCTCTTTCCTCCACCTCCGCTGCCCTGTCCTGTTTTTCCTTGACATATTGTATAAATCTATTCAGTGTCATAAAATTGTTTCTATTTTCTTCTTGTTTGAGGAGGGGTAGCATTCAAACCCCCGAACTTCATGTTCTGACCCCATAAAGTTACATTTCATTTTTAAGGTCATGTCATCATTTGAGGCAGAATACAAAGAAAACTAAGGTGTCTTGGGCAGGGAAAGAAGACTATGACTTTAGGAGCTATATTCTCCAGCAATGTGTTCATTGTTGGCTGCAATTCAAGATCTGTAATACAACTGACAAGTCAAGATTACTTACAAAATCTATCTATCTATCTATCTATCTATCTATCTATCTATCTATCTATCTATCTATCTTTCTTTCTTTCTTTCTATCTACCTACCTACCTACCTACCTACCTACCTACCTACCTACCTATCTACCTACCTATCTACCTATTTTTTGAGGCAGGGTTTCTCTGTGCAGCCATGGCTGTCTTGGAACTTACACTGTAGACCAGGCTGGTCTCAAACTCACAGAACTCTATCTTCCTCAGCCTCCTGAGTGCTGGGATTAGAGGCATGCACCACCACTGGCCAGCTACAAATTTCCTTTTCTAAGACATATCTCTAATAATAAGAGTTTTAAAAGCCTCAAATGGACCATACTTAGGGCTAACAGGTATGAGCTTTGAACTAATTTTATCAGTTCTCACCATCACTTCAACAAATATACCTCATAAGATAAGTTACTTTAACAACTCCCTTCTGTGCAAGTGTATGTGTGCAACCATGCATTGTGTGCCTCGTGTGTGTTCATACATGTGAGGGCTGCAGGTCAGCCTCCAGTGTCTTTCTGGCTCACTCTGCACTTTTCTTGAGAAGGAATTTCTCACAGAACCAGAACATACACCGTGATCCTTCCATCTCTGCTTCCAAGTGTTGCAATTACAGACATGTTGCCATGCTTGGCTGTTTATGTGTAGCAAATACTTTACCAAATGAGCCATCATCCTCTTAGCCCAAGAAATTCTTTACAATAAGAAAGCCTGCTTACATTGTTTATATTTATTTAACTTGTTTTTTATTTCACAATCACACACATGTGCATCCACACACACCTTTGTCCAGATTCCATTATTCTGTTGACTCTCCTTTACCCTCCCATTGAAATTCTTCCCACAAAGTACCTTTCCTGCTTTCATGCCATGCAGTATTCTGTCTCGGTCTCTCTCATGTGTGTTCATTTAATTAGGATTACTTGCATAAGCATGGGTATTAGGCTATTTACTTAAGTGAGGATAACTTGTCTGTGGCTACATTACCAAAAAATATGGCTAGACTTCCCCTGAGCAGCCACTTATTGCCTATAGTGCTCAGGGAAGGGTGGGGCCTCCCGAGTCTCACTCCACCATGATGGGCTGTAGATGGTTTTGATCTTTTGCAAATAACCACAGTTGCTGTGAGTTTATGGTTGCCTGAGCCATCTTATGTCCAGAAGATGTGTTATATCGCAACACTCCAGGTTTTTGTTTTTAACCACTTCTTCCAAGATATTCTCTGAACCTTGAAGGGGGTATCTCAGGATATTCATTGCTGTGCTTAAACATTATGATCAAAAGCAACTTGAGGTGGAAAGGGTTTATTTTAGTCTATATTTTTCCATCACTTAGAAAATTAAGGGCCGGGACTCAAATACAGCAAGAATGTGGAGGCAGGAGCAGATGCAGAGGCCGTGGAGAAATGTTGCTTACTGGCTGCTTCCTTAAGGTTTGCTCAGCCTGCTTTTTATAAACCTTGGGGCTATTTCTTCAGGGGTGGTACCAGCCTGAACTGGCTGAGCCCTCTCACATAAATAACTGAGTATGAAAATGTACCACAATCCCCCAAGCCCATGTCGTGGGGACATTTTCTCAGTTGAAGCTCCCACTTCCCAAATGACGCTAGCTTGTGTCAAGTTGACGTAAAACTGCCAAGCACAGGGAATGACAGGTTAGAACTGACTAATTGGCAGTCACTTATTCTTAGAATTTTGACCAATAATGAGACACTGAATTAGTCATTGCCACTGTAAATGGAAATCTTTCTTTCTAACAGAAACTGAAGTCAGCACTAATTTCTGGATATAAACACAAATGTTTAGAAGGCAGTTTGATACCATATACATTTAGCAAAACAACAGTAGTATATTTCCCTCTAGGGCCTATAAATTCTGCAGCCAATAGCTTTTTTTCTGGTTTTCTCAGTCATAAAAAAGGCTTCGAATCCAATCAGAAGTCATCTGATACTGCCAAGACAGTCACGCCACTATTGTGCTAGTAACTGTAACTTGCCTAGTAGGTCAGTATTGTAGCTTGAAGGTTCACAGGAGGACAAGACCACTGATGACTTTTCTCTGCAGCAGCTTGACCAGAAGTTTCTAGTATTATGAAAGTTATCTAGCAAAGAGGAAGTGTCCAAATCAGGTCAAAATTGATTTTTTTGTTTTGTCTTTAACAAAAGAGGCTTATCACCTAGTTCTGCTGAGAACCAAAAGCAATGATATTAACCTCTATTTTACATAGTTTTGGGATCCTTGACCTTACAGGGAAGTATTTTCCACCTGGGACTAGGACTTTCATTTAATCACCTATGACTTCTGTATTATCAACCATGGAGGGAATCTCCAATTTATTTTCAAATTTTTGTTTTTATTAGATAACAAAACAATAGGTTTTCATGTGGATTTTTCACATTACCAGTATATACTATCACCCATGCAGTGAGCCCTTAGCTCCAACTCTTGACTCAAAAAACCACTTGCTAATGTCCTGGTTCTATGGGCACTCCAAATTCAACATGTATGTCTGAAACTTCAAAGACAAAATCTGCTTATTAGAAAGAACATGACACATTTCTTCTTCTTAACCTAAGTTATCTCATTAGATGTAATACATCCAGTTCCACCCATTCTTCTGAAGACTTCATTTTTCTTTTCAACTAAAGGAAATTCTACCGTGTGTGTGTGTGTGTGTGTGTGTGTGTGTGTGTGTGTGTGTGTGTGTGTGTATTTTAATTATCAATCAGTTGATTGACATCTAGCCTTATTCCACCTCTTAACTATTATTCTTAGAGTAAAACTGAAAAGGATATATGATTATGTCTATGGTAGGAGAAAGTCCTTTGCAGGTACACTCAGGATTGTTACAGCTAGGTCATAACACTTACGTTTTGAACCTGGCTTAGTTATAAATTGCATATTTTAGCTATGTAATTTCAAAAGCCAAAGACATCTGGGAACCCACTTCTCTCTGTGAATACCCAAGTTTAAAATTAAAGCATATACAATAATTTATACCTCTACTTAATAAACTTTATTATGCTTCATATTGACTTATCTTCAAATACTTTTTTTTGTGTGTGTGGTTGAGATTCTAACTACATCTGAGTGGAAGACCATTGTTGGTAACTCCATTGTTGGTAAGCCACATTTAGAAAATAATTCCTGGGATACTGAAATGGATTCAATTAAATGGACATTGATTTATTTGGGGGGTATGTAGTAATGATGGGAGATGTTATTCCGTAAATATGTTTCTCATACTGGTTAATGAATAAATCTCTGTTGGCCAATAGGAAAGCAAGATAGGCAGGGCTAAGAGACTAGGAGGAAAGAGGAAGTAGTTAGGAGAAGTCAGCAAGGAGAGTCCGGAGAGAACAGAGGTCCGGGCCTGCTTTCCAGTAAGATGAGACCACGTGGAAACACTTAGATTAATAGAAATGGGTTAATAATTAAGACAGAGCTAGATGATAAAAAACAAGTAACTGGCCAACAGCATTGTATCAAATACAGAGTCTCAGCATGTTATTGGGGGCTGGCATGGCAGCAGGTCCATGCAGCCAGCGGGGGGAGGGGGGAGAGCTGCATGGAACAAATGGTGTCAGAAGTGGAATGGAGAACTTCCAATTAAAACTAAGAAAAGCTTAAAAATTAGTTTTTAAAAACAAAAGAACAGACACAAGCAAGGCTTCTTGGTAGCTGCATTTTTCTGTGTTGGACTCTGTTTTGCTAGAGACAGAGATTTGCGCCGCTCCTTTAACGGAGGTTTCCTGACTCAGCATAAGCAGCAAAAAACAGCATCGATTTTAAAGAACTCTGCTAACAATTTATTGGTATGCACGAGAGCTGGCCATCGCAGAGACCTCATCTCCAAGCCGGCAGCATGCTGCATAGACCAAGGCAGTGAGCACAGCTCTCAGTGCTGGGGTTAAAATAGCCGCCGCCATCTTGGATAGACCATGGCTAAAACAACTGTGGCTTTCATTTTAACAATGTTGTTTAACAGATAAAAACTCATGGCCAGAAAAAGATAAAGATTTACAATAAAGACAGATTCAGATTAAGAAAAACCACTAGAGGTTTACAGTGTGTTTTAAAATATATGTAGGCTTGGGAGAGAAAAAGAATAAAATGGTTTTTAAAAGACAGAAAGTTGCTGGGTTTGGTGGCACAAGCCTTTAAACCCAGCATTCAGGAGGCAGAGGCAAACAGATCTCTGTGATTTCAAAGTAAGCCTGGTATGCAGAGTGAATTTCAAGACAGATAAAAGTTACATAGAGAAACCCTGTCTCAAAATATGTAAAAATAGAAGTAGAAAAAAAAATAGAACAATAAAAATGCCATGTAAAGATGAAAAGCACAGAGAAACTTTGGATACTATATGCAATTCTATTGTCTTTAAATTATTTGACTGCTGAGAAAATAACAACAGTTAAAAGAAATACTGCTAGATTAATTCAATTTATATATTTTAAAAATGCTTTGACTCCAAAATTTAAGTCTAAGGACAAGTTACTGGGGAAAAGGATTTCTATTTTTGTTTCCACAGAAAATGAAAAGCTGTGGATTCCTTCCAGACAAATGTGGTTTGATCAAGCAAGACTCCCCTGAAGCAATGTCTACAGCCAAGATTTGTGTATCTTCTTAGGATCCCCCATGACAACACCCCCTACCAGGAGGAAGTAGTGTAGAAAGAACAACACCCAAATTCCCAAATATTGTTGATAAATGTTTGTTTTCATTTAAGTGAGCATGGTTATAAATGGCTAATGACCACAAGCAATCTTTTTAAAGGTAAAAAGGAAATTATGCTATAGATATGAATGCTTTGTTTTGGAATGGATTTTCATTTATTGATACAAATTTAAGGTCAATTTTGTGATATGTATATTTCTCCTCTTGTTTAGGTCTTGTGTTTATATAGCCCAGTTAGAAATGTAATGTATAATTTAGTGCAGATTATAGTTACCTATGATAGTCAAAACTTAGAGTTAAGTTAGTTAGGATTTCTAGATATACAGAGATGTATTTGAGATGAATAGGCATTCTTCAAATCTTTCAAAGACCTACAGAATATGGCATTTAAAATGGTTTAGGGTTTTCTTGACAGTGAGGCACAACTGCTCCTGGTAACACCATCTGCATCAGAAAGAAAGATGACATCGAAGAAACACATTATGGAGTTTGCTTCTAATATGGCAAGACTGGCCATTTTGGCAAGGTACAGCTCTTCTGGACTGTTTGACTTTATGCTGCATAAACTGGACATGCAGGACCCACAGGAAAGTGACTGCTGATACAAGATGGAAATTTGCTACAGGGTTCCTGCTTCATGGAAGAATCTGCCAGACATTCTGCAGGACACAGAGAAAGTACTGACAAACTGCCAATACAGGTGGACAGTTTAAATTTTCCTGCTTTGCTGAGGAGTCTACCTGACACACTTTGGCCTATGGGCTGAAGATGGAACATTACAGAAGAACTTTGGGTGACTGACCAGGCAGTGAGTTGTCTCTGTCATTTCTAGAGTTTATATATTATCCTTCTGTGGTCTTTGATGGAGTTGAAGACAGATATGGTTATAGTTATCCTCAGTTAGGACTAAAGAGAAGTTACATATAGGACTTTAGACTCACAAAGACAGGATAGATGATGGAATAATTTCTTAAATCTTACTAAATGTCAATGGACAAAATATTGTTAACTGTGATTCTTATTTGATAACTGTTCTATTTTTAAACCCTTCTTTTTATTTTAGACAGAAAAAAGGAGATGACGGGAGATGCTATTCTGTAAATATGTTTCTCATACTTGTTAATGAATAAAGCATTGTTAGCCAATAGGAAAGCAAGATAGGCGGGGCTAGGAGATGAGGAGGAAAGAGGAAGAAGTAAGGAGAAGTAAGCATGGAGAGCCTAAAGAGAGCAGCATGCAGGCCTGCCGCTCTCCGATAAGATGACCACGTGGAAATACTTAGATAAGTAGAAATGGGTTAATCATTAAGACAGAGCTAGCCGATAAGCAATGATAGTAACTGGCCAACAGCATTATATCAAATACAGTGTCTCTGTGTATTATTATTTGGGGCTGGCATGGCAGTGGGGCTGGTGGTGGGAAAAATCTACTTGTAACATAGTAATATTATGGAATCACATGGAATGAGAACTATTTTCATTATGTGTTTATAAAATAAAGTAGGGAAAATACCCTCTCTGTGAATTTTCTCTGAAAACCCTCCTTATCATTGCAGTGATTGACAGCTTAAAGAGTGAGTGCTAACTGACATGGAAACCAAGGCTATTTATCAGTGACTAATATCACAGTAGTGATGACTGTTGGAAAGAAAATCAGGCCTGTGCCTGACCTTTCCATAGAAGTCTTTACATACTTCCCACTGTTATTTATAAAACTATTTTTGTCCTTGTGATATTTCCCTATGTGAAAAAGCATCTGCTTCCTCCATGTGTGTGTGATGTCTTTATTCCATGGAACTTTACCTATACAAATACTGAGAACCAGCAAAAGGACAAGTAAAGGGACTCATTCACAGATGTTAAAGCAAGGCATTTAGCCACCAGCACCTGGGGATGGCTGAGACTCAGTCAAGCAAGGAAGGAGCCAGCTTTAGAGTAGAATTTAAAAGGGGCTCTCCATGCACTGCCAGTGGTGGTGGGTGGTCGCAGGAGACCACGGTGAGATAAGGAGACTGCGACCTGCAAGTGGAGATGCATATGTCCTGGTTGGGGTACACACATGGCTTTCTTTGGTCTCCAAAGATGCAGGACAAATATTAAGGAAGCTGTCATATATTAAAGAAGTCCTAACTATTTGGATTCTAGAGTTACAGGGGCCATGTTTGGGCTTCCTGGATTATCACAAGGGATAATGATCTGATGTTCTACAAATATGATTTGTTCATTGTGTGACACTACTCCCTGGGAACAGTGAACAAAAATCTAGGACACTGATGTCAGACTGAAGTGTGGATACTATTAAACTCTGACTTGGTGAATTACTGATTTTTTGTTTGTTTTGTTTTTGTTTGTTTATTTGTTTGTGAGTGAGGAATCACAGCCTATACAGAAGGCACTGTGCAACCTGCAGGCAGTTCAACTGGAAGGTGGAAGTCCTTTCAAGGTAGCTCAATTGGCCTGATCTTTTACATAATTCATCTGTCCTACTAAATTTCTTATGCAGGACATTATTCCAGGCAACTCAGCTTGTCTGAGAGTTTCTCTCAGCAGTCCCTGCTGCTTACATAAACTTAGAGAAAGAAAAATCTGGTGAATCTGATCAGTTTCAGGGACTTCCTGAAGCCACTGTACTATTTATTTTATGAGTTGAATGAGCTTTGTGAAGGTGTACTGTTTCACTTCCTTTAGCACACCCTGATTTTTTTTCTTTTTTTACCTCTAATAGCATCATGTCTTAAAATGTCCTATTGTGCCTCCTCTTCTTTAGCATCACGTATCTGAAACAGTTTCCTCCAACAAGGAAGCTTTTAATCTTTGAGGAAACTGTTACATATTACCTGCCAATAATAGCCTTGCTTCCAGTTCCTGTTTCTGTAGACAAGAACTTGCTCTCCTAAGCTGGTTGATGTAAACTACAGGTCATCATCTGTATTTACATATGAACTAGCTGTTGTATGTATATTGAGTCTTTTATATCTACAGGGAAATTATGTCTTTGGTGAACCACTGAGAAAGAACTGTGATTAAATAACATTAAACTTATGAGTTGATGGATATACGTTAATCATTACTTTAACATGTGGAATAAGGAAGTAGAACACAGAAACTGGGAATAAATCTAGAATCTTAGAAGAGCTAGAAACTTAGACAGGTTATACTCAAGGGTCAGACCAACATAAAAATTTCAAAGGAGTTTGTTGTTGGATTTTCTTGTCCCACCAGGTCCCACTGCTGCTTCAGCCCTAAATAAGCACACAAAGACTTATTAATTATTAAACTGTTGGCTGATGGCTAGGGCTTCTTATTAACCCATTTCTATAAATCTATGTATTTCCACATGGTCTTGGCTTTTGGAGAAGGGTCTGGACTCCTTCCTCTGCTACATAGTGTCTCCTTGAGGTCTCTTTCCACCTGCCTTTTCTAGAATTCTCCTCATCCTCTAGCCCCACCTATCTTCTTTCCTCTATTGGCCAAACAGTGTTTTATTCATCAACCAATAAGAGAAACACACACACACACACACACACACACACACAGAAGGACATCCCCCATCAGGAGTTTCTGCAGTTAGAAGGTGTTTCATTGTGACTGAATTAATGTTTTCACTTATTGAAACAGGCATCACGATAAAGAGGCCTTCAATATGCTAGATAAGATCAGTCAGCAAGCATATGTATAAGTTTGATAACTTAGAATTATATAAATGCAATTTATATGCAAACTCAAGGAAGTGTTTCCTCTCTGAAAATATTCAGACTGGCATCTTGGATAATGAAGAATGAAGAACCTCTGTTTGGTATAGGCTCCAGGAAAGAAGATGATCTATGGAAGCTATAGGGAGGCTCATGACAGGGATAATAACTGACCTCTGGCTATGGGCTTATATGGATCTAATGTAAATGCAATCGCTAACTGTCACAGTAAGTTTGGGGAAAGTATTGAGAGTAGTATGATAATTACAAGATACTGTGGAATGGTGATCAGTAAATTACCAAACGATAAATGGCAAGAGAGTAGATAGAAAATATAGACAATAAGAAACTAGAAGAGAGAAAGAGGAAAGGGAGAGACAAGAGAAAGTAGAGAGGGAGAGTAACAACAATACCCGACTCAGTTACTGACAAAGAAAAAAGGCACTATTAAAACTGGATATAAGAAAAGTCTGTGGCTAGGACAGCTGAAAAGATGTCACCCTTTGACGACAAAATACTTGGTCACCTCTCACACAGGGCAGCATAAATCTAAATAGAAGGTGACAGGTCCTTATTTGTGAGCCTGAATCTCCCTGTGGGTTGCCATGTATGTGGATTTTGTGGTATGTAGTCAAAGAACTAGGAATTTAAAAGCTTCAGAATTATTTCTGGATTCTATTACTGCTATTCTGTAAACCAAATGTCTTCAGGAATTTTGTTTATTCTGATCCTATGTTTCCCATTTACTCATTATACTCAATGATTAGTTAAAAGTGGAAATGCACATTTTGGGCATTTTATTTTAGGATAAAATCTAAACAGGGTTGCACAGTCTGGCTCCAAGCAAATGAAAGGAAGGAGAAGTCTGAATGTTCACTGTATATGAGGCCAAGCACAGTGTCACACAATTTACAAACACTGAGTCTCTGGATCCACACTCTCTGTGCTAGAGTACCATTGTTCCAGCCATTGCAGTGGAGAGAGTGAGATCTAGGAACTTACAAAGAATGCAATTATTAATGAGTAAATTGAGGCTTATAGTAGGATATATATGATCCAAGCTTATGGTGTAGATGACCTGAAATAAACCACAAACAATAAGAGAAAATGGTTATGTACATTGTAAATAACATTCAAATACAAATGAAATGAGTAATGAAGTTCAAAAATGCAAATTTTGTTTTGACTATCATTAATCAGGAGGTGGAGATAATTTTAAAACAATTTAATTTTTATGTATGTGTATCTCTCTCTGTGTGTATGCGCATTGCTCATCAGACAAGATTTTTGGTTGTCCACATCCTGAAGCTGGAGTTACAGACAGTCGTGAGTTACTGGATGCAGGTTCTGGGAACTGATATGTATCTTCTGGGTGCCTACATTTTTATTAGAAAATTGTCTCTCCTGTCTGAAGATGATTTTCTAATAAACATGTAGGCCTACAATCTGACATTTCTAACAACTGGTACCATGGCATTTCAGTTTATAGGGTTTTATTAAAAGTTGCAGAGCATCTATAGAGACTTTAATGTGACAGAGCATTTTGTGGGGATGTTAGGCAGTTTTTTCCTTTTTTTTTTTTTTTTAAACAGATTAATCATTAATGAACAAGAAGCTCTGCTGCCACACTGTGATCTCTTGGGAGTCCTGGCTGACAAAAGGGCAATTCTTTGGGTGCTTCAGGATGAAATGAAGGTTTCTAGACAAAGTTGACTATTTGTAAAGTAGAAACTGAAGTTTTGTTCAGAAAGCCTTGAATTAGTAGAAGATTAGATTGTCCTTGATGCACTTTAAAATATGTGAAAAGTGATCCATCTCTGTGCAAGAATGGTTTATATTATTTATTATTTTTATTATTTATTTTATATTTATATATTTTATAATGTATATATTATAATATGTGTAAATATAAGTATATAATTATATAAATTTATATTATTTATATTATATTATTTATTATATCATTATACAGTAATTCTTTTTACACATGTATAATGGGGAAAAATTTCTGCCTCCATAGAGTTAGGAATCATTTGGGGTCATGTTTGACCAATGAAATGAGAAGGAAATAGGAGTTTTAAGTGTCAGCACGGAATCTGCATTTCTCTACTTGATGTCAACAACACAGTTCAAACAGTGGGTGCTGAAGCCCCTTGGGTCACACACTGGGGCTTGTGCCAGGCTGCAGCCACAGCAGACCTTCAGTGGGCATGGAGAGCAAGTCAGAGTAATTGTTAGTTGCCTGAACCACTGAGGTTAAGGGTTAGCTCCCCAATGTACCCTAACTGCTGCTCTGGGAGACTGGGCATGCTGGATGAGGAGGGGACAGATACACTTCTCAGCTCTCAATGTGTGCATGAGGCCATGAGGGTGTGAGCACCTGTGTCATCCTATCCAACGGTAGCTTGATGATGGAGGCTTGTTGGGGTAGGTACAGAGGGAATACTCGAGAGTACACTCCATTGAATCCAGGAGAAAGAGGAAGTAGAATGTGAGTGGCATGTGTCCTAGCTTGCCTCCTGTTGCTGTAATGAAGCTTTGCTTCACCTTACAGTGTATATTCCATCACGGGGGAAGTCAGGGCAGGAATTGGAGGCAGAAACCTGGAAGCAGGAACTGAAGCAGAGGCCGTGAAGGGAAGATGCTTATTGGCTTGCTGTCCGTGGATTACTCAGATTGCTTTCTTCTACAACCCAGAGCCACCTGCCTAGGGCTGGCATTACCCACAGTGAGCAGACCCTCCCATATCTACCCTTAATAAATAATATCCGCATAGGCTTGCTAGAGGCCAGTGTTGTGAAGGCATTTTCTCAGGTGAGGTTCCCTCTTCCCCAATTACTTAAGCTTGCTTCAAGTAGAGGAAAAACTAAGTGGGATAGAGAATTAGGTAAAACCAACCCAAAGATCAATAACAGCAAACTGAGATTTCTGTCAAACAGATTGTGATGTCATAATTAATGTTATCATTCACACATGAAAGAACTTATGTTCAGAGACAAGGGAATATGAAACCTAAACGACAGCAGTACATACCTAATGCAATACTTACTGTGACCGGGTCTGGGAACTCCTGACTCTGCCCAGAGCTAGTATGCAGTTATAGCTAAGTAACTTGATGCCCAGAGCCCATGACAAAGGCGTAGTAGAGACTTTTCAGTAGTAAACAAAGGAATCTAGCACATAGCATCTCCACCTCCTTGCCCCAGTTACTGGACTGGTTGTAAAGGCACCGCAGCCATGGTAAAAGGATTTCATAGAGAATTGGCTTCAGTCATTAGGCACATGTCATAAAAGGTTCTTTCTCTGAATCCGGGGTTCCTTTTTTCTATATTCTTTTCTTGAGCATAGTCTTTCCAAATGTTGTGGAAGTATGATCTCTCAGGTTGGGTATTTCAGTTAGCAAATGAGTATTTTTATGAAAAACATCTAGTGAAGTCCTGGAGTTGGCTTTTAATTGGCTTCAGCTGGGTCATATGGCCCTTTGAGGATTTAAGAGGCCAGGACAGTCATCTGATCACACCCAAGGTTCAGTTAGTGGTCCAAGGTAAACAGATATTTTCCACTCACAGTTAATAGAACAAAGATGGATCAGAGGCAAGACCACTGCCATAAGTGTGGAAAGGGGTCACAAGCCAGGGAGAAGCTTAGTTGTTTGCTGTCACCATGTGATTGATTCCTGGCCCAAGTAAAGCAATCAGAATTTCTTGTATGATTGGTTTTTCAGGGATTGACATTGCTTTTAGTTGAATAGGAGATGCCATGTGTCCAACTTTGCTTCACTTCTCCTGGCTTCCCTTGGTGGTTATTCAGCCCTAGTTTGTGAATCAGTCATTCTCAGACTAGACTACTTTGATGAACGATGCAATCTAAGGAGGGGTGATTACCTGGAGCTAATAGCAGACCTGCCATGCTCAAGCTTGAATGTGTTATTAAACCTCATTTATCTTGTGTGTTGCATTTATAAAATGAGGATGATAATGACAATCACACAGGGTTGTTATAAGCCTTAAGAACACTGCATGGTAAATGTCTAACATACCATAAGGAGAAATAATGCTTTGAAAGCATTTTGACTAAGCATAACCAGTGCTTAATAAATGCTAGTGCTGTGTTTAGCATTCTGTGACTGGTAGTTCCAGTATCCTTACTCAGACCCTGACTAGGTGGAGACTGGAGTTGAATGGTAGCTTAGAACAGATCAGGTCATTATGTTGCCCCTTGCATCTCCTGACTACTAATTGAACAAAGGTCCAAGTTCACACAGGTACCATGTTGTGCCCAACTGGAGCACAGTGGAGAAGAATTCTGAGTCAGCATCTCTGATCTAACCTGAGCCAACCTCCTCATCACAGTATTAATAACTGTAGGTCACAATAGTCTGCTTTCTCTCTGATAGACAGAATGTTCACTTCCTAAGGCAAGGAGAGGACTATCCTTAGGTGCTGAGTATATATACTGGATCTCTGAATTATATCTGTTGAATGAATAAAGAGATGAGACTACCAGCATACTCATAAGTGATACTTGAGTCTTACCCTGTTGTTGATAAGCCACATATTTTAAGTCCACCAGAGCCAGTTAGCAATACCAAATTCTCAGTGTCATGTGTGTGAGCTAGGTAGGAATGACCTTGGATTGGGAATATCCAGTTACTCACATGACAAAGGACAGCTGTACTTGCATGTCTTCTGTGTATAGGATTTATTTGTTTTAGAAAGCTTCTTGGAAAAAGCTTTCCCTGTGTAATGTTCAATAACACAGGAATTTGACAACATGCCAAAAATATTAAAGACAATTAGATCAGCTCTCATATGTTTAGTACTGTGCCAAGAACACTTTTTTCTCAAAGGTATTTTGAGTATAATGCCTTCCTGAATAAACAGAATCTATATCCAACTTACATGTTTTATACTTAGAATTATTTAAATTATTAATTCTTCATTAAAGCCTCCTTTTAAAATGAATGAATTTAAGATAAATGGATTTGAATATAATTTATAAAATATTCATATACAATGAAAGGAATTTCCAGTGAACTAAAAACTAAGATTGACTACTTTAGAGCAGACCACTATTTTCCCAGGAATCTACAAATCTGAAAATATATCCACTTGTCTATCTTTAGTTATATCTTAATGTGCTGCTTACAGTTGACAATCATGAATATCATATCTTTCTAGTTTCATTTTTAACTTGATATTGACATCCTTAAATGGCTTGTATTTACTTACATATGTTCTGTAATGCTGACCCATTTTATATTTGAACTGATATCTTCTCAGTTCTTGATAGAAAATGCTATTTTCACAAATGCAACTAAGAAAAGGACTTTTGGGCCAACACACACAGTCTAGGTTAATTAAAATAGTTCTGTGCCAATCAGTTACACCTGCCAAGTACATTTAATTTAGCTATATTTTAGTCTATGAAAATATCTTAGAAATGAGAATTGGTGGTAAGAATGAGGTTTAGAGGCATTCTAAGAATGTCACACAAAGAGGTTTATTCCGTCTAGACATTGCACTGGAGCCTTACTGAGTTCATCTTTTTTCATCAAAATGTACATGTCTCTCAATCAGGACAGAAAAAAGCTGTGTGACCCACAGATGGTCAGCTAGGTTCTTATCACGGTGAAGGCCGACCTGCATCATGCCCTCTCTCCACATCAAAGAAGTACCACTCAGCCTTGAATTAAATGTTTCCCTTTACATCTTCCCAATTTCCTAACACAGCCACTCCACAATTTCATAGTGAGCTAGCTTTTATGGCTCCTTCTGTGGTTATCTCATTTGATTTAACCTCTGTATCTCTTGAAGCAATGGGTAAGATACTGCTTCCTAGACAGTCAAAAAGTACATCTGTAAGTCTAAAAATTCAGATAAGACAAACAGAATAGGTCGTGACTAAGCCAATATTGAACAATGTGAACATGTATAACTTTAACAACTAAGTTAAAAGCATATACTACTATATCATACAAATGTTAAACTCTGTATTGCATAGGCACAAAATAAATTGCAAGTACATGTTTCGTTTATAATACTGAGTCTTGCACATTGGTGGAAAGACTCTTTGAGAGTCTAAAGCATGAAATAGATCTTCTGTCTTCTGTGCAGAAAACCTATCCTTCTCTTGTGATGTTGGGGACAAAACCAGGTTCTTGCACAATCTAGGCAAGCATTCAACTGCTGAGATGCATTTACAACCACCAAAACTAATTTGCCCATGTTTTTGGCACACCAAAAATTCACAGATTCCCTGCTGCTGGAGGGAATAAGAAGAAATAGTAATTATATGCATAAATGTCTCCAGTGGAAGAAATAATCAGTTGAATAAACACTGCCATAGACAGTGCAGGATTTCCTTTGCATGTTGTTTTCCTCTGAATAGTCTCTATTCCCTATCGTGTGGATTGGATTGCTAGTGATGAGGCATGAAGTGGGAGAGGGAATGGTAAGTCTGTTGCACAGTGGTAAGAATTATGATTATACACAATTTTGAAAAAGCTTACTCATGAGCTGAATTTGAGACGTTTTATTTCCTACATGAATAATATGAGTAACCATCATGGTACTAAAAAAATTCTTGTTAGATTATTTTTCCATCCATGCCTCCAATTTTTATTACGTGTGTCAGGCAGAGACAGAGAATAATGTACCAGATACTCCAGTAAGTCAACAGTTTATCTATTGATCAAAACATTCTTACTGAAATTCTGATCATTCTGCTGGACAGGATATGAAAATATCCACATGAGATCTATCCCCAAAAAATCCATTGAGAATTTAGCTGCTTCCTCTACCTGGGAGGAAGCTGCTACATTCTCTTCCATAAACTCCTTTGGAATATTCCCTGTGTGCTGAGGTAGGCTAATGCATTAAAGACCTTCTGGCCACTAGAATGGTCCAAAGCAAACAGACTGAGTTTGCAGTACAGGAGGCAATAAGAGTGCCTTTGGGGAAACAGCAGATTACAAAAGCAACTGGCCACATCTCCTGTTCATTGTCTGGTTCCAAAGCTCTGCCTGAACCAGAGAGCTACAGTGGAGATGTTCAGACTACCACCTATCAAAGGCACCAAGATGACCTGTTTTTTTTTTGGAGGTCAAGATCACACTTTATCTCTTTTTATGTACATTGATATATGTTTTTCCAATATCTTGTCAGAGGATACCAATTATTGATCATTCAAAAGAAATATTTCTAAGAATAAAACTCTGTGATTTTTAAATAGAATTAACTGGGAAATAAAGTTTTCCATGTTGGCAGCTGTTTTATGATAAAACAAAAGAAAGAGTTCTCCTCTTCCCAAATAAATATTATACCCTATGAATGTTACTACCATGTCTTAAGAGGGATGTCTTATAGAGCAGTGGCTCTTAATTGTACTGCAGCTCTTTATTTACTACACTTCCTCATGTGGTGATTCCCAACCATAAAATTATTTCATTGCTACTTCAAAACTGTAGGTTTGCTACTGTTATGAATCACAATGTGAATGTCTGTCTTTCAATGGTCTTAGGCAATCCCTGTGAAATCATCTGACCCCCGAAAGGGTCACAACCCATAAGTTGAGAAATGTCACTCCAGAGAAAACTAAATTTCTATTCAAGTTCCAGCCTTTCACTCATACCTTAGGGTGATTTTTATCTGTACACCCACACAATGTGCCTGAATGGTAATGTGTTTGCTGCCCTGGGAAAGAGAAATAAAAGGGAATACTTTGATTTTGAAAGATGGCTTAGGAACATCAGGTGCCCGGTTACCTCCTTCTATCTTGACCTTTGACCTCCATCTATGTAGCAGTGAAAGGAACACGTTCTATGAGATGGGACTCCTAAGCAAGTGCTGCCCCAACCAACCCAGTACTGCAGTGTTTACAGCTCAAAATGCTGGTATCACCTGACGCCCTCTGATTAGACTCTGGTTTGAGGTTTTCTTTTACTATCATATAGGCCAGTGCCTCCTTTTCTACCTTCAACTATCAAGGTCTATGATTTCATTTGATCACGCAGCTTCAAACATCTGTTATAAATGGGTGGATAGGATTTGGATAGAACTGAATAGAGAGTTAGAATGGTGGAAATGGGCCTATATGCTTAAGCCTTCACACAGTCATCTGCTAATGTATGGGCCTCTATGGTGTTATGGTAAGTTTATAATTGGTTTTGGGGTGAAGGGGTTCTATTTTCAACAGCAAAAAATGGTGTTACACCCAGAAACAGAGACTGGGACACTCTTGTGCCTTTTTCAACTTGAAAACATGGATGGTCAAGACAGGTGTTTGGGCAGGTCTGTGTCTCCAGGGACTGGAGAGTTAAGATGTCAGTGACAGCAAGCATCACATTGTTTTACTCCACATGCCCTCTCTGTCCCCTCTGTCCTGTGACAGTTTTTCAGTCTCTATCTTTCATGTCCTTGAATGGACTCTGTACTGACTATATAACAAGGGTTCCAAACCATCTGTTCTTGACTGATGCTTCTATCATGTTATTCTTGAATAGATGAGTGTGGGCAGTACCAATTTACCTGACTTTCCTATTTCCCTTTCCGGGGTCCTCAGTTTATTTTCTCAATATAGCCATTGGGAGCGTGGGTGGTGGTAGGGGGTGTCACCAGCTTCAGCAGGTTAGTGGGTCCTTAAAGTCCTCCTTGGGTTCCTGCCTCCTGAGCACCAGCTCTGTTGGAAATACTTCTGCCCCAGAGACAAGTAGTCAGAGATAGCTCCTCAGAACTTTTCCAAATCAATAGTCTAGTTAGGTCTTGAAGTTGCCCTTTAAGCTCCTTGGTCCTTTCAACCACAACTGCTTGAGAATTATGGACAGCTGCTTGCTTGAACAAGCATGTTGGTCTCCAAAGGCACACTAAGATGGAAAGTTCCAGGTATAATTCATTGCCTTATCACAAAGATGAGTCAGATGGAGACAGAGGAACCAAACTTTGAATGTGAGTATAGAATATATCAGAAAAGTGAACAGCTCTAACTAATCTCCTCTTTCCTGAGGGAGAACATGTACTTTTTGGTTTGGCTTTCTTAATAACTGTAATTTGAGAATGCTTTCAGGGTTTGAACGGTACAGGATGTACCAGCAGTGACAGATGTCACATAGCCTGAAGCGGACAGCAACTGACAAGAAACAGTCCCAGGAAAATCCCCACCCTGCTGTGTGTGTGTGTGTGTGTGTGTGTGTGTGTGTGTGTGTGTGTGTGTGTGTGTGTGTCCCTCCCTCTCTCCTTCTCTTCCTCTCTACCCTACTCTTTCCCTCCTTGCCTAGCAATGTACAGTATTGTTCTTTCTCCCACTTAAGCAGCAAAGACAACAGGTTGCTCACAAAGGCCATTAAGATCTTTGGCAGAGTGGGAAGAGAGGGGAAACTCCACTCTGAAACTGTTAATTAGCTGTTACCCACCATAGCTCTTCCATGAGTTTGCTTCCCCCAGCACCTACTCTAGAGACTAAAAGAAGTACTCATTTGTCTTTCCTATTCCCTAACACATGTCATTCTTCCTTAAAGACTATGTATAAACCAGCAGTCAAAACCACCTCTTGGAGAGGAACCAATTTCTCTGGATGGCACTCTGGATAGGTGACATGCACATGCTAATGACTTCCTGTCTGCTTTTCTCTTGTGACAGAGAACCCTGCTGGAAACTCAGAGGCTGGGAGGGAGACAGTATCTTCTTTGTGTATTCCAAGAATGTTAAGTATCCTCCACTGTGTGCATACACGCCTCTCACCTGATGTTCCCATTGGTAACAGTGTGGTATTATTGTCAACTCAAGGAAAATTGAGTGAGTGAAACTAACATGGATTCATCAAACTTTCCATCAGTCTTCACTTCTTGTTCCAGAGTTCAGAGTTCAAGGTGTCACATTTCACTTACTTTTCATGTCCAATGACAGTTTTTTAGTCTGTCTTGTCTTTCATGTCCTTGAAAGGGACTCCCTAAGTTGTCCTGACAGCTTGACAAGGGTCCCAGACTATCTGGTTTTGTCTGATCCTTCTCCCAGGATTATGTTTGAGCCAGTGGCTTTTGGACTGTCACATAGGGCATGGGACATAAGATCCCTGTGACATCCCATGTATGGTTAACTTTCATCATTTGATTAAGGCACATACGGTGGGGTCTCCTCTCCAGTTAATTTCCAGCGTTTTTTCAGCTCTATTATCTAGAAAAGAGTCACTAGGCCTCACCCATCATCACTGAGTTAGTGGTTATAGGAATTGAGTCCCATACCCTTGAGTAGAAGGGATATTATTTACAATAAGAAAGAATTACCTTTTCTCCTGTATTTGTTCAACCATTTTAGTAGAGTTATATTTGATGTTTATTTCAGAATTTGGAGCGGAAGTGCACCTGTTTACATGTCATGAAACACATTCCTCACCCTTTGGGGCCACTGCCAGCACAGCATCAAGTCAAGTTTTGGAGCTGGTGTGGAAAGAAGGTGACCATGGCAGCCCCCCAGAGTCAGGCCCACGCCCCAGCTCAAGCCATGGATGATACATCAATTACTGGGGATTTAGTCACAGGCTTCACCTCAGACACTTTATGGCAGCCCACGCAGCCATTTCCTTCATTACTTGGTGCTGTATGTTGGCTGGGTGGCCTCAGTCAGTTAATGAACAGGATCTGATTACTCACACAGATGTATCTCTGCTTCATAAGGAAGCTTGGGCACACGCTTGGTGAACAATCAAGCCATCATTTTCTTCCTTTTTTATTTCAAGGATAGTAGGGATTTGATGATTGAACTCAAGCTAGAAATATCTCTTTTCTTCATAAGAATCTGTAGCTTGTTACATCATGACCAAACTGGCTAACTGCCTATTGGGACAGTTTCGAATTAATTTTAATTTTTAATAATAAAGCTGCACAGGCTTGTCTGTATTCCAGGTTTTTTTTCATATAAACTGTTTTAGTTTCACAATTTTATAAGTTTAGAAGCTTGGTGCATATTAACACATGACATTAAAAGATGACAACAGCATAGGCTTTGTTAAGCCTAATGGCTGGCTATTCCATGAGTCATAACACAGTTTTCAGTTAGAGGACCTGAGATGGAGGCATGAATACTTATATTTAGGTAATAGACTCAGGCTGAGCAAAGAGATTATTGTTTTATTCTTTTTTCGTTGTTGCTGTTATTAAATAGGAATTTAAGAATTTCTAAGGTCTGTTAGTGTTCAAGTACCCAAAAGGAGGGCACAGATTAAAATTCAGGCCACACCAGTCCCCCGCCCTGCCCCCACCCTAAAAAAGAGACAACAGACAGGAAATGTCCCTGCCTTCTCTTTTTTCCTTGTACCCTGTGCTGTTGCCAACCCCATGGTCCCAGTGAGGGCAGGAGACAGATGTGCTCTGAAACCAACCAGCTGCGATGAGGGTAGAGCCTGGTAAAGTTATAGCAGCACAGGGGGCTCCATAGCAAGTAGAGAGGATTAGAGCATACAGCCAGGCATAATGCCACTTCTTTATTGGATGTACAGAGAAAAACAGAGAAGAGGTGGAGTGGGGTTAAAGGCACCAGTGTTAGCTGCCTAAGGGAAGTAACTTTATTGTGTTATGTCAAAGTCTATTCTTATTCTTGGTGGTTATATGATGAAATATTTAGAGGGAAAACATTCTGATGCTGGAACCACTTCTCAAATGGTTCAACCAAAAAAAAAAAAAATTAAGGAAATATAGGCATACTGAATCCATGCAGAGAAAGAGGAAGAGGGAGATACAGATGAAACACAGTAGTTTTCATTATGATTATTCTTACCTCTCTTCTAGAAGACTGAACTTTTCAAGATTAAAGATTAAGTGACAAGAAAGTGAGACCCAAAGATGTGACTGTGTGTGTGTGTGTGTGTGTGTGTGTGTGTGTGTGTTGGGAGACACTTTCAAAGCTGTGTGGAATTTGTGAGAAACCTAAACTCAGAAGGGTTTCAGTGGTGGTCTTGTTTGCTCTTTGATGCTTTTGGCATTGACATCATAGAGATTCTGTTTCTGAGTCTCCACTGACCTTAAGGCAAGTCTGTGTTAGAGTTATATAGCCTTATTTGTAATCAAAGTGAAGTTGTAGTGGGGCGAGCAGGCTGGGGCACACATGTGGTTGATGTCTGTGTTGCCTGCCTGCCTTTGTTGCTGCTGCAGTGTAAAACCTGGGGAATGTAACTGCAAAGTTGATCCCTTTGGCCTTGGGCAAGAACAGGATGAACCCACTGGAGCTCAAGAAGGAGAACACTCAGATGACAAATATTTCATGTGATGTAAAATAGGGGAGAAGTCCTTTCAGAAAGGAGAATGAGCATGCCTCTAGTTGTGTGCCTAAGGGTCACCGATGAACCTGCCATGTTTTACGGAGGAGAGTCTGCAGTAACAGACACCAAGGTAGCTGAAATGAAACCTGTGTCATGATGCCAGAGTGCATTTGAACTGCAGACTCTGAGTGAGGGTGGTAGTTCTCAGGATTTAAATGAGCACTCTTTGTATTGCTCAGTCTTTAGGACTTTGCTATTTTGAGACAGTGTTGTCACTTGGAGAATGCTGAATGTGGACAAACACTCATGTGCAGCATCCACTGGGGACAACACAGGATCATAAGGCTAAGAGACACATACTTGCGATGCTGAAATAGTCACAGCAGCAAAGCAGAGGCAAGTCTTCAGAAACAGGACTGCATCCATCCTTCCTTCATCCCACATAGGAAGTATGACTTTTTAAGTCTTTCACTTCTAATTGGCAATTTGTAGTTGGTGTTATGGCAGAAAACGCTCTGTGTTCTCTATTTTGCACTGACAAACAGTAACAGTCACATTTGTACTGTGAGCTGGTGGCACACGTGAGCTTTTCATCCCGCCTATTAGCATTTTCAGTGGCATTGTTTGGTATGACTTTTGGAAGCCATCATCCCTTTTCCCATGGCAACTTCATTTACTTTGGATCTGGCCTCCTAACATCTGTTTTCCTAGTAGTCAATCTTAATTCACTTTTCCAGCTCTGTTGACAAAGCAGAGAGACTTCTCAGTCATTCTTCACTTTGACATCCAGACCAAGGCTGAGGCATGGCACGGGGAGAATGTAACTGAGAACCACACTGGCATGAGCCAAAGACAAGCACTTTCCTGACAAGAACGAGAGCTGGTATTGCTGTCCAAGTGAAGCAGTTCAACATCAATCCAGCTCACATTTATCAGCTCCATTTACGCCAGAGCATCAGCGATGTAACATGAAGGATGCTGACCTGTACGGATGCAAAAGCCTTAAAATCAGATTGGATCTCTTGACTCCAGGCTCCCAGACTGTGAGATAAAGTAAGGGCCATGGACTAAGTTGAACATGAGAGAACAAGGCTGTCAGCAAGGACAAAACACCTAGTAGAGACCACAGAAATTCATTTTTTCAGTTTTGGTTGAATAACTGATGAGCTAACTGCTATAGTCCCGGAACATAGAAAGATCTCTTCAGGAGCAATAACGATGAACATGTCTTATCTCTTTCCTGTAACTGGCTTTTGCTATTTTGCAGTCACACTCATGCCTGTTGCAATGGCCACCACCTGTGAGATCTTACCATTTATTTGTCTAGTGTATTCCACTTTCCTTTCTATGTACCTGGTACTAGGTCTAAGATACAGCAATGATTGGTAGTTCAGCAACTCTACTCAAGAATACCAGTAATTTGGATAAATGTGGGCAGATGATTTCTTGTTTTAAAACTTAGATTAAAAAACAATTATGTATGTATAATGAGATACCATGACGATAGGATTCAAGTCTGAACACAAAAATGACTTGTGTTTCACTCAACCTTACATTTACATTGTAAAATAATTTTATGGTATTTCCCTGTGACTATGACTTGTCATATGACATCATAGGATTTTCTCGTGTCATTCTGATGGCTCTCAGCAAGCTCTGGAGTTTAGAGCATTTTGGATCATAGACCTTCTGATTAGCAAGCAACTTGCACTTGAATTACTGTGAGAAGAGATTAAACATGCAAACACTTTGAACATGGCAGAGGTTTGTAGCACTCCAGAAACCATCCTAACCATTCTTAGACCAGAATTCAAGTATCTCTAAATATTCCCAATTCCTGAAGATGTGTCTGTCTATAATAAAAGTGATATGCAGCATTCTGTGGCCATTTATGCACCATCCACACAGAGTCCCTGGAATTTACTGTGAAATATCGTAAACAAAGGGAGTGCATTTAATAAACAAAAGATTTTAATTTAAGATCTGTTTATGGATTTGTGTAATTTCTCTTCTGTGAAATGTCAATTCAGGTCTGCTTTTCAGTTGGATTACTCTTATATTACTTTTAGTCATTCTGCCTGCATCTTGGTACATTTATGAGAAAATTATAGAGTGTGATTGAATCTTCTTGCCAGCTAAGAATCAAGAATTCCAACACATAATTCACAACACTTGCTGTGAAGTTCGTTAACACAGGATAACACTCTCTCCGCATTCTGTTTTCTGACATAGGATCTCACTAGGTAGCCTTGGTTAGCCTGGAACTCAATGAGTAGACCAAACTACCCCCGAATTCTCCTGCCACAGCCTCCCAAGTGCTGGAATTGCAGAAATGAACTGTCAGGCTCTGGACAATACTCCCTTTGTATAAAGAAGGATGTTAATAGCCTAAACCTACATAACTTTAAAGTACAACTTTGCTTTCTTCTCAGGTATTTTCTTAGTCTCAAAAGCTAGACTAAGCAGTGAGAACATCTTCTCTTGCCCTTCGACCTGCAACCTAACCTACTTTATCACCTCATTTAGATTTGTTAGCAACCTTTGAAGATGTGCCTTCACTAAAATCAGTGGATGAGTACTCTGACTGTGACTCTCCTTAGAATCCACAATCTCGGTGTCCTCCTTCCTCCTCTGGCATCTTTCCTCCTCTTATGTTCATATTAGAATGTCTCTTAATAAACCATGTGTCCTCCTGTCTGATCTTGAAACTTTTCTGTGCTGAATCCCAGGACCCGACTTTGCTCGAGTGGAGGTCCAGAAAAGATATTGTGTGAAGCTGTCTCTGTTCAGGTTGCCCCCAACACTGGTATTTTGACAATAATTGAGGAAATTTAGTTTTTTCATTCTTTGTTTTTGTTTGTTTGTTTGTTTGTTTTTGACACAGGGTTGCTTTGTTTCTTTGTGTAACAGCCCTGGCTGTCCTGGATCTAGCTCTGTAAACCAGGCTGTCCTCCAACTCATAGACATCTACCCTTCCTCTGCATTTTGTATTGTTTTTAATAAAAAGGATATTTTAAGTTATATCAACTTATTTTACTAATATTTCCATTTTTTAACTTTCA
This sequence comes from Cricetiscus sungorus, assembly GCA_030556225.1. Taxonomy (NCBI): domain Eukaryota; kingdom Metazoa; phylum Chordata; class Mammalia; order Rodentia; family Cricetidae; genus Cricetiscus; species Cricetiscus sungorus. The sequence goes on from JANBXA010000114.1 coordinate 15,466,572, forward strand.
TTTTATTTATTCTTTGTACCTTTCACATCATGCATCTCCATCTCATTCATTACCCTGTCCCTGTATATCACCCCTTGAACTTGCAACCTCCTTGCCAAAGTAAAATAAAATGAAATTTAAGAGAAAAAAAAAAGGAAGAAAAGAAAAATATGTCATCATGGAAGCTGTTGTGCGACACAGTGAGTCGCATAATAAACCTTTTAATTTATATATCTTTACTTGCAAGTGTTCATTAGAAAGAGTCTGGTTGGAGGCCTCTGGTTTCTGCTACACTATTGATGATAGGCCCTCACTGGAACTCCTCTTACTAATGTTTTCTCTATGTTTTCAAAAACAAAAAACAAGCAAACAAACAAAAACCCCAAATCCTCTTTTTAAAAAACAAATTGGCTACACAGATCTATTAGATTTCTGTGCTACTGACTGAGTACTGAGTGCTTACTCAGCTGAGTACTGAGTACTGAGCTAGGATGGCTACTCTTATATTGTGGAATAGAATGTGTGTTTAACTATGTAAAGATGTGTTGCATTTGTTTGTGTCGCAAAATTACTATGTAAAGATGTGTTGTATTTGTTTAACTATGCAAAGATGTGCTGGTGTTGTTGATGCTGCATTTATTCAAAGACGTAAAAATGTGTTGATGTTGTACTTTGCCTGCTTAAGGCTTTGCCTGACTGGTCTAATCAAAAGCTCAGTAGCCAATAGCTAGGCTAAGGAGGGATAGGCAGGGCTGGTGGGCAGAGAGAAAAGGGGAGCCAGGGGCCAGCCAACTAGATACAGAAGAAGCAGGGAAGCACAAAGGGCAGTAAATGAGCCTTGGGGCAGCACATAGACTAATAGAAGTGGGCTACTTTGAGGGTTTAGTTTTTAAAGCTACCTAGGCAACAAGCCTAAGCTAAGGCTGGACATGTATAATTAATAATAAGTCTTTGTGTCATGGTATGGGGCCTGCTACACTCTTTGCATGTGCAGGTTCAGCCAATGTTTGACATCTCAAGAAAGCCTGCTACACTCTTTGCATGTGCAGGCTCGGCCAATGTTTGACATCTCTTCATTGCAGTTCCCTGCCTTGGTTACTAGTTTCTGAAGTGTGAGTCATTGCTCTATGCTCATCACCACCTGTCCCCATTACTTCTCTATCTTCTTTCACATTAGAATATACTAGCAAATGCATTCACAACCTTGCTGGGGCATGCACCCCAGTTTCATGGATTCCTTGGTGTGGACAGAACTCACGTCTTTATTGAATTTCCCTGCCAGTAAACACAGAATATCTTCAAACAGTTTTTAAAGCAATGTACATTTTTTCCTTCATGTAAGATTTTAATGTCTTTTCCTGGATTCATTCCAACATACCACATCTTTTGATGCAATTTTAGATGGTATAGTTTTCAGTGTTGCATTTTCTAAGTGTGTTGGGACGTTTTGTTGAGGGTTCCTACAACTTGTGTTTAGAGGGAGAGATCATGTATCCTGTTACCAGCACTTGGGGACACCCCCCTAAACTTGAGCCATATTGGACCGGACTTCCAGTAAAGGGACTAGCAGACCACACAGACAGATGGAATTCTAGCTGACATCCTGTGCTGACTTGTCATTAAAAGCTCAGAGAAAAACCATGTTATGAAGAAAATTAAAAGAGATGTCTTCAGCTTCCCCAGAGTCACTCAAAAATGTGTGGTACTATACAGACAGAACTTCTTCTGTGCTTGGGTGATAAGCTCATGGTTCCTATGTCATCCAAACACAGGGTGGTGTCCTTAGACAAGAAGACTTCACTCTCTGGCTATGTGAAACCTGTTCCTTTTGTTTGTTAGTTTCTGTTTGCTGTGTTTCACTCAGTTGAGCTAAAAAAGATAGGTTTCTTTTAAAACATAAACCTAACATTTTCTAGTGTTTACCTTCCTATCCACTTCATCTCCTTTTTCTGGATTCATATTTTCTATGTGCACCCTCATCATCTCAGTTTTCTATATGCACAGCACCAGGAATTCTGAAAATTTCCCTAAATTCTTTTAAAGACATGTTTATATTATTATTTTTAACATATTTTAATTAAAATATTATTATATCACTTCCTCCTTACCCTTCCTCCCAATCTCTCCCTTGTGCACCTACTACCTCTCAAATTTTATGGTTTCTTTTCCTTTGATTATCTTTTTACACATACACTTACAAGTGCACAAATTGTACCTGCTGGGTGTATTTTGCTTTGTTTTTTTTTTTTGTTTTTTTTTTTTGTTTTTTTTTTTTTTTGAGACAGTTTCTCTCTGTGTAGCCCTGGCTGTCCTGGAACTCTCTCTATAGACCAGGCTGGCCTTGAACTCACAGAGACCTGCCTGCCTCTGCCTCCCAAGTGCTGGGGTTAAAGATGTGCCTGGGATTAATGAAGAGAAGTACCTGCTTCTTAATGAGCTCCGGGTAATCTATGCTGCCCATAGCCGCTCACATCTTCTTTAGTCATCATTCTAAAACTGTGTGTTAAAGCCATCAGTTTATCCTTTGCTTCTGCTTAAGAAAAGAATTTGCTTTGCTTCAGTTTGAGCAGTATGTCACTAGACACCCTGTGCCAAGAGGAGCTAGGATTCATGCTCGCTGACACCCAGTTCATTCCAGTCAGCGAGGGCCCCCAGGATCTCATCACATAGAAGCTTGAAGGCTCCTGCTCTAAAAAGAGAGGGATAATGAGATTCTGGTCAGCAGATGAAAACAGGTAACACTGATTACCTCTCTGAAAGCTTTGTCTTCCTGACATTTTCAATCTCTTAGGGCACTGATAATCAACACACAATACAAAGAGAGCTGTGGAAGGCCTAAGAGTATCTGTTAGTATCCTGGAGACACACGTGAAACCCATGGCATGTAAGATTCACAGCCCTGAGAAGTCAGGCCTCTCCTCCTACCCATATCTACACAGTATCAAAGCATACAACTACTATCATTACAAGGAGATAGCTTCTTTCTTCCCTTGCGCGTTCCACCATTGTTGTTAGCATGGGAGATCCTGTAAAAATTACAGGCAGGTTTTATTTTCTCATCAATTACATTTTCCTTTTATTTAAGAAACTTGAATTTCTTCTGTTGGTAGCAGAAGTTCTAAAAGGTAGTGGAGGCTTATCCATGTGAATTGTGTTCCTCTGACCTAATGTTTTTCCTACAAAGGTAGTCATGCTAGCAGTGACAAGGAAGGGAGTCCTCTGTCCTGGGAAGGAGACACGGTCCTGTGAGATGGCTGAGACTTCTGTCTGGATTCTCCACTGCTCCCCTTTGTCTGCAGCCACTGAGTGTAACTCAAAGCAACCCAGATTCAGTTCTTCATTGATTCCCCCAAATTTGAGCCTATTATCTATTGAAGTTAAAAATACCTATAAGACTAGAACAAAGCCCCTGACAACTATGCTTTGCCAATGTTTCACTCACATTAACATTAAATGAAAGGCAATGATGATTCATTCACAGAGCCATGCCATGTGACATGGGACACCTGGAAAAAGAGCTAGATCTGTATCTTGACCCCAGGCCATAGTCAGATCATTCAAAGATTCATGCCCCTGATCTGATGCACCATACTTTCCATAATTCTTTTTATTTTTAATTTAATAAGAAACTAAAGATAACTCTGAAAACCATATAATTTAGTTAATGTTATTTGGAAAACTAAATGTGTATTATCGGAAAGGATGTTATTCTGCAAAATTAAACCAACAGACAGGGCAACCCCTATCACATTTCAGGCAATAGCTTTCTTGAGTTTCATTACTAATATTATAATATGGTAATAAAAGCTGGTATCTGGCATGTTTTTCCTTCTATTAAATAGTCTGCTTCCTTTCTTGTCCTGTGTTATTATTTTTTTTTCTTGCCATCATATGTTTGATTCTGGTAAACTAGATTGAAATTCATTATGTTTGTATTTCAACTTTATTAAATAAAGCATCAATTTTATACATAGATCTCTCTTATGTTCTTTTGAAAGATTAACTACTGGACTTAATCATTTTGTTCAACTTACTCTCCTAACAATGTTATTTTATGTTTTCATCATGGAGACTATTTCATTGTTCCTTTTTTCTTCCACACTCAAAAAAAAAAAAAATGACAACTTCTTCAATTACGTTATTTAGGAAATCAGACCTTACTTCGTTTATTTGTTTACATTTTCCCTTTAATTAAAACTTTCTGGTTTACATTTTTTTTAAAAAAAAAATCTTAATTTTCGATAGACCAAGATTTTAGGCCATAGATGAGTCAAAGATAAGTTCAAAATTATACACAGACAGTCCATGACTTGAAAAGAACATACTAGATTTTGTCCATACCCAATCTCCCAGTCTAATTTTTGTGAGGATAATGGCTGTTTCTTTGTCATCTCTTCACAGTCATACATTTTTTTAAAGGAACTATCTCCAGTGTTGCTTTGCTCTTGTGCTGTATGTCTAGTCCCTAGCCAGGCACATAGGATGCCACACACACACACACACACACACACACATTATCATTTCTATCACAGTGGAAGCAAAATTCACTGTTTGTAAAAAGAAACAGAAATATTTTGGATAGTGTTTGACTTGTCATTATGTATAAAGTCTATAAAATTTAAAGTTAAGATATTCCAAGATATATTTACATTTTTCTTTCATTTCAATTTGAATTTGTACACAGCTCTGTCCAGTGATGCAGGGAATCATTTCTACCATCTCCTTTCCTCTGACATGCCAGGTTGGGACCACCACCTCCTCCTGTGTAGATTCTGAGATGGTTCCCTTTTCCAGACTAAATAGTTATGGTGTTGAGGTGGTTCCCATCTCCAGACTGGAGCACTAGTGAATTTCTTACACCCTTCGTGAACATTAGGTTGACATTGTTAGCATGTCTTCAACTTGGTGACATGCTTCATGGTTCCTGCAGTTGTGTCCTTGGACGGTGACTAAACTCCCACTGTATTCAATTGTAGCCAATAGAACTCTCCCTCATTCCCTCATTGTTGTTTGACTTGAGATTTCTTCTTATCTTGATCTACTTCCTCACCCTCAACAGTCTGCCTCAGACATCTGAGATTCCTCTACTCCTCTCTTCTTTAGTCATAGACCAAGTCCCTGTGTCACTCACATCATGATGGTTATTTGCCTACAAGTCCATACAGCATTGTATCCTAACTATGATAAAACTAAAGATTCAAACAATTGTTATATACTCATATGCACAAGGACCTACTTCCACATTATAATAAATACATTTCAATAATACACTGCCTAACACTGCAGTCTCCTAACACACATTAATACATTTAGTAGACAACACTTATGAACTGCTTTATTATGCCCCAACCAAAACATACAGCTATCTTTGGGATTTGCCTGAATGAAAATTTCTTTCATGATTATGAAAGTTTCGAATCATTTAAAAATTTTACATTGTCTTTAAAAATAATAAAATAATAATAATAATAATAATAAAAATTTAAAAATAATACACTGTCTTCTTAATATTCAGAGTAAATTGCTTTAAACCCACAGATCTATCTGTTTAGCTTATAGTTTAACATGTATTGAAACATCATTTTAAATTTTTGTTCAAAAATTCATTTGTTCTAAAATCATGGTAATATATTTTAAAGAGTGATTACCGAAACCCTGTGTATGAAGGAAATGTTCAATACTTAAATGTCTTAGATCAATTCAAATAGATTCCCTAATTGACCACATGGTTTGTGAACTTTCTGTGTTCTCACAGCAGCTGTGGAGCTGCGCCGTTCCAATGCTGTAAGGTACACTATTGGTACTTCCACAAGATAGCACCTGTTTGCTCCTTGACTCAGGAACACACCATGAGCCTGACTGAGACATTCCGAGGGACACACTGCAGCACCATGCACCCATGCGCGTTAGGCCTGAGCTAACTCTATCCTCCTTCCCTCCCTTCTTTCCTGTCATGGCTGCTCACACACTGAAGATTTGCATCACTAATGTGGCTGTGTTGTCTGCTTCTCAGAGCCCCTCAGTTTGTCATGTTGCATTGAGTGTTTTCCCACATGAGTACTTTAAAAATCAATGTAAGCATGATATTCTGGAAAGAAAGTCTGTGCACTAAGATGAGGATGAGATTTTAATAGGAAAGTGGTTATTTTTATTATCAAATTATATACCTCCCCCCCACACACAAATAATCAGTGTTGAGAAGGTAACACAAATGCTTAATAGTTTCTAACCAGGAAATTTTTCCTCATTGTAACTACCATCCAGAAAGCCCTCAAAGGAAAACTCATCATAACTGTGCCTTGGTATGCCCACTTACAACTAGACAATGATGTTTGAAATTTGAAAATGCCTCTAAAGGAGAAATTTATTCTTTAGTGCACAGATCAAGGTATTAAATGTGTATCATATCAAAATCTATAGTAACAGGGAATTCAAAAGAGATGTCAAAACTTTCTTCTGTGTAAGCATTTCCCCTGCTTTGGGTGGGCTGCAGATGTCAAGTCTGTGTATTATCACGGATCCTGGACACCCTCCCTGTGTGGCTGTCTGAAACTGAGCTGTCCTGCCATGGAAAGATTTGTCCTGGTACTGCAGGAGTGACCAGGGAAGGACAGAGAGGCAGAGTGCTGAGTGCTGCTCTGCTCATAAATCATGACAATTGATTCAGAAAGGACCATCCCAAGAGGAGCCAGAGGGATAATAAATACTGCCAGTTTCACTTAATTTAACTTCCAAATATAAGGGGAATGTGTTTTAAACTCCATTTTCTCTGAAAAATTGCTTCAAGAAATAAACATTCGTAAGAAAAAATTTTTAAATGATTCGAAACTTTCATAATCATGAAAGAAATTTTCATTCAGGCAAATTCCAAAGATAGCTGTATGTTTTGGTTGGGGCATAATAAAGCAGTTCATAAGTGTTGTCTACTAAATGTATTAATGTGTGTTAGGAGACTGCAGTGTTAGGCAGTGAGATGTAACTGCTCCATTAAGGGCCCTGTATACATTTCTTTTTAAGAAGAACGTGTCCAGGTATCACAGGTGGGATGAAAAAAATTGAGACCTCACTCTGAATTCGGTGGGTAAGATTGCTTTTGGAATTTCTTAAGTCTCTATTGTGATTTCTTTAGAACAAAAGCTTCTGTGCAGGGCTTAAGGGAAGCAGAGTATGGAAAATTGAGTCCAAAGTCTGAAGCCTGGACTGGAATGCTTACTAACTTTACATAATCCAGTAGTTCAGAGAACATTCATAAAACTCAGACAGTAAATATAATACTGGTTCCCAGTAACGATACTAAATAGGAGGAAATAAAGACAACTTGATAATATTGTGGTACAAAGTGTCATCAGGCCAGTGGCCTGCCTGGAGCCCCATTAAGCCCCACTAGCTGGGTATGGAGTCCGAAGGCAGAAGTTCAAGGAATAGGATAGAGCTTTGCAAAGTGGTACATTGCTTGGATACTAAGAGATGGGGACTTAGCATTTTCTTCACTCCATCTTGCTTGTTTTTAGTATACTTTTAAGGATACCAGAGTGGTGATGATTCCCTCAATGCTTAGTAAGAAAGAAAATAGAAATTTAGGTTCCCTATAAGCTCATCAGCAGCTGAGTCTGAACAAGACGTGAGGACTATTTCTTCTTTCTCCTTTTCTCCATGCCATTCAAATAGTTCAGAAGTCAAGCAGAAAAATAAAGCAAAAGACGTTGACCTCAGCATGGTGAACTTCCAGGTGGGGAGCATAGCAGAAGAACTAAACTGAATGGCTCAGTACTTGCTCTAGAGCTGGAGGCCAGCTGCCATATGCCAACATCTGTCTCTCTGGAAAAAGGGTAAATTTCCCCATCAAAAGCATCATCTGCTATTTGTGTTATGGCCAAGGGACTTAGATCCTTCCAGGCTAACCAATGTCAATATTCCCCAGGAGGGCCATTCCCTCTGCACTGGCGAACCTCATTAACATCTCACTTCTGTTACTCTGAAAAAGGAAGGTTCTTTTAATCAATTACTGGCTTGCTCTCTTCAAGCACTAATCAGCCGACTTTTACCAGTGATAATCACTGCATTTAGTCTGTGCCTGAGTGGAAAATCACAGTACTCCAACATTGTCCTCTCATCGCCGGCAAGTTCAAAGTCATACTCCTTGGCAGCTGGACTTGTGACGATTTCGGTTCATTATCTCAAACAGCAGGGATTTTGAATTCTGTCTTAAAAAGCAGGTCAGTGAGGAGGGCATAGGAGGGCACTACAAACTAAACCATCTGGCTAGTGCTAAAGTAGCCGTGTTTCCACTGCAGAGCGCTGTATATCAAAGATGGATTATTAACCATTTTCATGTGCTAATAGTTATCAATGACGTAATATGTATCCACTTTGAGGGTTTTAATTGTTTGATCATTTAATCAACAATAAAATTGACTTAACTGGCATATTCACAACTTTAACAGTCACCTGACTGCCACCAGAATCAAGATAAGAAGAAAGGGCCCTCATCTCTCAAATTCCATGCTTTCAGTACTGAGTATGTGTGGAAAAGAAACGTGAATTAGTAAAATGTTAATGACTAACAATGCAATTGTTTAAAAAAATAACTTTATGCAAAGTTCAAGGCATAAGCAACAAGTAACATCAACAGTAACTGATTAGTTTTCAAGTGGAATTCCAGAAAAAAAAAGCTGCTTCAAATGAAACATGTTTTTAATGAGCACATTTATGGGGACCCCAAATATTTAAGAATATTCTATATTCCTTTCACCTTTTCCTGATGAAATGGTACCTTGTTCCAATGGGGGTTTAGTATCCAACAGATTTCAAACTGTGTGGATGCTCATGTTTCTTACATACACCGACGTATTTACCTATACATAGTCTTTTATATGGAGGAAATCATGGCAAGGAACTGGTTCATGTGTGTCCAAGTGCAGACATGCTTTTTTCTAAGAGAAATATTTTCATCCCATGGTTGGTTGAGCCCACATACACAGAGCACCAGTCTTATTCCTCTGTCTAAAATCCTTTATTTTACCACGCTCCATTTTCTCATTCCTATTTCAGAATATAAGTATTATGTTTTTCTGTGTGTTTTCTGAATATGTTTCCTTTAGTTACTTTAGTATTTCAGGATAATTGAACTTTTATAGCACTGGTCACAGTCTTTGTTGGGCGGCTGTTGCAGTACTTACACATGGCCTCTTCTGCCTTCTAGCCTGTAAGTTTTTACAAACCATGAACATATTACTTATTATTGTGAGAAGTGATATAATATCTTAATCTATAGGTAGGTAGGTAGACCTTTGTTACTTCATGCTACATCTTCTTGCCCTAGACATTCTACCCTTTTAGCTATGGGTTCATGTTGGTTATCAGTGTTATTATCACAGAAAAACAAAACAAAACAAAAATAATGAATGCATAGGTAGACAATCCCTTTAAAATAAAAAAGAGAAGTAATAGGTAGCTAAAAGCAAGCAATTGCAAAAGAGCAGAGGACCCACTGGTTCTTGAAGAGAGTGTTAGGACCCATCAAACTACAGACTAGGAAATGAAGGAAACAAGAGGGAGGCTATGGGCTTTGTGGACCATAGGACCATAGGACCATAGGACCATAGGACCATAGGACCATAGGACCATAGGACCATAGGACCATAGGACCACGGGACCACAGGACCACGGGACCACAGGGCCACAGGACCACAGGACCACAGGACCATAGGGCCATAGGACCACAGGACCACAGGACCACAGGACCACAGGACCACAGGACCACAGGACCACAGGACCACAGGACCACAGGACCACAGGACCACAGGACCACAGGACCATAGGACCATAGAGCCATAGGACCATAGGGCCATAGGACCATAGGGCCATAGGACCATAGGACCATAGGACCATAGGACCATAGAGCCATAGGACCATAGAGCCATAGGACCACAGAGCAGCAGGAACACATCAGTAAGCATCAAAGATAGCCTGGCTACAGAGAAACTATCAAGACCTGGTGCTTCCAAATTACCAAAGCACATTATAGCAGTCTTTTGGGGCTGCATAACCATGTACTGGGAATTGGCTTAAGCATGAGAAATCTATTTTCTGAGTCTTAAAAACTGGAAGTCCAAGATGAGCATTCTGCCCACTTTTGGTTTCTGGCCAGAGCTGTTTGGCCTTTACTATGTCTGGGGTGGGGGCTGGGGTTGGGGACTTTCCTCAGAGCAGGCACATGGAGTAAGAAAAGAGGGGACAAATCCACTGTCTCTTCTATGTGAGCTTCTTTCAGATGAGTTAGGAGGCCACTTCACTTGCACTCCTCTATTTTAAAGTGACTTCACTAGAGGGTCCAGCCACATACAGGGCAGTCAGTTGGCATGAAGCAAAGGCTAGAGAGATTGTTCAGAGCTCTCCAGCTCTTGCAGAATACCCAGATTTATCCTGGCCTCCACAGGCACCTCTACTCATGTAAATATATACCCCACAGATTTGTACACACACACACACACACACACACACACACACACACACACACACACACACACACACACACACACACACACACACACACACACACACACACACACAGAATGCATCTTTTAAAAATGAAAACTCTTTCTTACCAAGGAATGGAAAAGGGGATGAACTCTATTCTCCCTTCCTATTCCATTTTATCCGAATAAAAAAACAAAATAAAATTTCTAAGTCCTTGCAGACAACTTAAAAATATTTTTGTAATAGAGGAAAAACTAAATTGGGCAAGACAACATATTCCCATTTTTTTCATGAAGGATTTTATTTCAGTTGAAACAATGCATTGTATAATCTTATTGTTGACATGTTGACTGTATACTTTTATGGGAGCTAAAATTTAAACCACATAAAAACAATCCCACATAATTAGAGTGATTGTGTTCATTATTATGGAAATATTATGTCAATAAATGTAATAAAATAATAACTCAATAATGGTAAACAGGACTTCTTAGACACATACCATTACATGTGACAAGGGAAGGCATTATTTGTCTACATCTCTGGAAAAGAAAATGAGAGTCAATTATACTGTTGGCAAATTGCTGTCAGGTTTCTGGCTGTCCTACCTAGAATTTGATGACTTAACTTTTTGTTCTGATCCCTCACCACCAACCAATATTTAAGCAACTGTTTAAAAAGATTAACAATCACAGAGTGAGTTAACTTCATTTTGCCTATGGTTAAAGTATAATTTGCTGCTTTTTATTACTGTAAAAACCATGAAACATTATTAGAAATATTATGCTAAGAAGAAAGAGGCACAGTGATGGAAAGATGGGCAGCTCTTTTTGTGTGGCACATGTGGGAACTTTGGCCACTCTAACTCTAAAAGTCATGTTTTAGAACAACACATTACTCTATCTATCATCTATCTATCTATCTATCTATCTATCTATCTATCTATCTATCTATCTATCTATCTATCTACCTCTATCATCTATCTCTATCTATCGTCTATGTATCCTTCCTCCTAAGTTCCACTTATTTACTTATGTGTTTTCTACTAGAGACAAAAGTAAAATCCATTCCTTAGAGCATTTATTTTGCTCATTTGCATTCTCTTGTCATAGCAATTACATACATGTTTAATCACATACATGTTGTTGAGTGAAGAAATAAAACCACAAGAGGAAACTAAATCCCACAGGTATGAATGGAATTATATGCTTACAAAGGAAGATTGTATGTGTCACAGTTGGTCCACTCTACTGACTGTTAGAAGCCTGGTTTCTGAGTTTCCATGTGATTGAAAAGCCAGTCGTCCTTAAGGAGACCAGATGAGTCCCTCACATGGATACTGCTTTGTGCTTCCTGTTTGACTTGTGCAAAAGATGTTCTCACAGTGGACCACACCTACATTTATTGATAGAAGACTGCAACATTTTCACAATAAATTTCAGGAGCTAGCCTTACCCCCTGGACAAACGTATTTATTACTCGATGTAACCTTGTGGTGAATATAAAAAGACTAAGATTATTGATTATTGCACTAGTAGATTCCTTTCTCACTTATGTTAAAAGTTATTTACCTAAACATAAAGAGCTAAAGATCTCTGCTGTTGATTTTCTCATGTATATCTGCTAAATTATCTCATATTCACAGTGCACGTTTATTGATGCTAGACTCCTGCCCATTTTTAACACACACATTGTATGTGGGGGGATAGAAAAACATAGATAGATAGATAGATAGATAGATAGATAGATAGATAGATAGACAGACAGACTGACTCTTATCAATCAGATCTTTAAAAAACTGAATGCCAAAACATACAGGGTATGTGTAGGAAATCAACTACAGAACACAATCAATCTTGAAATCTTTATTTGTGGCTAAGTCTTTGAAAGAGTTTACTCATAATTGCCCTGAGAATAAGAATTATTCATTTATTCCACGAGAATTGGATTAGCCCCTAAATTTAACTTGGCAGGCACTCAGCTTAAAAGGACAACCTAGATACGGCCCCTCATTCCTCACAGTAGTAGAAGAGATAGTTTCCAGAGAGCTCAGTGCTGTGTAATGTGGGTCATGGTAAGAAGGTTAGAGGGAGCCATCTTGTGAAGAGAAGAAGCTGGCTTGGGATCCTGAAGACCTATGTAAGGTCAGATGTGGGAAATGAGCTTCTTAGTCTGGTGGGATAGATATACAAAGGAGATGCCCCTATGTCTTCAGGACTCCAACATCTGTCTCTCCCTCAAAGAACTCCCACTCAAAATGGGGGAAGAAAGTCTAATATAATAAGCTTGGATTATGTATTTAATGTTAGTGAATACCAGCCAGCTTCAACTCAGCCAGGACAGTGTGGCCAGCAGCCATCCACATATCTTGGCATGCCAGAAGCTGTAGGAAGTGAGACACAATTTGAGTTTTGAGTTGAGAAGTTCATAGGGAGCAACATCAGGGTTATTTCTATCCCCTAACACCCAAAGGTGTTCTTCCTGGAGCAGAGGTAGAGCTCCGCAGGGGGCTGATGGCCAGAGAGATCCCTCTACACACTTCAGGTTTGATCATTTCCCTAAGATTTGGCATACAGTTGGACATGCAGAATTTTTGTTACATGGGAGAACAGAAAGAAAAACCATCAAGGTAAAAAAAAAATACATGGTGAAAAATCAGAAGCCCAGAGCAAGCTTCTAGGTCTTTTCCAGTAGAGTTTCACAAGCTGTGTCAATTCCCCAGGAAATGGAACATCAAAAAATATGTGAATTGGTGCCAACCAGAGAGGCTCATGGGAGAGTTTGAGTTCATATTTATATTAGGTATTGGTGTTGCAAACCCTTTGCCTGGGATACATTCAAACTCCAGGCTTTGGGGAGAAAGCAAGTATTTAGCATGAATGATTTTATCACTAGTCTAGCCTCTGAGCATCCAGTGGGAATAGTTCCAGTTTTATATTTCCAGACACCAGGCAAAGGCAGACATTTCCAGTGGGATTTTAAGAAGAGAACACAGGCCTGCTGTGGGAAATCTTTTATACCCACAGGGCCACCTCAAATGCCCTGACTCAATTTCTAATAGAAAACATGCCACATTTGCATCCACACTGTGGAGTACAGTGTATACCCTGTGTGATATTTAGCTACAAGCAATACATGTGTCTCCTATTTGTGTAGCTGAGTCTACCACTTAACCACAGTTCATTTTCCTTGAATATCAAGTGTCTTTTTAACACACAAACCATCAACCTTACAGCAACCTCTTTTGCAGATGACTGTGGGTGGGGCTCTTTCTTTGATATCTCTGGATCTTCCACTGAGAATGATGATTTTTCATCATATATGGAGTTCCTTTGTCCTTTGTGACACTTTAAACATCAGACCACAAGGTCATTATTTGTTTTGGGTCAAGCTTGTAAGGGACATTGCTTATTTAGCACCTAAGGGGGAGGCAAGCCAAGGGCAAGTCTTCTTCCAAGTAGAAATGAGTGGGTACAATGCTCCATTCTAGAGAGTGGTGCTCCAGTCTAGAGTGTGGTGCTCCAGTCTAGAGTGTGGTGTTCCATTCTAGAGAGTGGTGCTCCATTCTAGAGAGTGGTGCTCCAGTCTAGAGAGTGGTGCTCCAGTCTAGAGAGTGGTGCTCCATTCTAGAGAGTGGTGCTCCATTCTAGAGAGTGGTGCTCCAGTCTAGAGTGTGGTGCTCCAGTCTAGAGTGTGGCAGTGTAGATTCATTGCTGTGTTGGGATGCCTTTCACAGGTAATGGAGCCTGATCTCTTCACTTCGCTCTGTTGCACCCTTCACTTCATTTCCTCTATTCTCTACTGCTCGGGCCCCTGAACCAGGGTCTCATCTCTGGCTGAGCAGCACTCTGAGAAGCTCTGTGGACTGGATCCATGGTGGAAGGGCAGCCATGCCTTTTACAAGTCATTACCATTCTGTACTGTGGAAGAGTCTAAGTGAAAACAAGGCTGCCTCCTACTAAGACTTTGCATCTCACAGCAGAGATCCAGGGTACAATTGTCAGGCAAAGTCCTCAGTTACAGAAGATCTATAATGCAAAGGCACACTTAGCTAGTGAGAAGAAAGGAAGACATGAGACAAGAGAGGGAAAACTTTTTTCACAGTATGTAGCAACCTCAGCGTCTCCTGTGTACCCACTGAGCACACATTGTCCTTGATGTCTGGGAATGATCCTGATCAGGTAATGACCTTCATCTTCAGTGCTACACAAGTCATGCACTTGGGATTGCCATCTTCCAACCTGGTTATCTCCAGTATTACCTGGGCATTTTTCTCCAGTAACAGGCCTCTGCTTGAGTAACTGTGATTTGGGATTGTATTTAAAACACTAATGATTAAATCTGAACTTTACAAGAGCCTCTCCAAATGTATGTGGAATTACTTTAACAAGAAACTCAAAGAAAACCGGGTTTGTGCATCTTCAAGGAAAATGAAATCTCTAACTGCTTTTGCTGTTTTTCTGTAACTCACCAGGCAGCTAAATGTCATCATGTCTGAAAAAATTACCTGGTTACACTTGAATAATCATTTCAAAGTTATCTTAAAAAACTTTTCAGGCTGTAAAAAAATACGATTCCACTTTGCCCTGAATTGTACTTAATCATATTCTCTATGAAGAATTGTGCTCATGCATAGAGAAAGAAATGGGGACATAGAAATCTCCTTGTACTTGACATACTCTCTGTATATCTGTATATTAAAATGAAATGTTTGACATATATATTTGTGTACTACCTATTTATTAATGTAAAATATTTAAGTATTATTTTCAAATAAAAGTCCAAGACATATATAAATTAAAATATAATAAAGATAATACAGTATTAAAATTTCACTCTTTCCAATGATTTCATATTGTAAACTGAATGTTTATATGTACGTACACCCTTCCTCCCTTCATAGATATCCAGTGTGATGGTGTCAGAGTGTCAGTGCTTGGGAGGTGATTTTAATGATGTATGGGCCACCCTCATATTTGGGATTGGTACTATCATAGGAAGTTAATGGGGAACCATGGGGTGGTCTCTTATTAGGCATCACATCTACTAGTGCCTCGATCTTGAACATTCTCATTTCTAAAATTTTAAATAATACATATTTTTGTTTAAGCCATCCAGCCTATAATTCTTTGTTATGGAAACTTTGGTAGAGTAATACTTTAAATAAACCAGTTAAGATTAAGGTGGTTCAAACACTTTCAGTAAGTGATAGCAACAATTATGCTAATATGTACTGTATACCATGTCAGTGATTCCAAAGCCTCAGATTCATGGAAACATCAAAGCCTCTCTTTCTTCCCAGATAGAGACTCAAAAGGATAGAAAAGCCTTTTGTTTGTCAATGTGTGGACATTGATAATATGTGCAAAAAATGCCTACCATGGCTTTCTCTCCATGGGTGTTTATAGCCTGAAGACAGTTCCCTCACAGGGAATACTCTGTTGAGATTTGTTAAGCCTGACTTTTTGTTTATCTGATAATAACATCACCTCTTTTTTTATTCATATGAAATAACCCCACCTCCTTGCTCAAATATATGCAACAATCCTGTATCCATCCCCACCTCCCTGTTCAGATGTATGCAATAATCCTGCCTCTGTGTTCAGCCTTACAGATAGATTTATAGATAGATATGTAGATGGATAGATGATAGATAGACAGATAGACAGATGATAGATAGATAGATAGATAGACAGATAGATAGACAGACAGATGGGCAGATGGACAGACAGATGATAGAATAAACACACTGAACTTCCAGATACTGTGGCTTCTTCACCAAAGAGATCACAGCAACTGATCCCAGCTTTTCTGTGTTTCTGTTTGTCATTTCTTTGTTCCTTTGCTGTCCCAGGTGGGTCAAGTCCCTGGAGCCAGACTAGATGTGACGATTCTGAATTATCCAGATGTTTTTAAAAGTTGGAGAATTCTGACGGTGGCTGGAGGGAGACGTAGCTCGGTGACTATGATGCTTCTGCCTTTGAAGATGACAGAGTTCAGGATGATAAGTAACTACTAGAGCTGGGGTAGAAACACGTACTAACATGTCAGGCCTGATGTATCAAAGATCCACAAATAATCAGGTGACACAACAAGAATGCATTATGTCATCTCCGACCAGGGAGGCAAACTGTATGATGTCTTCACCTCTCCCTTCACATCCCCAAATCCAATCCACCATCAACTCTGCAATAGAGAAACTATTATAGCCTCCTGGGCCTCTCTGCCCCCTTCTCCAGTGGATCCCATAGATCTCCCCCTGCAAAACTTACCTAACCCACTTGCCACTTTATCCTAGATCCCCCAAATCAACAGCCTTTTCATGGGAACCTGCAGGCTCCTACAGCCAGCTAAACACTTAGGCTGACCTCAGCTCCCTCAAATCCAATCTGCCACTCTCAACACCACCTCTGCGGCAGGCCACCTGCTGCACAGTCCCTGTCTGCTATATTCTCTTATCCAGTGCATCACACAGATCCTCCTTTCCAATCATCCCGTGCCTCACTTGCTACTTTATGCTCTTTTATCCTAGTCCTCAGTGCCAACAGACATTCCTTGGGAACCTGCAGGTGACTTCAACCAGTGAAGTAAGTAGGCTAAATGCAGATCTTCATCTCTTGCTCCAGTCCTACAAGTCCACTACCTTATTCTCATTCCCAGCTCAGACCTTCTGCTATGGCTTCCCCTCATGCTCTGCCCCCATGCCAGGGGGCTAAGCATATCCTGGAAGGCCACATGCTTTCCTCCCTCTTACGGATCACCCCACCATCATGAATGACACCTCCCAATACTTAGAAACATGTTTTGTCTAGAACCCCCAGTGGCCACATCTACCAGGATCCCAGAAGTATGTCATACCAGGCAACAAACCACACTCTCCTAAGAGCCAAAGAGGGCAACAGAAACCAAAGAACAAAACACCCAGACAACAAAGAAAGGATAAGATAGCGGTACATGGAATTATAATTTTCCCAAATATAGAAGCTTAGACACCAACAGAAAAACATGATCAATAATAGCCAGAAGAATATTTTTCCACTGTAGCCCAGCAACCCTACCAGAATAGTCCCTGAGTATTACAACATAGCTGAAGCACAAGATCAAGACCTTCAAACAAACAGCATTAATGAGTTATGACAGAAGTACATAAAAAGAAATTAATAGAATATATGAAATCACAAAGAATGGGAGGAAATTAATAAAGAGTTCAATAACTGTAAATGTAAGCAGAACCAAAGAACCAAATAACCAGAACCAAAGAAAATCCAACCTGAAGGAAAAATGGAATAAAAAAATCCAGTAACTTGAACAGGAACCTAAGAGATAAGCCTCACTAATGAAATACAAGAGGTGGAAGAGAGACTCTCAGGCATTGAGAACATGATAGAAGAAACATGTAACTCAGTCAAAGAAAATAATAATCTAAAACATCTCATCCTGGTACAAACACATCCACAAAAGAACAAACCTAAGATTAATAGGAATAGAAAAAGTAGAAGAAACCCATGTAAGAAACACAGAAAAATATTTTCAACAAAATCATAGAAGATTTCCCTAACATAAAGAAAGAGTTGCCTATCATGGTATAAAAAGTATCTATAATATCAAGTAGAGTGGACCAGAAAAGAAATTCCCCATGACACATAATAATCAAAGCATTAAATGTACAGAACAAAGGAAGAATATTAAAAAGAATATTAAAAGCTGCATATCTATTAGAATAATGCCTGACTTCTCAATGTAGATTCTAAGAACCAGAAGGGCCCGGAGACTCTAGAGTCCTATAGACTCTAAGAGACCACAAATTCCAGCCTAGATTGCAATACTCAGTAAACTTTCAATCACAATAGGCACAGGAATTAAGCCATTCCATGATAAAACCAAATTTAAGCAGCAACTATCTACAACTCAAGCATTACAGAAGTTGCTAGAAAGAACACTTCAATCTAAAAGGGTAACCACACCCAAGAAAGCACAAGGAATAAATAATCCCACACCAGCAAATTAAAGAGAAACACACATACACATACTACCATCACAATAACAACAAAATAACGAGAATCTTCTAGTTCCATTCCTTTGCCTGTGAATTTTAAGATTTATTTGCTTTTATCTGCTGACTATTACTCCATTGTGTAAATGTACCACATTTTCTTTTTCCATTCTTCAGTTGAGAGACATACAGGTTGCTTCCAGGTTCTGGCCATTACAAATAATGCTGCTATGACAATAGTTAAGCAGATGTCCTTGTATGAAAGTGCATCCTTTGGGTATATGCCTAAGAGTGGAATTGCTGGATCTTGAGGTAGACTGGTTCCCATTTTCCTGAGAGACCACCATACTGATTTCCAAAGTGGCTATACAAGTACACCCTCAACAGCAGTGGAGCAGTGATCCTTTTTCTCCACATCCCCTCTAGCATAAACTGTCATTGGTGTTTCTAATTTTAGCCATTTTGACAGGTGTAAGATGGTATCTCAAAGTTCTTTTAATTTGCATTTCCCTGATGGCTAAGGATGTTGTGAGGTAACCCACACACAGAAAGAAAAAATATGGCATGTACTCAATCATAAGTGAATATTAGATATAGAGCAAAGGATAATCAGCCTGCAATTCACAAACCCAGAGAAGCTAGGAAGCAAAGAGGACCCTAAGAAAGACAAACATGGACCCCCCAATAAGAGGAAAGGGACAAGGTCTTCTGAGTAAATTGGGAGTACAGGGGGAGGGGAAGGAAGGTAGGAGAAAGAGAAGGGGAGGAGAATATGAGGAATCAAGAAGGTTGAGTTGGGGGAAGAACAGAGGAGAGCTAGGAAAGAGATACCTTAATAGAGGGAACCATTATGGGCTTAGAAAGAAATATGGCACTAGGGAAATCCCCAGGAATCTACAAGGATGACCCCAACTAAGAATCTAAGCAATAGTGGGAGGCTACCTTAAATGGCATTCCCCTATAATGAGATTGATGACTACCTTAAATGCTATCATAGAGCCTTCATCCAGTAGCTGATAGAAGCAGAAGCAGAGCTTCACATCTAAGCCCTGAGCCAAATTCCTGGAATCCAGTTTTAGAGAGGGAGGAATGATGAGAAAAGGGGTCAAAAACATGCTGGGGAAATCCACAGAAACAGCTGACCTGAGCAAATGGGCGCTCACAGGCCCCAATCTGACAGCTGGAAACAAGCATAAGATCGAATCAGGCCCTCGGGCATAGGTGTCAATTAGGGTGCCTGGGCAGTCTATGGAGCCCATTCCCTATGGAGGGATACTCTCTCAGGCTAGATACACAGGGTAGGGCCTAGGTCCTACCCAAAATGTTGTGACAGACTCCCCTATGGGAGGCTTCATGCTTCCTGAGAAGTAGATGGGGAGTTGGTTGAGGGAATGGGAGGACAGGAGGGAGAGGAAATTGGGATTGGTATGTAAAAATAAGATTGTTTTAATTTAAAAAAATTAATTTAAGAAAAAAAAACCTGAAGAACACACACACACACACACCAAGAATCAACAACCATTGGTCATTGATATCTCTCAATCAATGGTCTCAATTCCCAAGTAAAAAGATACAGACTAATAAAATGGGCACACAAACAGGATCTACCCTGTGCTTCATCTAAGAAACACACTTTAACAAGGATAGACATTACCTCAGGATTAAAGGAAGGATAAATGTTCCAAGCAGATGGGTCCAAGAAGCAAGTAGGTGTAGCGTTTTAAGTAGCTGACAAAAAAGACTTCAAACCAAAACTAATCAGAAGAGATAGGAAGGACACTACATATTCATCAAAGGAAACATCAATCAAGTGGGCCATGCAGTTCTTAACAAGGACACCCAAGTTGTAAAAGAAATACTACAGGTTAAACCTCATATTGACCCAGTGATAGTAGGTGACTTCAATACTCCATTCTCACCATTATACAGATCATCTAGGAAAAAACAAACTGAACAGAGAAACACTGGAGCTAACAGATGTTATAAACCAAATGGACTGAAGAGATATCTATAGAACAACATTCACCCCAACACAAAAGAATACACCTTCTTCTCAGCACCTCAAGGGACTTTTTCCAAAATGACCATATGCATAGACAGAAAATAAATATGTCCTAGAAAAACTGAAAAAGACACTCTATATCCTATCTGATCACCAGACTAAAGTTGGATATCATCAACAATATAAAAACAATGACAGAAAGTTTACAAAATCATAGAAACTGAACAATTCACTGGATAAAGACAGAAATTAATAAAGAAATTAAAGACTTCCTACAATTGAATGAAAATGAATATACAACATACCCAAACTTAGAGGACACATGAAAGTGGTTCTACGAGGCATGTTCATTGACCTAAGTAGAGATACCACATACTAGTAACTTAACATCACACCTGAACACTCCAGAACAACAAGAAGAAATCACAATCAAAAGGACAAGACAGTAATACATAAAACCAGGGCTGAAATCAATTAAATACAGACACAGACAAGCAAACAAAAATAATGAAGAGAATCAAAGAAACAAAGAGTCGGCTCTTTTAAAAAATCGGTAAGATTCACAAACCATTATCCAAATTAACAAAAAAGGTGAAGAGAATATCCAAACTAAGAAATTTATAATACATAATAACAGACACTGAGGAAATCAAGAGAATCGTGGGAGCATACTTTAAAAACCTGTACTCAACAAAATTGGAAAATTTAAGAGAAATGAATATTTTTTTTTGATTTGATATATACCACTTAACAATGAAGATCTGTGTCTTGGTTAGTGTTTCCATTGCTGTGAGGAGGTACATAACCACAGAGACTCTTATAAAGGAAGACTAATTGAGGTGGCAGCTTACAGTTCAGAGGTTTAGACCATTATCATCATGCAAGGACATTGGAGGTGGGCAGGCTATACTACATCTTGATCTCAGAGGCAACAGGAATGTTCTAAAACACTTGGCACGGCTTGAGCACATATGAGAGTTCAAACACTACCTCCACAGTGATACACTTCCTTCAACAAGGTCACACCTCCTAATAATGCCACTCCCTTTGAGGGCCATTTTCTTTCAAATCATCACAATCAGGTAAGCAATTTAAATAGACCCATGACTCCTAGTGAGATAGAAGCAGAAAATAAACATCTTCGGGGGGGGGCGTAGATCTAAAGTAGCACAGAATTCTACCAGACTTTTAAACAAGAGTTAATACTAATACTTCTCAAATTATTCTATGAAATAGAAACAAAAGGAGCATCACCCAATTTTTTTATGAGACCACAGTTATTCTGATGCTCAAACAACTAAAGACTCAAAGAAGAGAGAATTATAGACCAAGTTGCCTTAAGAACATTGATGTAAAATTTTTCAATAAAATATTTTCAAATTGAATCTAAGAACACATCAAAAATATCATCTACCATGATCAAATAGGATTCACCCTCAGAACACAGGGATGGTTCAACATACGCAAACCCATAAACGTAATTCACTAAATAAACAAACTGAAAGACAAGACGCACATGATCATTTTATTAGCTGAAGAGAAGTCCTTTGACAGAATCCCAAACCATCACATGGTAAAAGTCTTGGAGAGGTTAGGGATAGAATAAATATACCTAAGCATAATAAAGGCAGTTTGCAGCAATCTCATAACCAAACATCAACCTAAATGAAGAGAAACCCAAAGCATTCTGAACAAAATCAGGAACAATACAAGGTTGTCCACCTTCATACCTATTAAGGTATATTACTTGAAGTCGTAGTTGGAACAATAAGACAACTTAAGGATATCAGGCGGACACAAATTGGAAAGGAAAAAGTCAGAATAGATTTATTTGCTGATAATATGATAGTACACATAAGTGACTCTGAAAATTCCACCAGAAAACTCCTACAACTGAAAAACACTTCCAGCATAGTAGCTTGACACATGATTAAATCATAAAAATTAGTACCCCTCCTATATGCAAATAATAAATGGAATAAGAAAGAAATTAGGGAAGCAACACCTTTCCCAATAGCCTCACAATGTAAGGTGTCTGGGGGTAACTCTAATTGAGCAAGTGAAAGAGTTATATGTTAAGAGTAAGTTTTCCCGCCTGCCAGTCTTGTCCCTCTGCCACACCAGCCCCAAAGAACACACAGAGACACTGTATTTGATATAAGGCTGTTAGCCAGTTACTAATTTCTTATTGGCTGGCTCTGTCTTAATTATTAACCCATTTCTATTAATCTAAGTACTTCCACGTGGTCTTATCTTACCTGAGAGGTGCTGACATTCTTCTTTCTATCCTCCATCTTGGATGTCCTTACTCCTTCCTCTCTCCTCCTAGTCTTCTAGCCCCACCTATCTTGGTTTCCTATTGGCCAACAGTGCTTTATTCATTAACCAATGTGAGAAACATATTTACAGAATGACATCTCCCATCAGTTATATGATAAAAATCCCAAATCATCAAAGAAAGAAATTGAAGAAGATATCAGATGAAAGAAATTCTTATCCCATGCTTATGGGTCAGTAGGATTAGCTTAGTAAAAATGTCCGTTCTACCAAAAACAATTTATGGATTCAAAGCAATCCCCAAACAAATTATTCATAAATCTTAAATGGTCAATTTTCAGCATCATATAATACACAAAAGACCTAGGATAGCTATAGCATTCCAAAATACAAAAAGAACCAGTGGAAATACCACTATCCCAAGATTTCAAGTTGTATTCCAGAGCCACATTAATAAAAAGAGCATGGCTTTGGCAAAAAGCCAGATATATTGATTTTTGGACTCTAATTGAAGACTCATACATAAATTCACACAGCAATAGACACCCACTTTTTGATAAAGAAGCCAGTAATACACACTGGGGAAAAAAACAACTTTATTTTCAACAAATGGTTCTGGTCAAACTGGATGGTGCCATGTAGAAGAATCCAAATATATCACCCTGCACAAAACTCAACCCCAAATTGATCTGAGACCTCAAGATAAATCAAATACACTGAATCTTTACACTGAAGATAAAGCGGGAAATAGCCATGAACTCATTGGCACAAGAAATGTCTCTGAACCATTAACACAAACCCTAAGATCAACAACTAATAAATGAGACATCATGAAATCAAAAAGCTTCTGCATGGCAAGAGGCAGCATCACTCTGACAAAGTGGGAATCTACAGAATGGGAAAAAATTTTTACAGAGTATTCATCAGGTAGAAGGATAATGTGCAAAAGGACTAAAAAATGTAGATATGAAGAAAGCAAATAAAACTACTTAAAAATGGACACAGCTCTAAACAGAATTCTCAAAAAGAGGAACCTCAGATGCTTAGAAACACTTAAAGAAGTGTTCAAGATCCCTAGTCATCAGGGAAATGGAAATCAAAGCTATATTGAGGTTTCATCTTACATCTGTCAGAATGGTCAAGATCAATAAAACATGTGTCAGCTTATGCTGGTGAAGATGTTGAGTAAGAGGAACACTCCTCCATTGCTTCTGGAGTGCAAACTTGTACAGCCATCATGGAAATCCTTTTGGTGGTTTCTCAGAAACATGTGAATAAATCTATCTCAAGATCCCATTAAACCACTCTTAATCCATATGTCCAACGATACTTCATTCTCCCACAAAGACACTGGCTCAACCATGTTCATTGCTGCTCTATCTATAATATCCAAAAAATTGGAAACAACCTAGATGTCTCTCAACAGAATAATGAATAAAGAAAATGTGGTACATTCATACAGTATAATATTACTCAGTTATTTGAAAAAATAAAATAATGAAATTTACAGGCAAATGGATAGAATTAGGAAAAAATTCTCCCAAGTTAGGTATCTTATTTCTAGAAAGACAAATATGGTCTGTATATTTGTGCATATTAGCCATTAAATAAATGATAACCAACCTTCAATCTGTAGACCCAGAGAAGTTAGATATAGAGGAAGGTACTAGCCTAAGTCTTAAACAAAGGCACTCTTCTGTTAGAGGCCCACTAATGAGGAATGCTCCTGATTGAGCCTTGACATGAGAACACATGGGAGTTATTTGGAAGCTAGCACAGAAGCTCCTTGGTCACAAAGTAATGTATGCAGAAGTTATGGAAGTACAAACTCATAAACTTCCAGGCTGAGGCAGGCAGGAGGGACATGAATTTGAAGCCAGTGTCATCTCTAAAATGAAAAAAGAAAGAAAGGAAGGAAGGAAGGAAGGAAGGAAGGAAGGAAGGAAGAAGAAAACAATAACAAAACATACATTGCACACAGGGCTCTTTTAATTAGTGGTGAGATACCTGTCCAGCATGCAGCCAACATTGAGGAGGAGAAGGCATATGTATAGAAGAGGGAAGGGCTCTCCCATAAGGGGGACAGACTGTCTCTGCCTGTAGGAACAATGGCTCTATTCACATCTGTATTTATATAATATTAAGCATCATAGGCAGTATTCCCCTGTTTCTTGAGATAGTCAATTTTCCTGCCAATATGCCCAGTGACTCACAGTTCAAACTCTGGCAATGACTCACAGCAGACAGGGTTTCTCCCCGGGTTATGAACACAGATAAATAATTTCATTTAATAAGAGCCAGCCACAGAAAGTAAAGGAGTCTGACCTTTTCTAACAGATCTCCTTCCTCAGATGCAATGAAAGGTACAAAGACTGTATTAATGAAGGGCCTTGGAGGAACTTCTAACATTTTGCTTTGGTTTTTAACCTGCCTCTGAATCATTAAGTGACAAATACCAGTAAAACAGAAGTGAAAATGGAACTGTGGGTGGGGTAACCTTACACATCAATGGCAAGAACAACTGTTTCAGTCTGTCCCATTGCACAACTGAGTATCTGAGAGTGGTGGTTACACAGGAAAGAACCCTGGTTTGCATAATGACTGCAAAATCCATGGACTCAGCAATAAAGTCTCCTGCATGGTGTATAACTCTGCAGTAGAACGTGGAAGGTGGGCAGTCATGGAAGGAACAATGTATCTAGATACTGTACAAAATCTACCCTCAAAGTAGCCAATGCTGTCTCAATAAGAACTGTACTCATCCCTCTCTGCTATCCCATCACTTCCTACAGGGTCTCCCAGCTCTTTACAGTAAGACACTGGGGGGCAAATTTTATAAGAAAGAAACTAATCGCATCCAAACCATGAGACCAAGTGTCTTTTATGAAGGAAGAATTAAAATCACCTCTTGTTTTCAGCTTCACAGCCCGTAATTCCTGCAGAGTTGTCCACAGCAGTGAATTCACATAATTTATGTCTGTCCTCATTTCTGTACTGCAAGAAAACTCTCGTGCCAAATCCAACTTCAGTGATATCATAACTACAAATACAGAAACAAAACAAAACAACCAGTTGCAGCAGTGGATCTGTGACTTTAGCCTAACACTGATGTGTGTGTTCTGGGAGGTCATGAAGTTGACTCCCTTTGAAAGAATGGGAAAAGGGTTTAGAGATAGCACACTAAGGTCTTCATTCCTTGAGAGTCTACACTTCCTTGAGAGTCTACAGAGTCCTGTCATCAAAAGCCTGGCTGAAGACTGAGAACATGTCGGCTCCAGCCTTCCCAGCCTCTATCCTTTATAAACTACTTGGTTTATAGAGTTTGGAGATAGCAGTAAAAAAATGATTGAAGTAAATGGGATTCTGAAAGCACAAACTGAAAATCAGTATGTTCTCTCCTGGTTTATAACTCCATGTGGCTCTATTAACACCCCAAGATACAAATTTTAACTTTAATCTTATAAAATCCACAGTCCCAGAGTCTTTCTTCCTCTCTGTACCTCCTGGGACTATAGTTAAATGTGCACGTGCCTTTCACATGTGTCGTATCCACTTTTCTTTATCTTAATATCTGTTTAGGTTTCCTTACTATTCTTTGAGACTCCATTCACACCATCTTCTGTCTCATCTTTAGGAGTGTCTCCTGCCTAGCAGTGAAGCTTGTGTGTGTTACATGTTTCAGAGGAGACTGAACTCTGCCCCTGTTACTATGCACTAGACAGATGCTGATGACCCCATTGGAATCTTCCGAACATCAGCTACACTTAGTTCTTTTCTAACTTGTTGAAGCTGTCTTTATCACTTTATTTTCTCTGAGGACATTGGAAATTTGCATCATACTTTTTTGTACATGGTTAGCATGTTCTCTCTTTGAGATTTGTGAGATCTCTTCTGGGTAAATATTCACTGCTGGTCTTTATGAATAATTTTCTTGTATACTATTATTAACATCTGAAAGACTATTCCAGAAATGTAATTGATAGAAATCAGTATCAACGATTTTTTCCCTGCTGATAAGATAACATGTGCTTTCTGTCTGGTATTTGGGTCCACTATGAGCCATGGTGAAAGTTTAAAACTCCCGGTTCATTGTAGGCTGTTTCCAGGGGTCTCATCGTCTTATAGAAAATGATACATCAGGGTCCTAGATTATTGCAACAGAGTATCCTGGACTGTCACCAGGACAGCATTTTGTCCTTGTCATCTATGAGTTGTTGAAAATATTTAAAATGTATTTTATCTGTGCATCTTTCTCAGTAAGGACAGATTGAATAGCCTGTTGTCTCTTGTGTTCACTGATATATTTGGGAATGACCACTTCTTTGTCTTTATATAATTTTAGATGTACATTAATGATAAACACACTAGCAGTGTTTGCTGTGGTGTTTCAAGACAATGGTCAAATCATGGTAAACGGTGTTTCTGTTTCAGCATATCTTTGTGTTTGCAGACTTTCAAGTTCTTTGTAATATATGCAACCAGCTCTCAGCAACTATACTCCTCTTCCTGTGCTGTGGAACTTGAGAACTGTGTTCTGATTCCTGCCACTCACTTTCTTCTATGTTTCCTCATCTTTTCCAACCTCTGATAATCACTATTCTGCATTCAACTTGGCATCTCTTTTAAACTTCCACATGAGAAAGAATCATTTCTAATATGACTGACAGGTTAAATGATTATGCTAATAGTTTATATTCTGTAAACATTCATAAACATTGCAAATTCAATTCTAATTGGAAATTATGCAGATTATTTACACGTGTCAGAAGATGAAACTTTGTTGATTAAAAAGGCCCTTTGAAATTACACCAATGAGATGGGAGAGATGCTTACTGAGTTTTGAAAATAAGTTGATAAAATATAAAGAGAAAATTCAGCTAAAGTTTCTATTACTGAGAGGACACATTGTATCACTTTGATAAGTGGAGCTTTTGTCATTTACTATACCTATGAATACTTACACTGAGACCTAGATTCATATGAAGAAGGTTGTGGAAGGCATCTCATTTGTCCGTAGCATTTCAAGTTTCTTTTTAGTCAAAGTACACTGTGAAAGCCAAACATTCCCCCATGTTCCCAGATACCTTCTTATGGTCTTTGAGAGATCTTTCAAAACTCATAAGCACTATCTATGTTGCTTGCAGGGGACAGATTTAGAGTCTTTAATGTATTTTGAAAACCTGATGCAGATGTTTGGGTTGCACTGATAGGTGTTCTAATAAGGTAGGGGCTCAGAGCTAACTCTGTCATTTCCTGCCTGTCAGGAACCCAAGAGGTCCATTCTCTGTTAGAGAAGGTCATTTCTGTCATGTTGGGAATAATAACAAAAGAAGACATTGCAGATTTTGGACAGAGTTTAGAATTTACAGACTATATTCACGAATGGCAGATCATGTGGGTGTCACAACAGCTGGTTTCTTTAAGAATGGCTTGCATAAGGAAGAAACCCCTGTGCACACGCAGTGCTAGCTTTGTCTCTCTCTGCCTGTTCTGCTGTCATTCCACCGAGCTGTGTACTTTCTTCTCTTCCATATCTCTAGGGACTTTCCCTTGAAGGTAGTCATCATACCTTTTGTTATTTGTTCATTTCCCCATATTATGTTTTTCCATCATTTCATTTATGACTCACTTTCATTTGGTAACTCATTCCCTTGATATATGTCAGAATTAAGTTTGCAAAGTATCATTGATGACAAAAGGGTAGAAGGATTTTCAGTTATAAAGAACCACTAGTTGGTCATGGTGCCCACCTGTAAGTCAGCACTGGATTTGTGGAAGCAGGAAGAACATTAGTTCAAAACAACTATAGACTACAATGAAGACCCTAATTCAAGCAGACAAAGCCACAGGGAAGGTCACCTTAAACTGAAGGCGATGAGTTAAAATGCATTTCCTTTAGTGAGAAATCAAGAAATGCAACAGTCCATTCTGTCTGAAAAGCAGCACATCTTCCCACAGATCCTTCCAACATAAGTGCTTGGATTTTTTTTCTCTCTGATCCCATATCAGAGTTTACCTTGCTGTTCATTTCCATGTACCAGAAGTAGAATTTCTCTCCATTTTAGATCCTTCTCAGCTTTATTGATAAAACCTGAAATTGTATATGTTGTGATTTAAACAAGGTGAAACAAAAAAGCAAGTAATGATGGTATATACTTATAATCCTAGCAATCATGAGGCTGGGACACCAGAGTTGAGAGTTTCAGGGAAGTCTGGGCTACACACCAAGGTTCTTTCTCAGCAACAAAAAAGTAAATAGTAAGATGGGGCTGGAGATATGAGTGGTTATGGACTCCAGTTCATTTTTCCGAACCCACATAATTCTAAAACTACAGCTCCAAGGGATCCAACAACCCTCCTCTGGCCTCTTCAGGTACTGCAGTTGCTTATACACACACACACACACACACACACACACACACACACACACACACACACACACACACGCATGCACTCACACATACAGACAGCATATATCACATGCCTATACATGCACACATACACACACATGCGTGCAAACAGCACACAAAATATGTACACACAATGTACACATATATAAGCACATGCACACACAAGCTTTAGAGATTTAAAAATTAAGAGTTTCTTAAGATGACAAAGTAAGTCAATGTACTGTTCCATGTGGATGTCCCAAGCAGACAACAGCTTCCTCCTCAAACTACATGCCACCTCTATTGGGGATCTGCTGAGCATGGCATCTGCCCGAAGGAGCTGGGTTCTTCCTGTCCCCTGAAGTGGGCTCAGAGCTGAAGGAAATGATTCCTGGTAGACTGAGACAACAGATTGTGTTTATAAATGGAGGGGAGTGCTGTAAGACAGGAACTTCTTCCCATTTAGTTTGGAAAACTGCTCCCATGGCTCATCTTAGCTAGGTCAACAGAGTGTGTAGTAAAGACAGTAGCTTTTCTTGTAAGTGAGAGACTTCAGACAGCCACACAGAATCTATGGACTCAGTCACAGACCATCACAGTGCATCGCTTGGAGCCACTCAACATTGTATTTTGTAAGCATCTTTCTCTCTTTTGCATTATAAAACTAAATCCACTGTGTAAATGGACACATATCGCTTTTCTCCAGTTCACTAAATTCTTGTGACCATTTGGCTCAGAAATAGCAGCATACTGCACTGGAATGGTGCCAAGGGCACTTACTGTCCTCAGAGGACATGTCATTCTCTTGTTTTTGTCACATTAGCTTGAGCCAAAGACTGGCAGTAGGACATTAAAAGTGGACATGCAAGAATGAACACCCACTACAATGCTTCCCAAGCTTGCCATGTGAAATGCTGTTGTAGCTTAAGGAATTGATGAAAACAACTCTGCATGCTTCACCATAAAGCAAGTTTTCATCATACTAATAGTGCTCTTAATTCAAATGCAACTTTTGTAATCCCTGTTTTTCATAATGAGGAATCAGCTCTTATGCCAAAACCTTTGTCAGGGAAAGTAATCTACCTACAATATACTCACATTGGTTCTTTTTAAAAGAAACAGTTACTTTCAATTATCATTGATTTAAGATTTAGAATATAGATTGTATATTTATAGAAGTGATTATAGCTTTATTTAAAATAAAGTCAAGCAGAATGAATCCATGCATAACAAATTTTGATGTGAGTGCTATAGCTGGGGTGTCTCTCGCCAACTCATAAACCTAGTGAGCATCCTGAGAACCCAGGTCTAGGAAATGTTACTGGATTGCTCCTTTTTGGATAGATAAGGAAACTAAGGACATGGCTTGTCAGGTGGCCTGGCTAGGTTTGCCCAGAAACTAGGGGCAGACTCAGTTAGACTCAGGTCTCTTTACATCAATCTGTTGTGTTCTGGTGAGCCTTTTCCTGACAAAGGGAGCCACAATGTGACAACTTCCTCCACACAGAATAGAAAACTTTTAATTAAGCCTGACCCATATCCTCAATGTGAAGTAAACACTAATTTGAAAGTTGAAGAAGTTTTATAAAACAGTCATTCTAAGAACCAAATGACAGCTCTCTGATTCTCCTTGTTCCAGAGACAGGCACATCTTGTCATACAGTGTCAGCATCATTCCTGAGATAAAATAGTGAAGATCAGAGTAAACAGATTTGGATGTTCACTGGAGATGCCTTCATGTCTGGCAGAGTGGACATTTGTAGATAGTGGTTCTGTTCTGCCTGGTCCCACAGCCATTTAGCCCCAAATAAATACACAGAGACTTATATTAACTATAAACTGTTTGGACCAGTAGCTCATGCTTCTTATTGGCTATCTCTCTCATATTTATTAATTCATATCTACTAATCTGTGTATTTCCATGTGGTTTTGGCTTACCAGAGAATGCTCCAGTATGTTACTCCTTCCGCTGCTACATAGTGTCTCTCTGGTGGCTCATCCTCCATGTCCTCTCTGGTAGCCCAGCCTATACATCCTGCCTGGCTACTGGCCAATTAGTGTTTTATTGATCAACCAATAAGAGAAACATATATCCAGAACATTCCCCATCATCTAATTGAAGGAATGGTTTAAATGAGTCTACCAGATCCAAGATAAATGATAATTAAATATTTATTAGAGAAGCACTTACACAGATAAGAGTAAATAACTGCTGAGGTCTTCCTGTTCTAGAACATGCAATTTCTGCCCTTCTGATGTTCCCTGCAACCCAAGAGAGCATGAGCCAGCCCCTCCTCTACCTTATAATGGGTCATATCTGAACCTGAAACCATACCCACAGGGTATGGCCACCACCACAAGTTCACTGGCAAGGCAAGGTGCTACCACAGACATTATGGCCATTAATGACCCCTTCATTGACCTGAATTACATGGTTTACATGTTCCAGTATGATTCTATGCATGGCAAGTTCAACAGCACAATCAAGGCTGAGAATGGGAAGCTTGTCATCAATGGGAAGGCCATTAGTATCTTCCAGGAGTGAGTTCCCACCAACATCAAATGGGGGAATACTAATGCAGAGTATGTTGTAGAGTCCACTGGTGTCTTCACCACCATGGAGAATGCTACTTCAGATGGGGCTGAAAGATTCATCATCTCCTCCCCTTCTGATGATGCCTCCATATTTGTGATGGATGTGAACCATGAGGAGTATAACAACTCACTCAAGATTGGCAGCAATGTTTCCTGTCCTACCTACAGCTTAGCCCCTCAGCCAAGGTCATCCATGACAATTTTGGCATTGTTGAAGGACTCATGACCACTGTCCATGCCATCACTGCCACCCAGAAGACTGTGGATGGCCCCTCTGGGAACTTGTGGTGTGATGGCCATGGAGCTTCCCAGAACATCATCCATACATCCTCTGGTGCTGCCAAGGCTATAGGCAAAGTCATCCCAGAACTGAACAGGAAGCTCACAGGTATGACCTTCTGTGTTCCTACCCACAGTGTGTCTACTATAGAGCTGACATGCCACTTGGAGAAAGCTGCAAAGTATGATGGCATCAAGAAGGTGGTGAAGTAGACATCTGAGGGCCCACTGAAGGAAATCTTGGGCTACACTGAGGACCAAATTGTCTCCTGTGACTTTAACAGTGATGCCCACTCTTCCACCTTTGATGCTGAAGGCTGGCATTGCTCTCAATGAGAAGTTTATTAAAGCTTATTTATTGCCTGGTATGGCAATGAATATAGCTACAGCAACAGAGTGGTGTACCTCATGGCTTACGTGGCCTCTAAGGATGAACAACCCTGGACAACTCACCCTGGCAAGGACATGAGGGCAAGAGAGAGACCCTCAGTTGCTGAGAAGTCTCTGTCCCAACTCAACCTCAAATGTGAGCATCCCCTTCACTGTTTTCATCCCAGGCCCTCAGAATAACACAAGGGTATTAGGGAGCCATATTCTCTTGAATACCATCAATAAAATCAACAAAGTTCACTGCACCTACAAACAAACAAACACACAAAAAAGAACCTAATGGCATTTTAAATATAATAAAATACCAGAGTTCAAGTTGAGGCTCTCCTAAAGGAAGAGCCATTTGGATACTCCCTTGGTTAACAGTGAGCATATAGACCATCCTCTGATTCCAAGAACCAGTGTAGGTGGGAACAGTTATTCTTATGTTTTGTTCTAACATACATAATTAAGCTGGCACTATATTCCCATTGTAGGGTGCCATTTATTGTATGCAAAGTCCTGGGTTCAATACCCAGCCCTGACAAGACATTGTATGTCTAGATACCCAACTCAGACATCAGACTTATGAAAAGATTTTCTGGGATTTGTTAGATCTGAAAGCAAACTAGCTGATTTTAGTGCCTTGCCTTGGAAAGAGCAACTTCTCCACATAAACCCAGAGAGCCACTGGCCTCTCATGTGTGGGCTTTCCAACCCCATGATAATAGTGTTTGATTAACCTTTAAGGGTAAACCTACAGTTTAAGGGTAAACCTACAGTTATTTAAGCAACAGAAGGAAGGCCTGGGCATAAAGGATCAGAGACTATGTATTGCTCCCATTCAGACAAGTGATGATAACGTAACTCATATGTGACCTACAGGCCTTTGTGTTCCTATAGTGTGCTGAAACTGTGTGTGTGTGTGTGTGTGTGTGTGTGTGTGTGTGTGTGTGTGTGTGTGTGTGTGCGCGCACGCGTGTGTGCGCACGTGTGTGTATAAGGACTCTGGGGTCTTAAATATGCCACTGACTATGCTCTGTGATCACCCCAAAAGAAAATATATATTTTTAGTTATAAATGATTCAAAATAAACTGTATTTTAAAAAGTAATTTTAGATTCACAGCAAAGCTCAGAGGAAGTAATACAGGTATTCTGCATTCTATCTGTTCCTGTACGTGCAGGGGATTCTCTTCCTGCAGCCTCCCACAGAAGAATGGTCCACTTATTACAGTTGACTAACATGTGCTGACACAATATCACCCAGAGTCTACTTTTCATGGTATGGTTCTGTTTGTGGTGTGGGATCTATGCATCTGAATAAATGTATAACAACCTGTATCTACCACTACAACATCCTGTAGGATAGCATCAAGGAGAACTTACTAGGCCCGAGCCACGAAATTGTCATGTTTATTATGTGGGCATTATAACTCAAATAATGGAACCATTGCCTGATGAAACTGTTCTTTACTGTGTCAATCTCAGTTTCCTGTGTTGATGTCATTCTGACATTTTGAAAGATGTAAACTTTGGGGAGCATGCAGAAAGGACAGAAGAGAAACGGTATTTAGATATATAACTACCTGTATCTGCATTTTGAAAATTTTTTGTGAATTTCACAATGCTAACATCTCTCTTTTTCTCATGCCCCTCTTTTTTGGATATATATATATATATATATATATATATATATATGTATATATATATATATACATATATATATATATATATGTGTGTATATATATTTGCCTTGCCATATTTTCTGTATCTGACATCTTTCTGGCACACCTTTCTGCCTCAGGAGTATGCTGTCTTAGACTTATTCTTTGCTGTGAAGAGACACCATGGCTTAGGCAACTCTTGTAAAGAAAATCATTTAGTTGTGGGCTTGCTTATAGGTTAGTCTATTATCACCATGGCAGGGAACATGGCAGCATGCAGACAGACATTAGATAGCCATGCTGAATAAATAACCGAGACTTCTACATTCAGATCCACTGGCAGCAGGAAGACAGAGAGAGCCACTGGGACAGGCTTGTGCTTTTGACACCTCAGAGATCACCCCCAGTTCATGCTTTCTTCAACAAGGCCACAATTCTTAATCCTGTAAAATTGTGCCACTCCTTGTTGACCAAGTACTGGAATCTATGGGAATACAGGGGCCGTTCTCATTCAAACCACCACACCCATCTACTCACAAACCTACTGGTGACATTACCATATGCTTTTTGTTGCAGGCGAGAGAAAACCCCTTAATACTGGCCAGGGACCAATGCTACCCAGCAGTTCTACATGGTTCTTTTTCTCTCCCATTAGCTTCCACCATTAGCAATTTCTTCTCCCTGGAGCTATGTTGAACTTACCTACATTTTATTTCCTTGTGGGGTAGCTGCTTGTAAGTCCATGTTCAAGAGGCAGAACACTTGGGTCAAGAAGATGGGTTTTCTTACCTACTCCCTGCCTTCAAAAGTTCCCAGCTTCCCAAGGCAGTGCCATCAGCTAGGGATGAAGTGCGTAGACTGACAAGCCTATGAAGGACATTCTACATTCTGATCTAACTTCTCTTCTTTGGACAAATGTTTATTGGAGTCTATTGTCCACCTTCAAATTGGGTTGTTTGTTTATTATAATTTATATAAATAATTAATCTATGAAACTTAATTTCTTATCAGATAGGTCATTTTAAAGCATTGTCCCATTCTGTGTACTATATATTTTCATATTTTCATTGGTCTGTAGTGAAGTTGGATGATTGTGTTTCTTTCACTAGTGCTCCTTTGTGCCATCAACTGTAACTCTGTCATCCAGTGTGTGCGTCAGCTTTCCATCACTATAACAAATTACTGAGATAATTTTATTCTATAGAGAAGACATCTTGTTTGTGGCTAGATAGGTTCTTGGCCATGACTGGAGGACATAGATTT
Organism: Cricetiscus sungorus; assembly: GCA_030556225.1. Taxonomy (NCBI): domain Eukaryota; kingdom Metazoa; phylum Chordata; class Mammalia; order Rodentia; family Cricetidae; genus Cricetiscus; species Cricetiscus sungorus. Next base: position 15,501,862 of record JANBXA010000114.1, read on the forward strand.
GACCCTTGGTGAGTCTGCTGAATGGCAAGGATAGGGATTTCATGACAACACAAGCTGCTCGCTCATAGCAAAAGAATAACAGAGCATAATCAAGGGACCGGGGTCCCACAACCATCTTCAAGTGTTCATCTTCTGTGACTTTAAGTCCTCTCAGGAGGATCCATATTCTAAAATCTCTACTTCCCAATGACACCATTCTCTAATGAAATCATTAATACATGTGCCTCCATGAGACAGGAGACACTCAGCGCCCATGTCTACCATGTCCAATGGCAGCTACAATTCTAAATTAAACATGTGTATACGTACAGATTATACAAATGCATGTGGGTATATCTATGTAGCTTTAATTCAAAGCCTTTATTTCCTAGCCAAGAATTTTGTTAGTATACCTTGAGCTCAAAACATAAAGGAAAAACAAAATTGTTTCCTCTATATCTGCAGGCAAATTTAAAGACTCTAAACTGTAAAATTACATACGATACATTTCTGTTTTTAATACTTTGACTTTATAAAAAGAAAAAAATGATCTTTCATAATTATACCTTAACTACTTTAAAAAGACTTGGATGCCTAGAATGCTCAGGAATCATGTTAAGCACATGGCAGTGGACACCCTAGCAATTCCCAATGGAAATTACTTAGGACAATGACTGAGCACAGGGTGCTGTGTGAGAAGGCAGGAACTTTAGCTGATACTGGGTGGCTTTCTAGAATGGGAGAACAAAGTGATTGTTTAAGATTTTCATTTGTATGTCCAAATGAAACATTTCCAAATATTGTCATGTCAAGTGTTAAAGAAAACAAGACCAGAAAACTTCTAAAGCTAGTTCTAAACTATATTGGTAAGACATACATTTTATAATTTACATACATGTATGCATAGGCACTAATGTTGTCACCGAGAGCTGTTGCGTACAATTCTCAGACTCCCCAGGACAGACTTTTCAGATGAATTTTATCTTTTACAATGTCTGAAAATTATATCCGTGATTTGTTAAAATGCCCTACTTTTTAAAAAGACTCATTCCTCTTTATTTGTGTATAACTATTTGCCTGTGTGTATGTATATGCAACATGCACATGCCTGGTGCCCAAGGATGCCAGAGAGAGCATTGTATCCCTTAGAACTGCAGTTAGAGATGGTTGTCAGCTGCTGTATGGATGTTAGGAACAGAACCTAAACCCTCTACAAGTGTTTTTAACCACGGAGCTATCTCCCCAGCCCCAAGACATTCTATTGTTATTATTATCAGTAATTTGTGGCCTATATATGCTTCTTAAACTTCTCTTATATTTAATAGGGTGTATTCAAAACCACTTCAGGAAACTAATACATGTGTAAACAAAGTAATTACATGCAAGATAAATAGCCAAAGAGCTTGATTTAACATTCTAACACTAACACTTGTTATTTATATAATGAGACGATTCAAACATCCTGTGACCTTTCCAGGAAGGGTGGGTTTACTCATAAGCACACCAATGCAGTATCTCTGGTTGAGAAAATGTTTCTTGCAGACACTTCAGCTCTAAACCACCAGACTGGGTTTTCACGTGTCTAGTTTTCAGAAGGCCTTTCCTTTGCTACTCTTGACTCACCGAGTGAGAACTGCTATTCACATGGGAGAGATTGGTAGCTTTGTCTTGCTCAGTCTCTAAAGGCCAGAATTCTAGTTCATCTGAAAACAGCAGGAGTAAAACAAAGAGCCTTAAGCTACTCTAGCTGCAGACAGCCTGTCCCTGTGACCATGCCAGCTCAGGTGGGTGTGCCCAGACAGCTGCATCTGTTCTCCTGCTGGGAGGAGCCTGCTGGAGAACTAAGTTGCTGACACTTCACTGGGACCCTAAGGGGGAATTTTATCTCCTCTCTATTCCCCTGCTTTCTCTCTTCTCCTCCCTTCTGCCCCTTCCACAGTTTATCATCTCTTCTGTTAAAAGACAGAGTTAAAAGGCAGGCCCTCAAAAATTAAAAAAGCCAAAGTGTAAAAGAGCAAAAACATCACACTACGTATTTTTCTTCTATTTTTCTTTATTCTTGCTCCACACATGTGTATATATGGAATGTTCCTATCAGTTTTAAAGGAAGGTTGCAGTTAAAGCCTTTTGTGAGACTCTTCCTGGAGACAGGTAAACAAACATCTTTCCCCAAATAGGACACCAATTGGAAACTAAAGAACAGTGTCACCCACGTCAACCTTAGTGAATCAATGATTTTATTGAGCTTACTTTCAGGAACATGGATGAATGAGAGACAGCTGCATGGTGGAAAAACCCACTTCTCATGTCGGATCAGTCATGAAAACAGCATTGCTGCAGCTCCTTGCACATATTGCAGGCATGGAGGCTGAGTGCAGAGCCTCTCCAGCAATAATTACTGTAATAACACCTTGGGGAAGGCTTGATCAGTTTGTAAGTCTAACCTGTGAGCCTCCCTCTTTCTTCCTGGAAGAAAATCTCAATGCTGAGGACCTAAGAACACAACAAAGGCAAAAGAACTTAGTTCTCTAAATAGGAAAGCAGAAAGAGGCATTTGCAAAGAGGAAGTGGAGCCCAGAAGGGGTCACGACCTATGTCCCAAGTTAAGACCAAGTACTCATCCTCAATAAGCCAAGTAAATAAAAAAACAAAATTAAAATTGGAAAGCAAAGAGTAGAGATTATTCAATATGGCCATATAGGGAAGAGGGACAAAGAGATCCAGGGACCCCTCATTGGCTGGGCTTCAGGCTCATCCTGTTAAGTGGTCTGACAAGTTGTTATAACTGTGTGAAATCTCTTTGCTGAGACTTTTCAGCCCAACACCCTTAGGCAGGCACATTTTCCTTCTCCCAGTATGGCATTCCTAGGGAAATCCCCACTTCTTTGGGGTCAATTGTTTCCATTAGCTTGAGCTTGATAGTCAGGTTGAGAGACATGAGACATGTGTCTCATTAGGCTGTAAAGAGGCAACTTTAGCTCTAAAAGCATGTGATTTGAGGCGTATGTACCTAACGTATGCAAGGTTATGACTTCTGTCCTTGGCACCTTGGGAGTGAACACACACACACAATTTATCTGTGAAACTGAAGTTGTGCCAGTAAAGCAAAATGAGATAATTTTTCTACAAAATTCCATCCTTGAATTTTGTTAGGACAAAATGTTCACATCTTGAAAAATCAAATAAAGCTGATGCTGGGTCTCTCTCAAAGGCCTGGGGTGTTTATCATGTTCTTACAAACTATGGGTGATGCATGATCTCTTGTCTTTGATTTCTAGTACCACTGATTTGCACAGTGTTGTTGCCTGATGGGATTTTTATGTTTTTGGCAGTTGTGCTTTCCAGTTAGATTTTAAGTTTTTATGCAACAGGGAACTTGCCTTGTAAGAAGTATGTCCCTCGTGGCTGCAAAAGGACCACTATACTTTTTATGAGAGGCTTGCTGTGAACTAAGAGGTAACTTGTCTTTTGTCTCTTTGTGAGATGCTGTTATATGTAGTAGCTTGCACACATTGGCCTGGATAGTTAAGAGAATTTCCACAGGTATAAAAGGTTAAAGTCAAGTCATTTCTGCCTTATGAAAATGCAATTGGAATAAATATCTATACATCATGTTGAGGCAAAGTAAGCTTTTATTTCAATAGAACATATTTCTAATATTTAGACTTTTGTCCTAATTTTGATGAACACTTTCTTAATGACACAAGGAACAAGTCTTCTGATGTAAGGCATCGCCCTTTAAGACAATTCCAGTAGACAAGTTAGTAGAACTAATAAATGAAGCTACAAGAACACTTAGACTCCAGTGAGGATTAGACTTGTTCCAATCCATCCTCTGTGGTTGTTGATTGATTTCTGGATCAACGTCTTCATTGGCTCCAATGAGAGGTATTTTCTTTAAAAGCTATTGTCCTTGCTTATTTTTCCCACAGCTAATTCTCATCTAATCTCCTTGTCAAAGAGAAATGCAAATGCTTCATTTCTTTTATTAGTGAATATAAAGCCAAAGCTGACAATTCAGTTTAAGGAAGATGAAAACTAGGTATCTGAGGACTTTGATGTTGTCCTACCACTAATACACCGATACATCATATGATTTTCCAATATTCAAAGCAGAAGTGAATATTTGTAAAACTATAGCTTTTGTTACTATTGCACTTTTGAAGAAGAGATCCGTTATTGTGTTCTTCATGCTCTATCACTTCGTGTGTGTCCTTGGGATACATACAACATACTAAAGTAAATAAAAAAAGGTCACAGCACATGAGAAGAATGACAACAGGACGGTGTGGTAATAGGGAACACTCTGAGACTTGTCAAGTGTAGGTTGAAATCCCAGCTCCACCTTTTCCAAGCCCTTCAAATTTGGTCGGTTATTTCCTTAATGCTAAGGTTGAGGTCAGTGCACACATACAAATCACGAGCAGAATAAGTGCATTGGACTTATGTGATAATTGGAATAGGATTGGCCTCCATAGACTCATAAATTTGAATGGTTGGTCACCGGGGAGTGGCACTATCAGGAGATGTGGCTTTGTTGAAGGAAGTGTGTCACTGACCCAAGCCAGGCCTAGTAGCTCTATTTCTCCCTGTTGCCTGCCCATTTGTATGTAGAACTATCAGCTGCTTTACCAGCACCATGTCTGTCTATATGCTGCCATGCTCTCCATCATGACAATTAAGCCCAAAAGCTCTGGAACTGTAAGCAAGCCCCATTAAATGTGTTCCTTTATAAGAGTTGCCTTAGCCATGGTGTCTCTTCACAACAATAGAACACTGAGATAGACTTTTTTTTTTCTGCTGTTGAGAGTCTTGGCAAGATGTGTTTAAGACTTGAAATAAGTAGATTTAGAGTTCATACTAATGTACCTTAGTAGAAAACATACTGAATATTGGACAGAAAACCAGAAAAACAAATTTGATACCCTATTGTGTCCTTAATTAGTTTTATCTTGGCCAGCTTAATAATTTCTGGACATCTCTTACTATAGTACAGTAAATGAAATTAAAAGACAATGTGTTGGTTACTTTCAAATTGCTCTAGTTTGCCATAGTCATTTGGTTAAAAAGTACTAATAGCCCCAGTGTCAAAGAACGGTTGGTGGTGCCGATGAGTTAAAATTCTCTCTGTCTCTGTCTCTGTCTCTGTCTCTCTTTGACTCTGTGTGTATGTGTGTGTATATGTGCACATATTAACATATTAATTCAACATTTATTTGTACTACATGGTTAACTACACACAGATACAAGCAAGAACAATATTGAGGATGGGGTTATGTCTTCAAGTGCTCATGAGCTCCCTATTGCCTCATTTACCTTCTCCAATTACCTATGATGGACAAATTAAACAGAAGTCATCTTTTCAATAAAGGCACGAGATAACTAAGATAATACAGTTCTCATGAAATTGTATGAATTAAATGCTCAATAAATGTCAGATTCTCTGCCAACATTATTTGCCTTGAATTCTTTGTTTGTTTTTTGGTTTTGTTTTTTTTTAATGAAATGTTCTGTCAAGATGGAGTAATAGGGTCTGCATATTATACCCCACCTTAAATAATTTTGAAAGAAGACAACAGTGTTTATGAAACTATAGTTCTCAATTCACAGGCTACAGATATTGGGTTCTAAAAGACAATAGTCTTTGAAATGTGGGTAGAGCATGGGAGGTGTACCCTAGCAGCACTCAAGCTGACAAACTTGAACCAGCTAGAAGACAGAAGCAAAGGGAGAGGAAAGGCCACTAGAGACAAATATTTCTGGAGCTACGCAAATGCAGTGGAGAATACAGTGGAAAAAAATGAAAGGTTGAAGTTCAGAAGACAGAAAGGAGACAAACTCTGAAGTTATAACATGAGAACATTCTAATGATCTTCAATTTTCCTCAAATAGTCAATATAGTCAATAGTCACCCAGCATAACTGAAGGGACAAATGTAAAACTGAAGAAAACCAACAGAATGGATTAGAAATCATACCCAGCATCCCACAGAGATGGGAATGATGCCTGTTCCCATGGGAGAGAAAACTTCCTTGGTTCATAGCTCGGTGGGTAGAGTACTTCAGAAGGTCTTGACTCTGAAAAGGATATAAGTATCCTCAGAGTGGGGATCATTTTAGTTCTGGTTGAAGTATGTGTTCAATAATCATCATAGGAATGAATAAACATTATTATGATTGTTCTGTCCCTGTTTAAAATAGTTGCAAAATGGTACACCCTGATCAATTATTTCACCTGCATAGTCGAGAGGAAAGAATTAATACACAGGGTCATAGCCAAACAAAAAACACCACACCAAAGCAACAGAAAAAAGTAAACAAAACTGAACTGACCAAAGCCTAAAGGACTCAGAGCTATAACAAACTATCTACCACCCCTACCATTGGAATTGGAGAATGCCACGAGATAGTATAGAGCTGAAAACTTATTTGAAGAAATGATAGTTTATAATTGCCTTTATTTGGCAACAAACAAAAGCTTTCAGACTGAAGAAAATGAATGAATCTAATGAGTAAATAACTAAAAGTGATGAATGCCAAGAAATATCATTGAAAATTCTCTGAAAAAATGAAGAGAAAGGAAAAGACATCCAGACTGTAAATTCTCTATGTGAAAGGCTTCTCCAGTTCTCTAAATATCGCATGGTGGTATAAACAAAGATTGTAACACTTCACTGTGAACAAACACTACTTAGAGGAAGTATGTTGTAAAGGGGAGGGGATATAAACAGAAATAAGGGTTCTTTTTTCACATAAATGAAATGTTAGTATGAGTTTTATGTTGTGGTTATATAATGTAATAGCCAGAAAAGCCACTGACATCACTATGCAAAGGGACTTGCTCATAAATACCATAGATAAAATACGCTTTTAGAAAAACTGATCACATGACCCTCAGAAATATGAAAAAATTAGAGTCAGGGAAGCATAGGCAATAACAATAAGGAGATGACAAAATCTGAAGTGAGATGACAAGATTAATCTTTAACTTTTCACTGATTACATGAAATGGCTGAAATATATCATTTAAAATGATGCTGATAGAGTAAAAGCACTATGACTCAGTCAGATGTTGTCTACAAGAAAATAGGTCTCTTCAACTACCATGATATACATAGGCAGAAAGTAAAGAATAAAACAGTAAAGACAATGCAACATGAACTTAAAAGGAAATGCTGGAATGGATCCATTTATATTAGACAGACTTCAGAACACAGAAAATTGTCAGGCAGAGAGAATGATATTACATAAGGATAAAAGGGTCAACCTAGAGACTTAGCAATCCCAAATAGTATGTATCTAGGCAACAGAGCTGCATGACAGCCAAGCTAAAATTTATTTAAAAAAGAAACAAAGGACAAATCCACAATTACAGAGCCCTTAATATTCTTCTCTCCACAATGAAAAAAATAACCAGACATCATCAACCAAATTAATCTAATCTATGTTTGCAGACTGTTCTAGCAAAACCCAGCAGAATAGATGTTCTTTCCAAGTACTCATAGAACATGCATTAAAGCAGAAATTAGAACATGTGACCCAAGAGTTCTATATTCTATAAAATTATATTTTAAAATCCAGGGGGTAAACTTGCCAGGTAAACAAACTCTGAAAGAATTTGTCAACTGGACACTCCCAGCACAGAAAGAATTTACCACCAACAGTACAGGGCATATTGAAGAAATCCTTTAGCCATAAAAGGAAATTAAATAGGCAAGAATCTGGACTGGATCTTGGCACAACAACACATGGCACAAGTTGTAGCTACTATTTCATGGATCACTCTTTTTCAGTTCACTTTAAAGGCAATTATTTAACCAAAGCAACCATATATTGTGGTGCTTATAATTTCCATTAAAGAAAGAGTTGTGGAAATGACAGAACTGAAGTGAGAATGGGGGAATAAAAGCATATTTTCAACATTTGAGTGAGACTGTGGACTAGTACAATTTTCCTGGGCATGGACTTCGGTGAGAGGTTAAACTACAGAGAGATGAACACGTGTGTCATTCTTGCCCACAGAACCCGTTTTTACATGGTCCGCAAGATGGCAAGGTTTTATATTAAAAAAAGAAAGAAAGAAAAACTTAAGTATAAAGAATATATAAGCCAGACCAGTATGTGAACCATGCAGCCTAAACCATTCATTATCTCTACTGTACAGGAAGATGGCCAGCCCAGGGTTTATATTCATAACCCAACACAACCATGTGGAAAGCTGAGCTATGAACGAGAGTCTTAACAGAGAGGATGAGCAGAGGAGGAATAAGCAAAAAAAATTTGGAAAGTTGAAAATAAAGTCACTTGATGGTCTTAAACTTAGCCAGTAACTGTGATGAAAGTAAGCAGTTTCAACAGCACAGTTGAAAGACTGTTTCATAACAGATAACACAAATATTAATTATTTACAACTTAAGAGAAGAGAGTTTCACATTTAAAATATAGAAAGGTTAAAAGAATACAATGAGACACACTATGATAACATCAAAGAAAGATGAAGCAATTCTCCTGATATAAAGTAGGATAGAATTCAAGCTGCAGTCTCCAGGAATAAAGTGAATCTTGCTCACTGGACTAAAGGTCATTTAACTATGAAGATATAATAATACTAAACATTTGTGCGAGCAGAGATACTGCAATAACAAAACAAGATCCAACTTTCAAGCAATATATTTTATAGGACAACCTTACAGCCCGAGAATCCAGTAGAAGTCTCCCAATTAATAAGGAAAAAATCACCTGAGTGGCACACCTTTGATCCCAGCATTTGGGAGGCAGAGGCAGATGGATCTCATTGAGTTCACACCAGCCTGGTGTACAGCGTGAGTTTCATGACAGCCAGGCCACACAGAGAAGCCCTGTCTTGAGGAAAAAATAGAAGAAAATAATCAGTAAAGTGCTGAAGACCTGTGCAATCCTTTCCACAAACTAGACCTAGTTAATAGTTCCTGAACATCTCAGCTGTTGACAGCAGAATATACATTATTTTTAAGAACATAGAGAATATTTCAAAGACTGCTAATATTCTGTGCCGTCAGATGAATGTCAACAAAGAATTCCAGTTATAAAGTATGCACTCAGACTATAATGAAAGGAAGCTAGACATCAATAACAATTCTCTGGAAATCCCCAAGTACTTAAAAAAAATAAACAGAACACTTCTAAAGAGCTCATAAGCAAAAGAAGAAATCAAAAAGAATATTAAAATGTACTTTTGAGGTGAGTGAAAATACAAAAAATAACGTGCAAATTTGTAGAATATGCTAAATTATTCTTGAAGAGAAGTTTGCAAAAATCCTGTGTAAGGAACTTCTGTACAACAGACAAACCACTGCAGAAGGCACACCTTCTGCAGATGGAGACCATTACATGTAAATTGAATTTTCTGTCCCCACCGCCCAATACCCAATACAAAATAACCATACAGAAACATATTAATTGTAAATGCTCTGGTAATAGCTCAGGCTTATTACTAACTAGCTCTTACATTTTTAGCTAACCCATATTCCTCTTTACACTCTGTCATGTGATGGTACCTTTATTACCATGGCATGTTCATCTCCTGTTCCCTCTGCATCTTCTGGAGTCTCCAGATTCTGCCCTTCTTCCTCATGGCATGCTCCTGGTCTGGCTTTCTTGCCTAACATTATTCTTTTCAGCTATTGGCCACTCAGGTTCTTTATTAAACCAATCATAAAACCAATAAAGGCATTATTCCACAGCAATTGCAGAAGCCTCAAAACACAGAGAGCTGACTGTAGTAGTCTTAGCCCCAACTTTTATAAATGCAATACAACCATATAACAAAGGCTCAGGGAATTTTGGGAAAGAAGAGAGTGGGAAATGGTAAGAGCCAGGTATTTAATGAGCCTGCTAAGAGACTGTATATTTTACATAGGATAGAGAAGTTATGCTCATGAAATCTTAACATTATGATTGCCTAAACAAGATCTGAACAATGACAACACCATGACAATGTGGTTGGGGGAAATCTCACAGATCTCCACCACCAGATGAAGAGCTACAAGCAATTAGTAACTGCTGAGGGGAGGAGAATTATTCTTCCTCGGAGATGTCAACCCCAGAAACATATACATATAGCAACACTAAAATACTCATCAGTTTGTGCTTTTATGTCTATCCATGTGTGAGTGTGTGTGTGTGTGTGTGTGTGTGTGTGTGTGTGTGTGTGTGTGTGTGTGAAAATAACCAAATAAAAAGGAGACATGAATTTGAGAGGTAGTAACAACAGCATTTGAGAGAGGAGATGGGCAAGGGAAACGTCTAAATGCAATATACATATATAAAAATTTAAATATTAGTTTCATAAAAATGGTAAAAATAAATCTTTAAGAAATTAAGAATAAATCAAATCAATTACTAGCATTTTGATTTTAGGGGAAAAACAACAAAGCAAAAAGACCCACAAAATAAGCAGAAGAGTAAAATAATATAAACCAGAGTGAAAAAAATCAATAAAATAAAAATTGAAAAATACAGAATAAAATTATTGAAACCAAAGCTAGGTTTTGAGAGTAATGAATTCAGAAGTCAATAAACCATTTCTCAGGGAAATCAGGGAGGTCTTAGCCCCAAGAAATCCAGATTGCACCTAAGGATGCAAGGCTGGTAGGTTACGCCTCAGGGGCAGTAAGGGAACCCTGTGCTGGTCAATCCAGTTGGTTCCTCTGTGACAGTCAGGCTGCCAAGAACTGTTATCCAAAGAAACAGCTTTCACCTCAAAGGAATAAAAGACAGTTTATTCCGAAGCACAACATGAGTGATCATTTTTCAGGCACACATACTTAGGGCTCCCCAAATATTACTCCAATGAAGAAGTAATTTCATCGAGTTTTATAGTAACAGACCAAAGAAAGTTTTAAACAAAGGCATTTTGAAAAAAAAAAAAAACAAAAAATGAATCATTGGAAACATCAAAGACACAGCTTACAGCCAGATGGGAAATCTTTTCCACAGGCCTCAAATGTTAAAAGAATAGAGTTTGTTGTTGTTGTTTGTTAGTTTTGTGTTGTTGTTTGTAAATACATTACAAAGGTTTTTCTTTTATTTGTTTATTTGGGAGCTAGGTCTCATACACAGGTAGGCAAAGGATGTGTCTTGTGAGGATCAGATAGCCCAAGGGAAGTTGTAATTAGGCTACATGATCAGCAACTTTCCAAACTCTCTATAGTCTTTGAAGTTTTTGCCAATTGATCAGTCAGTGCAGATAGCATCAAGAATTCTTCATGGTGGCATTAGTGCCATTATAGCAACTCACTCTGAGTCTCCATCGGATGTCCCTTACCACACTGCAAGTAGTAGAAATGTCCTCTGTGGCAGCAGAGCAGAAGCCAGGGGGCTTTTGGGCTTTTCAGACATAAGAACTGTAAATCACAAAAACTTCTTTGTAAATTATGTATAGTATCCATTTACCCATTCATTCACCCGTTTATGACTTGCACTTTAGAAAGTGTGCTGCATAAATGAGCTACCAATGCAAAGAGAAACCAAGGTGCAGTTTTGAATTAACTCCTCTGATATCATAATGGAACCACCAACTGGGGGCTCAAAGTAATAAAGGCACATTCGGTGGGAAATAAGATTCACTGGGACGCAGTAGAGGCTGCATGATGTTTATTTGGGAATAAATCACTCACACCTGAAACAGATGACTGCAGCTGGTTCCTGCTCCAAGGATGCCCCCTGGATGCTCTCCACAACCCGACCAGGAAGTAAGAGAAGATCTGGGCTCCGGGACCCCAGACCTAGACTCACCAGTCCCAATGGTGTGGTCCGTGCAACAGGTGCGGGCGGGGTGGATATCTCACGACAGAAGCACAGCATTCCAAGGTTCTAGAAGTAATAAATAAAAATTGGTCTCCCAGAGCTGCTATCAAGGCATGATAAGGCTGCATTCCTTCTGGAAGCTCTAGAGAAGAAACACTTCTCTCTTCCCAGCGTTGGAGGTTGTGCTCTTGACTTCCTCAAAGCCATTCCAGGTCGTGTCTTCCTCCCAACACATCACTCCAACTGTACCTCCTTTGCTGTGGTTTCTACTTTAAGAACCTATCTGGAGTGATCTTCCAGAACGCTGGCTAGTTCTATATCAACTTGACACATGATAGAGTCATGGGAGAGGAGGGAGCCACAGCTGTGAAAACTGGTCCATGGGATCAGGCTGTAGGTAAGCCTGTAGAGCATTTTCTTAACTAGTAATGTATTCAGGTGGGCTCATCCATTTGTGGGTGAGAACTGGGTTCTGTAAGAAAGCAGGCTGAACAAACTCCAAAGAGTGTACCAGTAAGCAGCATCCCTCCATGGCCTTTGCCATCAGCTCCTGCCTCAGGTTCCTGTCATTTGAGTTCCCGTCCTGGCTTCCTTCAATTGACAGACTGTGATGAGGAAGCATAGGCCACCATTTCCTCCCCTTTACTTTGGTTATGGTGTTTTTCACAGCATAGTAATACTAAGCAGTGGTCTTACTTGAGTCCCCTGTGCCTCTATTGGTTAGATTTGAGAGTTCCAGGGACTATGATGCTGACATTTCTGAACAGAGCACACGGTACTTACTCTGCCTCTTGTTTAGTACTCTGGTCCATGTCAAAGTCACAATGGCTCTGTTTACATAATAGATTCTTAATCCCAGCATCTCGGAGGCAGAGGCAGGTGAATCTCTGTGAGTTCAAGGCCAGCCTGGTCTACTGATCTAGGTCCAGGAAAGGCTCTAAAGCAAGACAGAGAAGCCCTGACACAAAATACCAAACTAAATAAAGAAACAGCTCTAGCAATATTAAATAAGTCAGTAACTAATACCCAGGGCTCTTTGAAAAATTTAGGATTATACCCTAGATGTTACAAAAATTCTACATCTCAAAGTTTATAAAGCTTTTGAGTTCACTGGAAATGCACAACATGATTGAAACACATGCTAGTAAATTCATTTGTGGGGCAGCAATGATAGAAACAGACTGTGCATTGTTGTATTGAGTCACAGTGGATTTTAGACTCCTGGGGCCATGACTGACCTTTTCTTGGCATGTAGATTAAAACCTTCAACCCATCTTCTAGGACAGGGCTGAGAGAGCATAAACCTCAAAGTACTACTGTTTCCCAAACATACCAGCCTCAGAGTGTGGACTGCTGTCGTAGGTAAGGTTGCAGAAGGGTGGTCTAAAAATGTTGTCCATAGGTGGCCATGACTGTTAGAGGTGGCGAAACTCTGAATAGAAAGAAATGCACCTTACAACTTAACATTAAAAATAAAGAAATGTTCCACAAGCAAGTTTGTCAAGACCTACAAGAAAGTAATTAGCAACTCTGACTGAGGGCTAGCACAGGCCTGTCAGGATTCTGCCATTTTCTCAGGCTTACAACTCATCCATTTGTTTTTACAACCTATTTGCCATCCTGGAGGCAGGGGATTTGGTACAGGACTTAGTAATAAACTGTTTTGTCAGTATAGACATTTCTTGAATTAGTTTCAACAGTAAATATTTTTAACAGTTCAGGGCTCTCTAATGTAGGGATGAGAGACTGAGCTCACTCTGACTATCCTATAACCCTGGCTGGGATGACAACTGAAAATAGAGGCATAGAGGAAACTATATCTGCATGGGGAGCAGTCTTCAAATGCTGTCTTTATTTTTCTCTGCTGGAAATGAAATGATTGCCCTGCACGATAGTGAGATTTTGCCATCTTAGAACAGATTGATCACGGAGGCTCAGCAGGAAAACCGCATCCCATTGTGCCCCTGGAAATGTAATAAAGGATCAATCCACATCCCACATTTTCAATCTTCTTCACTACTGCTCTGAGAGTCCCTAAAGAATCCCATTTCCTTTCCCAATTTTTAATATCACATGAGGGCATTTTCGTCAAGAAACACTCTATGATCTGTTTAATTCAGCATTTTTTTTGGTTGTTGTATATAGTTATAGGCAATAAAAGCACACTCTAAACAATTAGCTTTCTAACATCAAAAGCAATGATAAGCAAACTTAGGAGGTAGTGAGTTCAGTTCCCAAGAGATCATTTATGAACTACTCAGTGTATTACTAAATGAGTCTACAGTCACCTAGTCATTAAATTACCAAAGAGGCAAAATTAAGCACCACCACACAGGCAAAGCAAATCATCCAATTGCTAAAGCAAACAGCATGTATTTGACTCTTGTTGGATCATGCATCGCTTGAAGTCAGATAGTATAATTAATGATTTTTTCTTCTTTCTAAATCAGATTAACAAATGTGACACACTTAGAAAACAGAGAAAACATATTACATTCACATGTTGTATTACTGTTGTGGATTTTTAAAAACTCTTTAAGGTAAGTATAGACAATTTCCAGGGACATTTTTCTGGTCTCTGGATGAATACGATAATGGTTTCTTTAACATTCTAAATGTTATTGGCCAAATATGCTGGCTATTTGCAAGTTTATCATACATAATTTTCATCTATAATTTAATATTTTTATTGCCAGACATTTTGAAAGATATTTTGCTTAATTATTTCAATTACTCACTCCTCATAACAATTTAACAAAGAGGTGTTTGCTGGCCTTGTTTTACAGAAAAAGCACCCAAGTAAAGTAATATGCCAAATAGCCAGGTGAATTAGTAAAGCTAAGACTCTTGCAAACAACCATGGATCCTTTTATATTTCTGTGTGCAGGTTAGCTCATTCTAAAAGTGATTAATAGGTGTGGCTCCAAATGGTTTGCCAGTTTATTACAACTTAATCCAGCAAGTATTTTATATATGTTGAATATCATGATTGACTCAATGCACTGACTACATTCAATCCATATCTTGTAGTTGGATTGCCAGAGACATTAAAGACATCTGAAATTGTGCCATGTAGAGATGCTGTGAAACTAATGAGATTTTCTGTGACCTTTGGCTTCCATAATAGTTGTTAATTTCTTTTCATACTTGGATTTTTCCTCTTGTTTTTCCCAGCTCTCAGCCCAATCCATGACACCATTATATAAACACTTCAGTAACATTTTTTGGTCAATGATATCTTAATTATATTTCTCTTGGTAAGTTATCCTGAACATACATAAGAAATTCACTTGTAAAGACCTATATTAGTTTGTTTTAAAAAAATTCTGAGAATTGCCAACTCTATGCTAGGAAGCAACTTAGGAGTCCCTTGATAAATAGCTATGTACTCAAATGAAGATCCCAGCCATGACTCAGGATGTAGTCTCTCATAGAAGCTAGGGAGATGAGACTTTACAGCAAAGCCTGACTAAGCAAATGAGCTCTGACTGCCTATGAATGTGATGTTGAGCCTCCGTGCAGTCCAGAGTCAATGAGGTACTGACTAAGGAACATATGCACCCAGAGATGAGCTGTAACTGAAATTGGTCATATTTATTTTATCTGTTGTGAATAGCTCTGCAATTTGTTCTCAGAAGGCCATTTTATACCCAAGAATATCTAGCAAGGTGTTCCCAAAGACACATGGCAGGGACCTGTGAGTCATGGTGCTCAGAACATTGTCAGAGTTCCGTGAGACTATTGAGCCCAAGAAAAAGAACAGCGACAGCACATCATGGGGACCTGGGTATTTACAGAACATGTCATTCTAAGTGAGTTCAAGAAGCAAATCAAAGCACAGGGAGTAGCCAGTGACCGTTGTTTGGCTGAAGGTAAAAATGTTTCCAGCTGTTTGTTTTTCTATGGGGATGGAACTGAATTCCTGTCATTGGAATAAAGTCATACGAATGCCAACCTCAGTCTATGGTGACACTTGTCATACACACACCTTCCTTATATCACAAGGAAACAACCTCAGAGAGTTGAGTGTCATTAAGTTTAGAGAGATATTGGTAGAGGAGTCAAGTCTTGTGGCCACTGGTGCTCCTGATCAAAACATTCCCAGGGCAGCTTAAGGTCAGTGATAAAACACTGAGTGTCCAGTGGCTCAGTGTCACAGGAGAGGCAGGGTGTGCAAATGTGGCAGTAAACAACATCTGTCATTTCTTTAGAGATTTGCATCATTATATTTATGGTCTTTCAAAGTGGATTTGGGGACAAGAAGACCAAGTGGTTAGGAACGCATGTGACTCTTACAGAGAATCCATGTTCAGTTCCCAGCACCACATGCCATTTTATAGCCATCTGTAACTCTAGTTCCATGGGATCTGATACCCTCTTTTGACTTTTAGGGGCACCAAGCATGGACATGGGGATACACTTAAAAAGAGTTTTTCTACTGCATGCAAATGTCATCTGTGATCTGTTAAGTGTTGTGTTGTTATTCAAATCATAAACTTAATGATGTTCTCTTGGGAGCAGCATCAATACCTAGGGGAAGTAAGCAAGGGCATAGACTAGAGATGGTTCCAGAAGCCTCTCGAACTCAAATAGAAATGGTATTTCTGGCTACAAAGTACATAAAGAATACAACCCGTGGTGATATTTATATGATCTGATTTCAGACCAAAGCAACGAGATGAAAGCTAGATTACATGGAGAAAAAAAAGCACATTCAGGTCATGCCATGGTCTTAAAACCATGTAATGATCAAAAGCATATTCATCATCCAGCCATCATTACATGCATTCCTATTGTTGGTACACAAGCTCAAGACTGAAATTTTCCTTACTTGTGAAACCATAAATAATGAATTAGCTATAAGCTTAGAGTTTTAGAAATGTGATTGCAGTCTGACTACAAATAACTGGAATTCTGGTAATACAGTGACTAATAAGATATATTCTGTAAAATTCTTGTTCTAGACCATGTGAAAAACATCTTAAACTCACAGTGCTGTAACTAGTGAGTTAGATGCTGTTGTCATCATTAATTATTTTGTGCCTAACCCAAATTTTACAAAGTAAAATCTAGTTCTCAAATAGCTAAGAGCTACCAAATGTCCTATAACTAAGAAACAGCCAAACTAAGATTCTAACAGATCTTCTGGAGCAGAAAGAGTGTGAAATAAGGGCACGGGATAAGAGCAGCAGTGAGTAGAGAAGGGAGAAAGAAACTGCTTTTGCAGGAAATAATTTTGTGCATGACTAAAGCTGCCTTTTGTTGTGTTAGTGATTATATGTATTGTATCAATCATTTGAGGGAAAACATTTCTTCTTGAATTATATCAAGGGAGCTATCAAACTTCATTTTTTATATGCAGATGTAGGGATTAAATCAAGAGTTTTGCCAGTGAAAGACAAGGGCTTTATCGATGAATTATATTTCCCATCCATTTAGGATATATATGCCTTTTATTTTGAAATGAAATTTAAGTTGTCTGATCTGGCTTCAATTCACCTCATAGCCCAGGTACCTCATGCCTCAGCTGTCCTGGTAGTTGATAGGCCCCTGTACCGTCAGCAAGCATGTCAAAATTCTTCATGTCACCCTTTGGTACTCTGTTATAAAAACTTTCACGATTTATTTGATTTTGTCTCTCAACATTTTCTATATTATTCAGTAAGACTCCTTCCTTCCTTTTTTTCTTCCTTCCTTTTTTATGTTCTGAGGCAATATTTTGCTGTGTAGGCTAGACTGGTCTGGAATCCCAGATGCCACTTTTTGCTGAACGCTGGATTGTAGCCATGCACCACCAGAACAGCTCCTAATAAGTCCACTGAGCAGTTTGCACATGCTAGACACAGCATCCACTGCCATAAATACAATGAAGATGAAAAGACTTTAAAACCCAGAAGAAGAGAAGACATCAACCAAATAAACAATGTGCTGTTACAAGCTGGGATGTGACATGTGGGCACACTAGAAAACATGATGCCACAATAGGACATGGCAAGTACATGAGTCCAGAAGTGCTAAGACACAGGCACCAAAACCCTACCTGGAAAAAAGGAACAATGGACAAGGGGAGCTGGGAGAATCATCCATCAGAATGTATTCCCAGCCTCTAGTGAAGGAGTGATGTGAAAACTGACTAGGTAAGTCTCTCAGAGAATACCCAAGTAAGAGTCACACACCAGAGGAGGAATCGCCACCTGCTTGCCAAATTCCACCATTGCTGGGAGCAGTCCTAAGCAAGTACAATTTCAGGAAGATCCATGTGGTGATAAGGGACACATTGTCTTGCAGGCCATATCACAAAGTCACACAGGTGATCAAAGCACATTCATTCCCTAAGGCAAGGGTCTGAGGAAGAGACCCCCCTCATGAGATGACCCAGATGCAAAGTCACATTTGCAAGGTTTGAACTCTTTAAAATAGCTTGAGATTTGCATGGGCCCCACATGACTCAATATGAAGAGATAGTACAAGAGTCTTTAGGCCATAGATACAGTTAGGGATTTCTGACTTTCAAGAAGGGGCTGGAACCGGTCAGTCATTTACCTTGAGGTCTCAGACTTAGCTCTTGTTTGGATGTTAGCTTTCTACAAATCATCCAACATACTATTATTTAATCTGTAAAGTTAGGACTATGCTATTTTTTTACCTGACACACATTAGTGATTAATTGAACAAATATAAATCAGGGAGCAATATTGCATTGGTTCTATTAGTATATCTTCTCTCCCCACTCATTGTAATTTCAGTAGAAGAGTGAAAGGTTAATCACAAATAGAACTTTGTCCTCCTCTGGGTGTAACAGCTATTTCTGAAATACCAGAAATAGTCAGTTAATAGGAATCAAATCATCCATCTGGATCTTGAGGCCCCCTTGGTGTCTCATTCTTCTCTGCAAATGCATTGCTCCTGAATCGTTGTAGGGAGCCTCATTAGGCTCCATGCCATGGTCAGTGCCCTGTGTAATTGATGTCTGACTAGTTCCAGAATGATCACCTTTAGCATAAGACTTTGCATTTTAGAACCAGAAAGAGTGAATTAGACAAATGAAAGTCAGAAAACTTGTTGATAAGTTTCCATGTGTGACTTAGGTATACACAGCACAACTTTGTAATTTGGCAGGTAGATTTCACAATGGAAGTAAGTCTTACTAAAATGATTGTCATGTATGATGGATGGTGACCATCTTGATACCTTTAACTTCTGGCACAATGCATAAATTCCAGTACTGAAGGAAGAGGATACTTATACTTTGAATTACTGAGATGATGTCCCTTGTATTTGCATGTAGTAACTGAATAGCTAACATCTGGTTGAATGTGTGTCTAAGGACTTGGTCACATTTGCATATTGAAGAGCTCTGATCCTAATTGTTTAAGCCCCACATTGATCAATACCCAACAGATCACCTGTCTTCCTACCTCCTGCTTGACTGGTGTTAGTCTTGCTCTAGGTGGGATGACTCTAAACCATATTGCTTCTGTGCTTAGCATGGGAGCACCCCTGCATTGCATCTTCCATCTTCCAGTCTTGTTTATCTATCCCTTCTCGCTGGGATGCATGCTCAGAGTCCCAACCACAGACACACCTGGCTTCCTGTACAAAATAGGCTCCTGTAGATCTCTGCCCACAACTCAATTCCTACCTTGCTCCTCCCAGGAATCTTACACCATGCTGCAGAGTGAGGTACAGCTGTCTTTCTTCAGAACTGCCTTCTTAGACTCCATTGTTCAGCCTTGGCTAGTGTCTTGTGTTCCACACTCAGACTTTCTAATTTTTTTGAGACAAAACTCACACACTAAAGCAATTCACCTACTTAAACATGAAGTTCAATGAATTTTGAGTCACAGATCACCAAAATCTCATTTCCAATATATTCATCAGCTAAAGTCCTACATCCATGTGCTACTCTTTCTCAATTTCTCCAGGTCTGATGTACATTTGCCTATTATAAATATTGAATATTAATGAAATCATATTTTGCATGGACTCTGGTGATTGGCTATAGACCCATACTGTGCTACAGATTTAATTTGTATTTCCTAGTGACTGAAGATTTGGAATATTCTATTTTTAGATTATTGGCTATTTGAAAAATGTTTAATAAGAATCTTGTCCAAATTTTATGTTGAACCATCTACAAATATCTGGATGTATGACCTTATTGATATCAAATTTCAAAGATCTTCTCCCTTCCTTTGAGACTTTTCACTTTTTATAGTGTTTGAAGTACAAAGATTTTATGATAGGGGGTCCTAGGCATCTTTCCCAGGACCAAAGAGTCATAGGTCAGTTTGATTTTATCTAGCAGGAGGAGAGTTTCAACTTAACCATTTGCAGAAGATCATTCTATTTCTATCATGCACTCCTGGAGAAACCTCTGTAGAATAATCATTTGAAGGCTAAAAATGGATGATATGGTTATATCATGAATCTGAGAGAGATTTCCCAGGAATGTGGAAATGCAGAGGGACTAAAAGTGGGAGAGACAGAGTCAGTAAGAGGAGGTGGGTGTCTACAGATAGGAACTCGTATGTAAGACTCGGGAAGGAGTTGTATTGTACCCTGACAGACTGTGGGTATATGACTGGGGTGTCAGATCCAAATGGGCAGGATAACATTAGTCTTGATAAATGGAGAGAAGCAATTACTTGTCATTATCCAGAGCTCTTCCATCACAGCATCCAAAAGGTCTTCTTGCTGGTGTATTAGGAATCACCTGTTGTAGGGTGGAAACCACTAGGAGAACTTGTGTGCAGCACGCCTGTGTGGATATAGGGACCCTGGTTATTTTAAGGGAGGTGGGTCCATTGGGAAATGCATTTAAAAGGACAGGGTAAAATCACAAGTATGAGGAAGAGCCAGAGTAGGAGGGAAGAGGCATGGCATTAGATATTTGTCTGGTCTCAGGGTCTTTGAGCTCCATCTCAAACCACTTTGGATTTCTTGGCATGGAAGCAGTTTGGTTGCTGGGGGAGGGCAGGAATCTTCTTAGCAATAGACAGGTCTATAACTCTTTAACTTTTGAGCACTGCAGCCAAAGAATCAAGGTGGCCCTGAAGGATGTTAGGCTGGCCTGAAATTTAGTTAAGATGTTCTGAGAGCTGATGATGCCTTTAGAAGTCTTTCGGCCAGCTGTTTAGTTCTGAATCCTGAGAAAATGCCTAAAATGGCAAGAAGAGGGATAATGTGGATAGCCTATGGCCCCTTAGTCCCATTTTCAGAGGTCACCTGGACTAATTTAAGGCGATCTCTTCTATTTCCCCTTCCCAGGGAAATCCGTGCATTCCTCTTGGGGCCCTCCTAGTTACCTAGCCTCTCTGGGGCTGTGGGTTGTAGTATCATTATTCTTTACCTTACAACTAATACTCACTTATGAGTGGGTACATATCATTTTTGTCTTTCTGTGTCTGGGTTACCTCAGTCAGCATGATATTTTTTTTCTGGTTCTACTCATTTTCCTTCAAATTTACTGATGCCATTGCTTTAAAAGCTGAGTAATATTCCATTGCATAAGTGCATCACATTTTCTTTGCCCTTTTTTTGTTGTTGTTGAAAGACATCTAGATTGTTTCCAAGTTCTGGCTGTTACCAATTAGGGTGATCGTAACCTCATAAAAAGAATTTGGCAACATTCTTTCTGTTTCTATTTTGTAGAATAATTTGAGGAGTATTGGTATTAGTTCTTATTTGAAAGCCTTGTAGAATTTCCCACTGGGCTTTTTAGGGGGGCCTGTTAGGAGATTTTTAATGACTCCTTATATTTTCTTAGGGGTTATAGGTCTCTTTAAATAGTTTATCTGCTCTTAATTTAAGTTCAGTATGTGGTACCTATCAACAAATGTATCTAATTTTTTCAGTTTCTCCAATTTTGTGAGGTACAGGTTTTTGAAATATGATCTAATGACTCTAGATTTCCTCAGTCTCTGTTGTTAATGTCTCCCTTTTCAGTTCTGATTTTGTTAATTTGGACATTCTCTTTGATTTTTTTGATTTTTAGTTAGTTTCAGTTAGGTTTATTGTTCTTGCTGACTTTTTTTTTTTTTTTTTTTTGAAAAACCAACCTTTTATTTCCTTGACTCTTTGTATTGTTTTCTATTTCTCTTTTACTGACTTCAGTTCTCAGTTTGATTATGTCCTGTAATCTACTCCTTTTGGGTCTGTTTGCTTCTTTTTCTTCTAGAGCTTTCAGGTGTGCTGTTAAGTTGCTAGTCTGAGAACTTTTCAAATTCTTTATGTAGGCACTTAGTGCGATGAACTTTCCTCCTAGCACTGCTTTCATTGTATTCTGTAAGTTTGGGTATGTTGTGGTTTCATTTTCATTGAACTCTAGAAAGTTTTGAATTTCTTCCTTGACCCAGTGGTGATTCATTACAGAGTTATTCAGTTTGCATGAGTTCTGCAGGCTTTCTGCAGTTTGTGTTATTGTTGAATTCTACTTTAAATTATGATGATCCAGTATTATACAGGGGTTTATTCCAACTTTATCCTATGGTGATCTGATAAGATACAGGGATTACTCCAATGTTTTGTATCTGTTGAATAGGAAGGTTAACTGGCAGGTAAGGGAAGGAAAAAAGGGAGGGGGTGACAACTAACACTAAGAACCATTTGAGGGATGATATGAAATCCTACTACTATACAAGTATCTTAAAATGTATACACATCTGAAAGAAATCTAAATGGAATCACCAAATAATGGGGGAGAAAATACCCCAACTAGACAACTTTTGCCAATAAGTAAAACTTCCAGTGCCAGGAATGGGTCACATCTAATTGAGTTGTTGGTCAAGGGGGACTAAGGATGGTGTAGGAGAGCTCCCCCTGGTGTTGACGTTGAGGGAGAGCTGGTGAACTGACCAACTCAGCAACCACACAGAACGAGGACCAGGGCTATGAGTTGGCCCATCCCATCATCCTCCCATCTATGATCTGTGGGAGCTCCTGAAGTGGCTGGCCCTGGGGACCTAAAGTTGCAGGAATTCCATAACACTGAACAACAGGATATCCAAGAGAAGCCTAATTCCAATGGTGTAGGAAAAAAAAAAGAAAAAGAAAAAGAAAAAGAAAGAAAGAAAGAAAGAAAGAAAGAAAGAAAAAGAAAGAAAGAAAGAATCCCAGGGGCCTCAAACCAGACAATGACTCATTACAATGAATTCTTGCAAGTAATACTATTTGGAGTCATGTCACACCACAGCATCTTATACAAATTTCTCATTTCCTTTTTTTCTTTTCTCTCTTCCTTTCTCTCTTCCTTTCTTTCTTTCTTTCTTTCTTTCTTTCTTCCTTTCTTTGAATTTTATTTTGTTTTATCCTGGGGTGAAGGTTGCAGGGGTAGAGGGCAGATGGGGAGAGATGGGGAAATGAGTGGGATAGAGATGAATGATGTGAAATCCACAAAGACTCAATGTAAAGAATGAAACTGAAAAAAAAAGAATGCATGTCTAGCTTCCTTGTCTTTGCTAACTTTGTTAAGTTTTAGCTATTTTTGATAAACTGAGTCACATAAGAAACTTTATGATTAAAAGCTTTATTTTGATTCAAAACAAGCTTCAATTCAGAAATTGTTTTTAAGGCTAAACATAATAGGAATAAAGCTTTAAAATCCTAATCTTGTAAAAAGCTACTATGAATGATAACCAAAACATGCAAGCCACTTTATAAAGGATCAGATTCTTTAATGCTTTCAGAACCACACTTATAGAAGTACTAATGTGATTAACTATAGGAATAAAAGCTTTATTTAGCCTCCTGCATGTGTTTTCAAGGTTAAGCCTAAAGCAAGTAACTAAAAACAAGCAATGTTTGTTTAGCCCGGATTTACTTGGCTCAGATCATGGTCCTCAAACTCTTCAGAGATCTGATAAATATGACAGATGTTTGTATTCCTTGCTCTAATTTATCCTTCTTAGATCTATGATGTCATTGGCAGCTATGCTAAATGTAGTTTTGTCAATTTAACAACATCACTCAACCAATTCCACCCCACAAGGCTGCTGTCTCCTTTTCATTCCATTTTATATGTAGAAATCAGGCCTTGCTTTTTCTAGAGCTCCTAGTTTTCCTGCTGAGAAAGGCAGACACATTTGCCCTGCTAACTGGCTTTCTATTAAGGAATAAATGTGTATCAGATGTAACTTTTTACCCTTCCTTTATTTAAAAAAACTTGCTTGGCAATGGCTGTTATAACTACCATTGTCTCTGCTAAATGATTAGACAGGGGTAAAATGTTTAAGGCTATGTATGTTCTGAGGGTTGAAGAAAACGTGTTAAGATATATAAAGATCTCCATGTGAAAGTTTAAGTAAGCTCTGTGTGTCTAAGAAGATGACTTAAGGTTTATGACTGGAATAAGAAGGTGATTTAAGATATTTGAAAAATGGGAAATGTTTCAGACTTCTTTACCCTTCTAACTAGTGCTTCACTAAGATCTCAAAGCTTCAGAGTTTTACATTGATTAATGGAGTTCTGATAAGCTCATAGAGCACTGATTGCTTATTCTTCAGTCACAATAAGCTCGAAATTTTAAATTTCCTTTGGTTGTCTTCTAAGTGTAGACTTAAAGATAGTTCTCACCAGGCTATCCTGTCCAATCTATATATCCAGTTCTAAGAACAGAGGGAAACTATTTACTCCTTTTAACCCAAAGCTATAGCTTTTTCTAGGACTCAAAGGTATGAGTCTACTTCAGCTGTTTTACAGATGCCTGCTAGATGCATTCTCTACAGTGTGGAGTTTGGTATAGATTACAAACAGTAGTAAAGACAATATATCTAAAACTTCTATTTCCTTTTATGAACTAAAATTTCATGTAAGCTTCAGGGAATTGAGGGAGTCATAAGACTTGGATCCACCTCATAAAAGTCAGAAGGACATAAGTACTGACTAAGTTTCCCACCTGCCTATCCCTGAGACCTGAGATCTCTCTCTCTCTCTCTCTCTCTCTCTCTCTCTCTCTCTCTCTCTCTCTCTCTCTCTCTCTCTCTGTCTCTCTCTCTCTGGTTTCAGGACTCCTCTCTGAAAGTTCCCAATGTAAGATGTAAGATTTCTCTTCAATTTCTGTCCCTAGTCTATATCTGTTTCACAGATTTCCACTTGACTGAGAGATGCCCTCCAGGAAACAGTTGCTGATTACAAGCTACTCTACATGGCTGCAAGCCCTGGGCTGGCTGAAAGCTGGTGTAAACCAGTTCAGTCAATGGGATTGCTCCTTGTCAGTCCAGCTAACCAGATTCTGATGAATGTCCCATTGCCTGCGCCTCCTCTCAGCCTTTAATTAGCATCCCAGCCTTCCCAGACCCTGAAAATAATGTCCTACTTTCAGCAGGAAGTATATAGAAGAAAATATGTTGTCCTTTGCCCCCCAATAGTCTAGAATGATAGATCAAAAGGAAACTCCCTGGCATAGGAACAAAATGCTATCTCAGTGTCTATTGGCATACCAGGAAAGGTATTTGTTAAAACCAAATAGACCCTGATCTACCAATGGGTAGAATCATTAGCTAAAATAGTTTTACAATATGATAGTACACTCAACCTGTTCTATGTACAACAGAGAGATTATTGTGCAGATTTAAGAGAAACCATCAGGATTAATTAGAGATAAATTGGCTGTACTCAAAGTAGCATTGCATAGGGGACCTGAGATGAAATAAATGACTGGTCCATAGTCTCATTTCCTGGCTCCTCCAAGATAGTAACTCTGATGTCAACCATTGTAGGGACTTTGACCCTTCTGCTTCTGCTAATTACTGTTGGCTCTTATACCTTTAAAGCCTTAACTGAATGATAGTTCCTGTCAGGGTACCACTAAGCTGATGGTTATTAGATCCCAACATAAACAGGTACCCACTGCAGAATCAAGGATTTGACTCAGGGTATAACTCAAGGGGGAGTGTGAGAGCCAGAGTTATGTTTTAAGTTTTAATTACTATGCCTAAGAGGTCCAGGAAATAAAAATGCCTTTGACCTGTAATTCCCTTACCCAAGGATAGACACTTCCTGAAATTCTGGAAGTTATTGTTTATGGAAGATAACAAACCACGTGTTTTTGTTCACCTTAATAAATTGGTTTGATTAAACTGTACCAAGATGTGCTTAATCACATGTAGGTGAGACATAAGTAGGCGGGACGTGTGTCAGGATATGCTTACACTTGATCGGACCTGATGGGAAATATGGTGGTTTTATGGGGTTGCCTTTTAAGCCTTTTCAAAATGTGACTCCTGGCCATTTTCTCGGAACCCAGGAATGTACCTGGCCAGAGTCCATCATCCTGGCCAGTACTGAATCAAAGCTTCCTTCAAATTTGGCCCAAAACTGTGATAATGGTCTTACCCTGGTAAAATGGGATTAACAAAATATGCTTAGAGTGGGCAGAAACAAAAGCAGACACGTGTAGAACAAAGGATTATTGGGTTGTAAAGAACATTTTATCTTAATTAGAGGGAAAGGGTCTTGGAGATGCAAGGCAGAAAGCAGCCATTGAGAACAAGTAGAGCCTGCCGAAGCACCTCCTCATTCAGGGCAGCCTGTCTAGTACTTGGCAACTTATCCGTAGAGTCTTTTGGGAATCTTTGTGACTGAAAGAGCAAGCTGCCTTTGTTAGTATGTCATATTGGAGCGCACAGCCAGAAAAAATTTTAGGTTCTCCTCAGATCCTGTAAATGTATTATGTAAAACTGCATCAAAATTAAAACAAAACAAACATTAGGCTTATAAAATTTATAACACCTTGGAGGCCTGCTATTTTCCCCTTAGTACAATACAAAAGGAGGGGGATGATCCACAGAGGGCTGAATGGGACCATGAAGTTTGGTGTCTGCTGCTATTTTGGCTAGTGCCATGTGGTGACATTAGCTAAGATGGCAGTCATATGGTTGTTTCCATTTTGGTGTCCTCCCCCAGCCAACATGGCAGCAAAACAAGGGGTTGTTTTCAGATCAATCTGAACTCAGTCCCATGGGGAAGTGAACTCCTCCCCTACTGGAGTTCAAGTCCCTGTAGAACAATTTTGCAGGTCAAATGTGGCTTGTTATATCCTTTTCTTAAAAAGAAATCCTTTAGTCATGTAGTTTAGTCTGGATATATGAGGAGACAGTACTGACAGCCTAGGCAGGAAGGCCTGTAATGATAAAACAAAGAAACAGGAAGGAATTTCACCATCTGCGCTTACTATCTATATGTAGATGATAATTACATGCTAGAATCCTAGCATGAGGGTTCTTTCTCTCATCTTTGCACAAAAGATGAGGAAAGGCAGGAATACCCTTCGAGGAACAACTCCCTAAGGAATGTTAGCAGCAGAGTCCCAATATGGGGCTACCAGAATCAGGCTGATTTGTTTCCCTTCCCACTCACAGAGCCAGGGGCCCAGCCTGACCCAGGACAGGGGTTTGGAGAACAAGCATGCACGAGTCTGGAGTGGGAAGGTTAGTCACATCCTAAACCAGTATCTCAGCTTAAACAGTACAGGAACTTTTGCTAAGTTAACTTAGTAGGCTGTGTTTTTGACGAGGAAGGGCCTTTTCAACTAGAGTGTCATCTGGGAGAGCTTAGGAAATTAGGCTCAGAAGTTTGAGCTGGTGAAAGCTGAAGGGAAGAAAGGGAGGAATAAAGCATATTGATGGAGGCCATGAGGTAACAAAGACAGCTGTGTTCAGAAGCAGAACTGTTTGTTTATAATTATACTCTCTGTGGAAGTGGGACTGAGCCCACTGGGGGTCTGGGGGCTTTATAGGCCGCAAGAGGGAGAGCTTTGGGGATGGGAGATGCTGTCTGTAGGTCAGTTCCCCTGCAATCATCTGTGAGATGCTGTCTGTAGGTCAGTTCCCCTGCAATCTGTGAGTGGTGGCCACCAACAGGTTGGGCATGTGGAGTGTCTGATGAGAAGCTTCCACAGGTGTTATTAGTCAAGCCTGCCTTCCCCTCAGGACAGTTCCTCAGTCTGCCTGAGGCTTTTAGGGAGCCATCACTCAGACCAGTATTGGTTAGCAATGGGGACTATCTTACCAATAATCTAGTACTTTAAATTTTTTCAACAATATTTTCTCATTTTCAGAGTACAACTTTCAAAATATGTTTATTCATGACAATTGTTTATTGTAATACTGTTGTAAATGGAGTTATCATTTGGGAAAATGACTGGATTAGAGCTTTTTTTCCATGCATGCAGATAGTGTTTTGATCAAACCCAGCCTCTAGCTCATCTCCTCAAATCCCTCCCCTCCCTGCACCACCATTTTCCCCTCCCAATTTCATGTGCTCTTTCTGTAAACTTACTGAGTTTAGTTAGTATTTTTATACGAATCTTGAATCCAAATTTTTGTTAGTTTTAGGCTTCATATCTAAACATGTGCCTAAGAAATGCAGAAGCAGAGATTAGGGGTGCACACTTGTAACCCAGTGCTTGAGAGTAGAAATAGGGTCAGGAGTCAGAGTTCATTCTCCACTGCATAGCAAATCGCAGGCTAGCGTGGGTTTTGTGAACCCGTTTCAAAAAGAAAAATAATACACACACACACACACACACACACACACACACACACACACACACACACACACACACACACACGGGGTGAGGACACTTTTTTTCCTTGTCCCCCTCATACACACAACATGGGGTGGGGAAGGTCCTTTCTTTGTGCTTGCCTTGTTGGGTATCAATACAATACTGTTTTATAAGAATTTGTTTTGAGGAATTAATGACAAATTTATTTTATTTAAGTATTTTTTTATAATTTGCAAAGTGATTTAGACGTGGGGAATTTAAAGAAAGATGATTATATTTAACTTTTACTGTTTATTTCCATGCTGGGGATTGAACTCAGGGCCATACCTATATTAAACAACTATGGATCTGGGGGCTATAAGGCCCATTACTATAAGAGGTAGTTTAATTATTAATTTAATATTTCACTGGTTACAGGTTCCTCTAGAATTTTTTACTTTTAATTGAATTAGTTTTGTTGTGATTGTCCAGGAACTTTCCAGAGCTTTCACAATTTTCACATAGGGATGTTCAGAGTATAACATAACCCTTTTGCTTCTTTAAAGTCTATTAAAATGTTCATTTTTTTAATTCCTGATTTTATAATTTGCTTTCACTAATTATCTTAAGGCAGAGTTTCTAGAAAGGACTTTAGTCTAGTTTAAGACTTCCCAGTTTTTTGTTCTTTAAAAGCAAATATATGTCATTATTTGTTGGTTTTATATGCTATTTTGTTTCTCTATTTCAGTTTGACTAAGTCTTTATTACGTTTCCCCTCTTTGTCCTGCATTTTTTTTCTGTTTCTTAAGATGAATGTTAAATTATTTACTTAAAAATTTTCTTTTGTGGACATAGGCATTCACAGCTATATATTTCCCTCTGAGAAATGCTTTAGTTATACACATCATTACTTTGGCCTGTGGTTACATTTTCAATCATTTCTAAATACTTCCTGACTTCCTTTTATGGGCTTGTTTGGCTTATTGGTTATTTGTTAATGTTCAGTTTTTATTTATTTATGAATTGGCCCAACTTCCTGTTATTTACTTGTACCTTCAGGCAAATTTAATCTCTGTACTAGTTCTTCAGAGCAGAAGGTAGGCCAGTGACCACTTCTCTCAGAGGAACTTGCACATAGGAGTGGGTATAAGTTGCAAAATGGGGCTGGTAGGTACGGTTGCTCCTGGAATCCTCTGTCGGCATGAAATCTTTCTTACAAACGAGCTAAGCCTAAGGTGACAAAGCCAGTCTATTTAGCTATCTGCTTCAAGAGTAAAATTTTCACCCAGTGACAAGGTGGGACAAAGAAAGCCAGATCTCCAGGCTGTTTAGTCTTCATCTCCTATAGGTGGGAAAATTCAGGGACAGGAGTGTTCTGCTTGAATCTCTATCCCTTGAGGACAAACAGCAGTGAGAGAGCATGGCTCCCACCCTGAGCTACAACATGACTGGTATCACAATGAGCTGGCATGGTAACTGGGGAAGATTAGAGCACAGTTGTGTGGACTCCTGTAAGCAGATAGTTCTTCTTGAGTGAATTTTTGTTTTTGTGTTTCTCGGAGTCACTTCTGGATAATTTATAGTTACCTAGTTCTTCTTGTTTGGGAAGTGTCTGAGGAAGCCCTTGTGTCACCATTTGGAAGTTACTTCCTTTAGCCCTCATTTGCCTTCATGTCACAATCTGTCTGCATGCTGCCCTTTTCTGCAGAAGTATGAGGTCTTAGCAGGAACCAGGTCTTAGTCTGTGTTGTATTGACAGTATTCTGCTCAGTGGCAGGTGCAGCAGTAGATGTTGGAGATGTAGTTGGATGGAATCCAAGCACAAACACTTTTGTAGTTTCTCAGAACTGTAGCCTTGTAGTAGGAGAGGGTCTTATATTGAATGAGATAAACAGAATTTCTCTCTCTCCAAGAATTTCAGAGTAAACATTCTCTGAAAGCCCTGTTAATTTACTAAGTGGGCTGTATGGTTTGGAAAATTGGAGCCACTGGCATGGCATCCAAGATCCTCACCTCATGAATCAAAAAAGGTAGGCACACCCTAAACCACCAGGCTATCTTGCCATCCATTTCACTTTTTTGTTTTTTGCCTTACAAAAACTCTACAACATTAGGAAATAAACTAGAAATCTACCCAAAACTGTTTATTCTTCAACATTATTTATAATTTAGCAATTATGAGTAACATTTACTAAAAGATTAAAGATGATAGAGATGTTAGCATGTAGTAGTATTAAAGAATCCTCCAATTCAAAATATATTCTTTCTTTAGGAGACTATAATACACAAAACAGCATTTCTGGAGGTGATGCTGTCTCAGCTACAGGCATGTTACCTTTTGTAAAATCTAAAACTTCATGCAGACAGATGAGAACGTTGGAGTCACCAACACAGAATCCTGCTGGTAATGTCTTCTGTAGAGAAACTCCATACACTGTGCCCAAGATTCCAGAGGGGCCAAGGAACAGATATTATTTCT
Source organism: Cricetiscus sungorus (assembly GCA_030556225.1). Lineage (NCBI taxonomy): Eukaryota > Metazoa > Chordata > Mammalia > Rodentia > Cricetidae > Cricetiscus > Cricetiscus sungorus. The sequence continues at coordinate 15,532,592 of JANBXA010000114.1, forward strand.
TAGCAATTCACCATTTGGTTCAAGAATAATAGTCATGTTCTCTCACTGACATCCTCATAAACAACATCATCTAGGTTTTATTGATATGTAAAGCACAGTGAATATTTAATATTTATAATTATGTATGTATGTATGAACACATATAAATATCTAAATATATCAACAAAATCAAAGTAGTCAACAGCCTCATTCCCTTTTGTTCTTAGTTGATTTCGTAGATTATACATGGCAAGAAACTTCATTCAAGATCTAGTCTCTTCAACTCCAAGGAGCCCAATGCCATGTTATCACGCAGGGATATCACACTGTTGTTCAATTGCATCTATTGGTATTGCCAATCTGCCTCGCATTGCTCATCAGCAGTCGCCCCCTTGTCATAAAGTATTTCAAGTAAACAATGTTGACATCTGTCTGCAAAAGTCACTATGCTATCAGGTTGCTATGTGATATAACTTAAGGACAGTTAGGTCCCTAGGGGAAACAGAATAATAAAGACTCCCTAACAAGCATGCAGTTGGTGAGTATATGCTGAAATCCATAGGGCAAAGCAAAACCATGGCTTATCACAGTAGATTACCCTTGCCTGTATTGTTGCTACTTACTGATCCCCATGACACTCTTCTTATTCCCTAGTTGACTCATATTGTTCTGTCTTCATTTCTAATGATCTTTAGAAGCTTCTGGTGGGAGATAGAGGCTAAGAAAAAGGCTTAATTGTCAAACCTGAGCCAAAGCCCCGTGTCTACTATTTTCTAGCTTAAAATCTTAAGGGAGACATCTGGCTTTGTTTCTTTGGTTGCTTTTTGTTTTGTTTTGTTTTGTTTGAGACAAGGTTAAACTCTGTTCTCTTCTCAAAAGGATATCTGTTCATAGAATGGTTGAAATGACTGTATGAATTCTAACCAATGCAGCAATTATGAGCAATTTATGTGTACATTAAACTCTATTTTTAAAATAATAAATGTTTAGTGTCTAGAGACATGGATTTATACTAAGAGTGTAATGCAAAATTCAAACTTGATCTCTGTTAAAGTAAATACTAGTTTGACACCCGATGTTAGGCAAAGGTTATTTCTGACTACTTGTTAAATATAATAATGCATCCAAAATAATAAGTCATACATTTCTAGCCTTCCAGCTTTTTTAACATTCCTTTTATTTATTCTTTGTGTCTCTCCCACCATACATCTCAATCCCATTCATTTCATATCCCTTCATATCTGATCTCTGCCTACGAAACCTCCCCTGAAAATAAAATAGAATTTAAGAGAAAAAAAAAGGAAAGACAAATCTCATCTTGGAGTTATAGTGTTACACAGTGGACCATGCAGTAATCCCCTTTGTCCATATATCTACTTGCAAGTGTCATTGCAAAAAGTTATTGGTCTGGCTTCTGTTTTCTGCCACACTACTGATGCTAGACCCTCACTGGATGTCCTGTTGTTGCCCTGTCTCATGGAGATCCTGCAGCTTTGTGTCTGCAGGACTGGCCCCTTCATGTGTTCCAACAGATCGTAGATTGGGTGTATGTTGGGGTGAAGCAACTCATAAGCTTGGTTCTGGATGTGTTTCAGGGTTGGTCAGCCCACTAGCTCTCCCTAGTCCTCACAAGCAGTGTGAGCTCTCCAACACTTCCCTGGCTAGTTCACCCCTTGTACCAATAGGCAAGAAGGGGACTAGTTCTCCTACGTTCATGCCCTTGGGGTTGGCTCTCCCACCATCAGGGCCAGGTCTGCTGTGTTGCCTAGGTGAGGTGCACCTCAGAGTCAACTCTCCCACTCACCTCAATGTAGAGGGACTGTGTGGGAGGGGACTTTCTCCCCTACCCATGCTACCATAAAGCCAATGAGGGGTGGGGCTAGATCTCTCATGTTCATGTTCTCTGGCTGGCTCACCCTCGCCCTTGTCAACAGAGTCAGCTCTATTTTGCTGCTCAGGCAAGGTACAGAGTCTGATTTTCCAGAGTGTTGCAGCTGGTAAAGGGGTGGTTCCTATTCTTCATCTGCTGGAGGCAGTAGAGTAAGGAAGGAGGGCATCTTTCCCTTGCCCTCACTACTACACCATACACAAGGGAGCTGGTACACGCTGTGTCCATCTCACATCTTTCAGGCTGGCTCTCGTGCAGCCCTACCTACAGGGTCAACTCTACTGTGGTGCACAGGCAAGGTGCAGGGCCCATTCTCCTGAGTGCTGTAGCTGGTGAGATGTTGGGTTGCAATGGATAATGGGAGGCATCTTTCTCTTACCACATGGTAGATGTGACCTGCCCTCCCATTCTCATGCTCTTGGGCTGTTGCCCCATGCCCCTGTGAACAGGCTCAACACTCCCACTCCGGTGCTGCCCAGGTGAGGTGTAGGACTCTTTCTCCTCAGGGCTTCAGCGGGTGAGGAGTAGGACCAGTTCTCATTAGTGTTGTAGTCAGTGAGGTGTGGGACCAACTCTGTACAGTCCTATCCTCTCGGCCTTTGGTGGTATCAGGAACCATGGACATCAACAGAGACAGTAGCCATGCATCAGAGCCATGATCCCAGACATGGGGCCCACAAGCAGCCCAGGTCCAGACATCGCCATGGCCCGGGATTGCAATCAAGCTACCCACCTCAGCCTGCTCCTCACCTCATTCACCTCTTTAGATATGTCTTTGCCCACAGGAATGAACCATTCTGTTTCTCTTTCTCCCTCACCACACCATACTTTTGCTCACCATAATAGTGAACATCTGCCCTGCACCACAAAGCACCAAGCAGCCTATGTTTTCTCATCAGGGCTCAAAATGGACCATCCCAGGCTTGCGTGCCGGTCTTGTTGTCCCGCCAATCATAGCACTGACCAGGATCCAGCTTCCTCCTTGGAGTCAGAGAAGGTCTGTGCCTAGACCATCACCACTTTCCAGCTTTGTGTATCACTCATTATAACTGTAAGACCAGCAGCAAGTGAGTGTTATTCTCATACTACAATAATATGCTTCCTCAATTTAGTTAATAATTAGAACATTTTACTCTGCCTAGAAAACCTAGAAACACAGTGTTATGACATATGCAAACAAATGGAGGGTTGCTAGACTGCAAGCTCCGCTAGGCATGACCCACAGGCTTTCATATTTAAACTTACATTATTTTGTAGGGACACCTGCTAAATATATGTTGAGTGAATGGAAAGCAGAGAAAAGAGAAGCGAAGGAAAAGAAGCTTAAGTAAATAGCAAACTCTGGGGCTACCTTCACCTTAAACACCTTCTCCTGCCCCAACCCTAATTTGCGCCCCAATTTCCCACCCTAGGTCAATTTTATCTCACTGTTCAATTCTTTTTGTATTTCCATAATTGATATATTGATATTCAAGGCCAGTTTAATTAAATTACCTTGTGTATCAAACTTCCCTAAGAGTGACATTTATTTAATTTAGAGAAGATTATAACTAATTTCAAAGTGGGATCTCTAATGTGCTGATGGAATGCAGCAAACATATTTCTTAAGTTGGGATTCTCTGTACACAATCATGCTTCATTCGCCTTCAGCTTAACAGTTGTGAGCCATCTGCACCCAGTTAGAGCCCTATTCACACACAGGACTACCATTCAAGGGAGACACTAATAGAAAACACTAAACATGGAAAAGCTATTAAATTTTTCATAACAAATTACTTATTCTCACTTAATTGAATCTCAGCCTTTCTAATTTTTCCTCTCTCTTTCTAAGCACATAATTTTCTACCCCACAGTTGCTACTAGATTGATTTGAGTCCTCCTTATAGTTGTATAAGTTAGTTACATCCTGGATATAAAATGGCCTTTGGAGAAAACAACTACAATAAATAGTTCCTATAAATCATCCTCGAGTCCAGGATTTTATATAATTGCCAAACTCTCCTGAAGGCTTTTACTAAGAGGAGTACTAGACCCTGGAAGAGATGAGCACCACTTGTGAACTTCATTACACTAACAGTTCACACACACACACACACACACACACACACACACACACACACACACACAACACACCATACTCGCATACACATTACACACCACACACACTACACATAACACACACACACACACACACACACACACACACAGAAGCTGAAAATAAAATGAGATGAAGCTGTTATACTGAAGACAATATATCTTACACTAGAAAGTTAATGGCAGATCTTTGAGATTCAATTATTTTTTGTTAAATAAAATTATTGGAGATTCTTCTTTAAACATTGGTTTTGATGATCCTAACTATGGATTATCTGCATTTTGTAAAGATTTTATGTTGTTGTCTATCTGTTTTGTTCAAACGGGGTATTTTTTTTCTGCCTTGTTGTGTATGAATAACTATTGTCTCATTGAATATTTTGTTCGTTAGCGCTTCAGAGTAATGGAGCTACTTAATCGACATGTATAAGGAATGAGTTCTTTGCAACATAGCAGTGAGACAAACTGACATGTACCTTGGTCTGTTGATACAAACGCATCTCACATTGCAGCATCAATAACATTACATGTTTGGGTGAACCTCATGGATTATTTCCTAGGACAATATTTATTATGTTATTATAAAACAAACTGACTCCTAAAGTGATAGAACACATGAAGAGTTTAAAAAACAGAGAGGAATCATAAGGAAGTTCAACAGAAAGTTTCCCAGCCCCAAGACAGTCCACTCAGTCATGCAGACATGGGACATATCTGGTAGTCTAAGTATACCCCACTTCAAACAGAAAAAAAAATGAATTTCAAACTCATTACATGAATCCAGATTACCATGATGCCAATACTAAATAAAATGGCCAAAGAAAAAGAATGTATCCATTTTGCTGATGTATATAGTTGTGAAAATTGAAACAAAATATACAGTCAGTAGGTATATGTTTGTGGTGTGCTGAGTGTGTATTGTGTGTGTACATTTGTAAGTGCACCATTTAATAGAATGGCACACTTTGAAGAGTCAGACATTTCTGAAAATAAATATAAGAATGAATCAGGCAAATATAATCAATTATTGCTACTTATTGTATGATGAAATAAGGTAAGAAAACATGATTACCTTAGTAAATGCAAAAGATTGTCTCTCAAAGGAATAATCCTAACCTCTTTGGTAACAAGTACATGGAAATACTTTATAAACTGATAAGGTATGTTTGTTTAAAATAAATAAGGAAGAGTAATCAACAGATAATTTTATAAAGCATTATTGTCATGCTTGAATACAGAGCAAGATATACCGCCTGCACACCTCATTCCTAATCTGGCTCCTGCGTGTTATTACACGTAAGAAATCAGCACATGACAGAAAAGTGTCTGTAAATATCATTAGCATCTGCAATAACCCAGAATCCCACTTGACACCAATGAAAAGTTTTTTGTTTACTGAATTTACAAGATCAGTACCATCCCTCATATCAGTGTAATTAATACATAAAAATAGTAAAAAATCAACTTTCTGATATGAAAACTTTTCTGAATATGTCTATGCAAAGTGTTAAGAAATATATGAGCTCTGTTAAAAACTTTATTTTTACAGTTATTATATAAAAGGAACACATAATTTTTTAAATCTAAATTTTAAAGGTGGTGGATACTCCCAAATTAGCTTTATTTACAGATTCACAACTAATCCCACCCCTCAGTGTTGTCTTACAAAATGTGATATGCTAAATTCAGACAGAGCCTTACCAAGAGAAAAATCTATGAATATTGCAAAGAATATTTTGAAGTATATCATAATCAAAATTACCTTAGTTAAAAATGGATGAATTATTCTAGTTGATTAAAATTCAGTCACAAGTAGAAACTGATTAATGTAACTGTGCAGTCTAGGTATTTGATAACAAAATATTATTTATTCTTAAAAAAGTCTTATAGCCAACTCTACTTGGAGGGAAATAAGTTTTGATATTCATGTCATTACATATACAACAAATAAAATCCAAAGATACTAATGAGAATAAAATATGAAAATTAGAAATATCAATTTAGAAGGAAGAAAATGTATTAAGACAAAAATCTTTTCTACTTTGGAAATCATTGACTGTAAATCATATTCTACAAAATATAATTAGCAAACTTAAAAGCTAATGAACTGAAGAAATATGCTTCAGATTTAACTTTAATTCACATACATCACAGTCATCCCTCACAGCAGGGATAAATTCTGAGAAATCCACTGAGAGCTGTCATGTATCAGTATCATAGGGTGTTCGGACACAAACCCAAATGGTGTGAGTCTGTAGCTCAATGTGACCCTGAATCAGCCCAGAGACCCAGTATGACCTGACAATATGAGATGCACACCTGCCAGCCCAACACAGCCTGACATGAACCATTTATTTTAGGTAAAGTATTGTCTAAAAGTAGTTTATTTAATATAAAATCAGCAATAGTCGTTAACTATAATATGTGTGGCTATATTGCTTTACTTTTACATACCTGGCTGCACAATATATTGTTGACACCAGAATCATGATGGTTATGACAATAATAATAAATTGCACCATGATGTTATGATGGCACCGTGTAACTAGCAATAGAATATTGTGAATTCCATTTTAATCTGGTAGATTCTCTTATCTTTATGTGATTATCACTGACTGGAACATTGCTATGAGATTTATGACTGTATAATGCAAAGTAGAAAATTGAATACAAGTTGAGGATAGGTAATTAATAAAAAAGATGAAATGTCTCATGAGCATGTAAAATATTGTTGTCACTGCTAAACCCAAATGTAATTTTAAACACAGCGAAATGACACCCTTTTCCCACTAGACTGACAAACTTTTAAAAACTAATAATACCTGGTGTTGGCAAGAAAATGAGAAAAACAGATATCTCCACTGCATTGCTGATAAGAGTACACATTAGGATATCGTTTTAGAATGCAGCTTTGTTGAATAAAACAAGAATAAAATTTTTCAACCAAAAATCTTTAAGCAATAGTAGAGAGGCTACCTTAAATGCTCTTCCTCGATCATGAGATTGATGACTACCTTATATGCCATCCTAGAGCCTTCACCCAGTAGCTGATAGAAGCAGAAGGAGACACCCACAGCTAAACACTGAGCCAGACTCCTGGAATCCAGTTGCAGAGAGGGAGGAGTGATGAGCAAAGGAGTCAAAACCAGGCTGCAGAAACCCACAGAAACAGCTGACTTGATCAAGGGGGAGCTCATGGACACCAGTCTGATAGCTGGGAAACCAGCATAGGACTGACCTAGAACCCCTGAACATGGGTGTTAGTTAAGAGGACTGGGAAGTCTATGAGGCCTCTTGTAGTGGATCTATATTTACCCCTAATATAAAAGTGGACTTTGGGATCACATTCCACATAGAGGGATATTCTTTTGGCCTAGACACATGGGAGAGGGCTGCTCCAAGTGACATGACAGACTCTGAAGATCCCCCATGGAAGGCCCTACCCTCCCTGGGAAGCAGAAAGTAGATGGGATGGGTGTTGGGAGGGAGACAGGAGAGGAGGGTTGGGTGAGGGAACTGGGAGTGACATGTAAAACCAGTTTGTTGCAAATTTAAATTTTAAAAAATGTGTATCTCTACCCTAGAGCTACCTTTAACTTGTAAGTCTATGTAATTGTTATTAAAAAATTAAAAACAAAATTTAGAAGTGAAATAAATTCATATAGATGTGTACTTGCTTACAAAGCAGACATTGGCAGGCATAGGAATATGACTCTTTTCTCTTGCTCATCAAACCATTCATTCTAGAACATATGAGGAATTGTAGGCAAGGTGATATGGCTACATTTATGACTCACAACATTTTTTAAAGGTATATTGAAGTGAGAAATATTAGCAGTGTAGGTTAAAGCAAACCATGTAGCTAGAAGGAGAAAACAAAATCAAAGCCGTTACTTTTCATTTCATCATAAAAACTATTTAGTTACATGATTAAAAAAAAAAGAAAGAAAAAGCCAGCACCCAAACACCCTGAATAAAATATACTCATTATTTTGGGAATATTTGAAGGAAAATGGCTGAAGCGGGGTTTCAAAGCATTGGTCAAGAAAAAGAAACACTGGCAAAGCTCTCAAGTGGAAAATAGCAATAGATTTAGCAAAGGGCGAAGCCATTAGAGTCTACAAAGCTTCACAATACATTTGTATAATGTAGTGTGCAAAAGGTTCTAACTAATTAATGCTTCAAACATACTGAGCTTCCCCTGACTTACATGGAATCTTCCCTAAGTAAGATACCTGAAGTTATGCTTTCTGAGTAGAGAAACTGAACTCCCCAGGTCCTCAAATGGAGGCAGAAGATGTTTTGTTAGTTCTAACGGATCAGCACAGTCAAGCCAGCAGAATAGAATGTCAAAGAAAACAGATGTTTTGTTTACTCCAACAAATCCTTTACCAAGCCAGTTAAGTTTCCTCTGGGTGGTAATAATTCTAAGGGTACAGATTAATTTGACATATTAGAAGGAAGAAATACTGCAGCTTGAAAAGGAGAAAATGGGAATCATTTTAACCAAGGAAGGAAGAGCAGGCATAGGCGGCTTCATGATTAATCCACGGTAAGCCACGACTCTCTTCTCAAGTGCATCCATATAAATCAGACAGGAGCACAGTCTTTCACCATGTGCCCCAAGAAGAACATTGATTTAATTCAGTGCTAGAAGCTGGTGAAATAGGAGGTAGAATTCAGCAGCAAGAAACAGAGTGAATAAAAATGCTTTTAAATGTAATGTAAAGCTAAGCTGGAGTGAAACAGTGTTGCCACTAACCCCCTCTTTGGAGTCTTGGATAACTGTTTTGACAGTTGCTTTGTCCAGTTACTCCATTAATTAATTAAAAGAACTAGTGATTCGATTGGTGAAACTATTTGGCTGTGTCCATATGGCTGGCTTCTAGGAGACACAGGTTATTACACATTTGCAGCATCTATATTTAATGGATGTGGGGATATTTCATTAGCTCAAAGCAATAAGAGAATTAGATTCCTTGAGGGACTTAGGCATGCGATTTGCCAGTTCTCCAGAGGAACAGAATCAAAATGTGAATGTTTTGTTTGCTTGTTTTTGTTTTTCTCAAGACAAGGATTCTCTGTTTAGCTCTGGCTGTTGTGGAACTTGCTATGTAGAACGAGCTGGCCTTGAACTCAACGAAATCTTCCTGCTTTCCAAGTGCTAGGATTAAAAACTTACACCACTAACATCTGGCTACAAGGAATACTTTTAAATGGATATTTATTAGATTTTGCATAGTAATGTCTAGGTGACCTAACAATGGGTTCTTCATGCTCTGGCCTCAGGACTGAGTACCTCAGCAGTCTGAGTTGGCTGCTGGGGGCCCAGAGGTCCTGGAGACCCACACTCATCCTCAGTCCATGTCAGAAGCTTAAAGAAGCCAGATGCTGATGGCAAAAATGGAATGGAGAGACATAAGCAGCAGGAGCAACAGAAGCAAGAGCAGCAGAGAAGGCAAAAGGCAAAATCCCTTCTATCTGGAGAACGTAGGCCACTTTTAGGGTGGGTCTTCCTCTTTCAAATAGACAACTCAAGAAGTGTCCTCATTGTGTGTGAGGAAAGCTTCACTCCTACTTAGTTCTAGATTCAGTCAAATTGTCAACCGAATTTTACCATCACAGTTTTTATCCACTAGCAAACCCTCATCTTTAGGTGCTCTTTTAACCCTCAGATTATGAAATAAAGCTATACAATGGCCTCTTGACCACAGAATGTTGATGCCTAGATCAATCACTAGGCAACACCCACAGGAATTCCATCAGTTTTCAGGTTATGTTACTGTGTTAGATAAGAACATATTTTCTAGTTTCTTTTCCTCTACCCACTACAATGAAGCACCTCGACAGAGGTACCTGATGCTCCATTTGCAAAAGCTCCATGAAACCTGCCTAATTCTGTTTGTGGAGCAGTGAGGACACTCCCAGTATATGCAGCTTTGTGTTGCATAGATGGTGGCTTGAAAGAAAAGGTTCCCCATCGAGAGTGGCATTATTAGGACATGCAGCCTTGTTGAAGGAGGTGTGGACTTGTTGGAGGCAGTGTGCCACTGTGGGGGTGGGCTTTGAGGTTTCCTATGCTGAAGCTACACCCAGCAACACACTTCACTTTCTATTGCCCATGATTCAAGACTTAGAACTGTCAGCTCATTCTCCAGTACCATGTGTCATGTCTGCATGCTGTCATGTTCCACCATGATGATGATAAAGGACTAAACTTCTAAAACCATAAGTGAGCCACCCTAAGTAAACATTTTTCTTTATAAAACTTACTGTGGTCAAGGTGTCTCTTCACAGTGATAGAAACCCTAACTAAGACAGATAGATACGTGACAGTTGTCTTCATTCATACTGGCTCTTCACCACATTGTCCCAAAGTTTTCTGAAAAGCAGACATGAAAATTTAAGTACAATGGGACATTATCTGGGAGTTGTATTTGCCTTAAGTTCTAGTGAGATAGCCTATGTGTTAGTCACCAGAAGTCAAAAGGCAACTTCACAGATGTCGCTGATCCAGGGCCCTCATTTGAAGTATGCCAGAAAATGTCTGTCCAAAGCAAAGGAATCAATTGTCATGAGTCCCTCCATTACTCTATCATTTGAATGATCTCAACAGTTTCTTCCTTCAATCCCTCAATGGCATGTGTGAGTTGGAGAGAGACTTGTGACTTAACAGGAGAAGTCAGAGAGGCTTATTGTAAGGATCATTGAAATTTTACTCCTCAGACCCAATTGGTGCAAGGCTATTTGCTAGATTCTTATTAAAATTGTACCAAAATATTAATATGCACCAATTTATATTTATGCAATTTATTTTTTTACAACAATATAAAGGATTAAGGAACTCTTGGGGTAAAGTATCAGGCCACAGAAGAAAACACCTGCCCATTATTCTCTTAGAAACTTCCCTTGCCTGTGGGCTATTTTTTTACCTTGAAATTTTTGTGGCCTCCTGTGGAGAAAAGCCACAGCAACACCATGATCAGTTAATAATTTTAACAATTGTTTGCAATCATATGTCAGCCAGGATAGTTAATTACTACTTAAGTGCAATTATCTTAGACAGTTACTTAGCTCAACAGTGATGTTATTGTCTAGGTGCCTAGAGGTAAAGCAAATAATTTGAGGATGAAGAAATAAACAAAAGCATTGATGTCAAGTAAGAGTTCATAATATTAGAAAACACAAAGTATTTTCCTCTTTAATCAAGAGGTTTATTCCTTCTGTATAAGACATGGCAGTGAAAAGATGGCTGGGTTGGGGTGAAGCACACACCCTGTTTATAGAAACAGCACAGAATGTGCCTTTGTTGTCCTTGTGTTAGTGAGAGTCCTCATTGTTGTAACACCACTTCAAGGAGAATGAGCCCTAAATGCAGAGATTTCAACCCACAGTCCTTCTCTCCATCAGTTGCAGAATTGTGGGAAGACACAGAGTGTAGTGGTGGAACCATGTCCAGAAAACATTTCCTCTTGTAACAGACAGAAAGTGGAGAGAGACTAGTAAGAGGTTACAGCAGGATGTAGCCACCCAGAATACACACTGTGAGGTCCCATAATGAGATCACATTATGAATCCATCATAGAACTAACCCACTCATTATGCCAGTCCTATGACATTGCTGTTATAGGATAATCTTTTTGTGCACAGTGAAAATGTGTCTCTGCCAAGGCATCTTCTGATTGATTTAATAAAGAGCTAAATAGTCAATAGCTAGGCAGGAGAGGATAGGCAGGACTTCCTGGAAGAGATAGGAACTCAGAGAAGAAGAGAAGTGGGATTTGCCAGTGAGACATGGGGAAGTTGAACTTAGAGTATGGCGAGATAACCAGCCATGTAGCAGAATATCCATTAATATAAATGGGCTAATTTAAGTTATAAAAGATAGGTGGGAACAAGCCTAAACTAAGGGCAAGCTTTCATATTTAGTAAAAAGTCTCTGTGTCATCATTCAGGAACTAGCACTCTAAAGACAGTCTGACTACATCTTACTGATGTGACAGTAATGGCAAACCCAGTACAGAGGGATAAAAATAGTTACTAAACCAGAATCAAGAAGAAAGTTTAAATGAAGAGTATCTGTGTTACAAGAAAGACAGGGTGATTTCTCAGAGAGAACAATTAAGAGACATTATTTAGTCTTTTTATATGTGGCATTGTGTGGGGCCATATTTGAATATATAAGAAGTGGGTATCTCTCTATCTTGCTAAGTAGTGAGCTTTATAGTTAATCTCTTTATCCTTGTTAAGACTGTCCATTTGGGCTGAGGCACTATGGGTTGTTAGGAGGAGATATCATAAATCACTGGATATGCTGACTCCAAGCACTCAGGGTCTGATTGTTAAAGGGTGGGAGATGTTTCAACTTGCATTTGGTCTTTTTGTCCATATGCTTATCCTCTGACAGATCAGTAGGGTCAAATCACTAACGAGGATTGAAAACGGATTTTCTTCCACATCTGCTTTGAAACAAAACAAGCATGTGTGGGGAGGGGAAGGGGCTGTTTTGATATTCCTGATCTGTCATCTTGTTATAGAACCATGGTCATAAAAGGTTTGAACTGCATTTTGGAGAGGAAAGGGAATGGTTATTGTGGGAAGTAGTAGAGGCAGTGACTGTACTTGGAGATCAAGAAGTCACTGGTGGTGGGGGATAGAGGTTGTCGTTGAGTTTTAAAGCTGATAGGAGAAAAGGTTGCTATAGATTGACATGAGATTTTTTTTCCTGGCATAATCTAAGAAATTTTCCTAAAGGCTACACAATAGTTTTGGTAGAGAGGCTTAAGGGTAAGGAAGTGGGATTTGTTTGACAAGCTTTTATAGTAAGTTTTACAGTTTATAAGAGACTAACTAGTCTGGTGCTCAGTCATTCTTTGATCAAGGCTGAACGTTGAGCATTCTGAAGACCTAGGAAGAGACTCAGTGTTACCTGTGTTAATTTGTTATTGACTATAAAGCAAAGAATGGGGTCAATAAGTATTTGGTATTGCAGAGATTGCCTGTAGACCATCGGATGTGAAAAAAACGTTGCAGGTAGAGACAGAAGTGTGAGAACATCACAGAACAGATGGAGTGGAACACACTGAGACCAAGGAGGCGAAAAGGAGGGAGAACAGGATAAGACAGAACTGTTCTAGAATATTCAGCAACAAATTCTCTTTCACTCCAGACCTACTCAGACTTCTTCATTCTGTCCAGGGACCTAGGAGGTTTCCTTCCTGTGCATTTTGTCTCTCCTACTTTTTCTCTTCCATTGAACTCAGTTGTGAGATGCATAATACAGTACAGAGTGCAGGGGAAACAGAGATTACAGACTTACGCTCTCCTTGCAGGGTCTTAGTGAAATTCCTGTACTAAACTCCAAAGACCTGGGAAACCCCTTCTCTTACAGCTATATCTCTTGATCAATTCCATTAACTGCCATTCCCATCAGGCTGAGGGGGACTAGAAATTCTTGTTCTTAGTAGCTTTGGGGTAGGTATCTCCCATTCCTGAAGACCTGGACACGTTTCAATATTTTTTTTATGGCATTTAACTTCACATTCTACGTATGCTGACTTTTCATTGATGCTTTATATTAACCAGAATGTAGATGTTGGGTGAACAAGAAATAGCCAGCTGAGTATGCACAATAGATACCAGTACAATGTGATGTCCAATGATCAAATCAGTAGGTGATGTCAAATAAATATGGGTATTGTACTCTGAAATGATGTTGAAAAATCAAAAATAAGAATTACAAGTTGTCACCAGATCTAGCAACATGTAAGACAATTTTAAGAGCACTTTCAGTGGAGTGAGGGCTGATGATTGTGGACAGTTCAAGGCCAGACAAACCATCTACTTCAATCTGCCTTAGCAGCAAGAGTTCTTTAGGACAGTCTCCCCTGCCTTGAAATTTTTCCTTTCCACCAATTGCTCAGTTGTCACTTTTATGATAAACAAGAATGCTTAGAGATGTAACAACATGCTTGTAAATCTATGTAAAATTGACTAGAGAATGAGTGGCATGGGTGTAATTCAGTGGTTAACTTACTTGCATATATCTCCTCATGACCCTAGGTTACATGCTTACTAGTAAAAACAAATTTCCGGTAGTACAACACTGATTTAGGGAAATAAATAATTATATTAAGTTATATTTGTATAAACTTTCAATATGACTGCTCTGTGATGTGGTTAAGTGGTAGATTTTTTAAATTGAAGATATGAGATAAAGAATAGCCAGAAACATCTGGAAGAGCACAGAGCAGAGAGATAAATAAGTAGGTGGAATATGGCCCAGCAGACTGGACCTAGACAGGGCTCTCTGTGAGAGAGGGAAGACTAGTAGAGATGGAAAACAGAGAAAACACAGTGAGAGAAGCATAAGGAGAGCAGAGAGACAGACAGATGGAGAGACAGAAAGAGAACGTATTGATATTAATAGGACTATAAAGACTGTGAGTGGCTCAACCCCACTCATACTCTTAATAGTCCTGGGGGAGTTTGGGATAGGGTAAGCGGAAGGGCTATGATGCTAGCATGGACTTTGAAATGTGTAGCAGGTACTTACCATACTGAAGGAGCCTGGAGGACAAGATGATCTTTGATACACTAATAGACATGGTAGCCATGAATCCCTCTGTCAAGAGGTAAGGGGAATGCCTTCTTTTGGTAAAGGGGAACTAGTTCCACAAGTTCTAAAGAAATTATGGCTTTTATCTAACCACCAGAAATCTTCCTAAAGTCCAGGTTGAGTGCATTATTAAAAATTTGGACTGCCTTTTGGAGTTTGGGTAATTGGAGTTTCCTTTGGACCCGACTATATTAACTCTTAAGTTGGTGCTAAAACATAGGTAATATTTTGTTATAATTATTGAGGGTACCAACTATGTATCTTATCAGGAATAACTCAAGCATATCTTTCCTGGTAGGGATGGTTGATGTATGTGCTTGAGTCTTTCTTTAGGCAAGGGAAAGCAGACGATTTCTTTTATTTGTCCAGGTGTTAATGCTTTGCCACATGCTCATTCAGCAGATTGGTAAGAAATTGTGTCTCTATGACTTTGTTCCTTGTAAGCAATTGCAGTTGTCCATGTACAATGTTCCAGGTCAAACACGATTGGTATTGAACTAAAATATCATGGAGGCCCTTTTCTTCAATACTCACAAGAAAAATTAAAATAGATTTCTTCTGTTTTCCAATCCTTTTGGGGGTATCCTTCAAAATAAGAAGCAAGGTATTGTAGAAGAAGCTTAACAACATCAGTGAAACTTTGGTAAAAAGGTGACTGTGCATAATTACATCAGTTTGGAAGAACTAAACAACTAATAATGTGTTATTAGAATAGAGGAAATACACTTTCATTCAAAATGAAAAAAAAACATTTTAATAAAACATTAGAAAATTTCACCAATCTAGGGAAAGAGAAGCACATTCAGATGGCAGAGGCACACAGAACATCAAACTGCAAGATCCAGAAAAGAAATTCTCCATGACATAGTAAGCAAAACAAAGACATTACATTGAAAGTTGCTAAATAAAAGCCCTTACTCACGCCCAAAGGAAGTCCCATCAGAATAACTGATAACTTTTCAAGCTATGAAAGCAAAAAGGGTTTGGGCTTGGTTCTTTCAAATTCTGAGAGAGCACAGCTCCCAATTCAGTCTAAAATATTCTGTAAGGCTCTCAGTCGTAACTGACCATGGAAGAAAAGCTTCCCATGATAAAAGCATGCTAAAAAATCGTGACTCCTAAGCCATCCCTTCAAAGGGCACCAGAAGGACCACTTTAGTATGAGGAGAAAGATAAACACATCTCAATAACTTTATCAGACAAGTTCCACTGTTCAGAAGATACAGTTAGCTCAGAAACTCACAACTAGTCAATATGTAGAAAATATGTGTCTGTGGAATTGTCACCAAAGATGAGACTTCTATGTTCTCCCTTCACTCCAAGGCTCAAAGCTCCATTATGGGAGAGGGTCAGGAAGGGCCCAAGCAAAACAGTGTCTTCTAGATGTGACAGGACTCACAAACACACAGCAGCTGTGCTTTTCTGTACAAGACCACCAGTGAACATTTTAGCTTGGCGTGGGAAAGGACTTAGGAGTTCCAACCCCTAACTGAGGAGTTTTTTACAGTTGGTAGCTTCTGAGCAAAGGAGGCTCCCTGTTCTCTAAGGATGTCTCCCCTGGTAGATTGATCAAGCTCGGTGAATGGTCCCATACTCATCACTCATACAGGCAGCCTAAATTTGACTTGGTGAGTGATGAAAATGAAATGTACATGAAGTTTGAGGGAGTGGGGAAGTTGGGGTTAGATCTAGGAGGAGTTGGGAGAGGAGTCAGTAGGTCCTGGCAATCAAAATTCATTGAGTTCATGTATGCATTTTAAAATTTGTATTAAAAACTGACTTTTCATTTTCATTCATAGACTGCAAACATAAAGTTAAACATGTAAATCCGCAGGTGTAATTCTAGGATAGAAATAGACTTGATGATAGAAGTCACATGATCTTTCACATGATAAAAGTCCTGAAGGTGCTGGCAATAGAATAAACATACTACCAGTTAATGAAATGCTCAATGAGACAAATCTAGAATCACATTAAGATAAATGGAGGAAAGCAATTTCTCTAAAATGAGGAATGAGACATAGGAATTTAGTATTTTTGTCCTTACTCAATATAGTGATTCAAGTGTTAGCTAGAACAATAATTAAGATAATTTTCTTTAAGAAGGAAAGGAGGAAGTTGAACTATGTCTAAATGCCTATGGCATGGTCCTACATTTAAATGACTCTAAATATTCTACAAGGAAACCCTTAGACCTGCAAATACAAAAAACATCACAAAATTAATATCTAAAATCAGTACACTTATAATCATGGACATGTTAAGGAAGAAGAAAAATCCTATTTATAGCAGCTCTTTTAAAGAATCAGTAATAACTCTCCCAAAGGAAGTGAATGCTTTCTACAAGAAAAAATTTCAAGAGACTAAAGAAAGAAATTGAACACAATATCTAAAGATGGAAAGAACTCCTATATTCATGGATTGGCAGAATTAATACTATGAAAATGGATGAAATAATGAAGTTTTACATATTTAATGCAGTTCTCATCAAAATTTCACAGAAATAGAAAAAATCCAAAATCCATATAGAAATACAAAAGACCTTAAATATCTCAAACAATTTTTAGTGGAATGAGCAATGCTATTAGTATTACAACCAGCAATTTCAAATTATGCCATAGTAAAAAAATGAAATGGTACTAACCCCATATTGACTTGAGAAATAGCACAGAGGACATAGAAATAAACCCACATAGCTATAGCTCCTTGGAGAAATGATCACCTCTTCAAGACATCATTCTGGGAAAATTAGACATCCATATAAAGAAGAGTGATCTGAACAAAATATTCAAAGCATTTGAGACTTTATTAGGACCCGAAACTTTGAAACTGCTAGAGGGGAACAGGAGAAACACTTCCAAGACACAAGCATAGGTGAATAATTTCAGAGAATGAATCCAATAGCTCAGGAAATAATTGGGAAAATGTGACAAATAGGATTGCATGAAATGCAAAAGATTCTGCACAGCAAAGGAGATAGAAGAGCAGGGGAAGTCCTTTCCAGAATTCCCCTGACAGGGGCTGATGTTAGATAAAAGCTCTGAAGCCTAAATACCCAAATTCCCAAAGCACCCGCTCATAGACTAAGGGACTTTGCCTGGAATACTAATGGCCAATACATATTTGAAAACAAACAAACAAACAAACAAACAAACTGATTATTAGCCTTCTAAGCAGTGCTATGGAAAAAAAAAAAAAAAAACTTTGTGGCCACATAACCCAGTGAGAAGGCTAGCTGCAAGAAGATAAAGGCATGCTGGTGAGGATGTCAAAGAGGGGCTCCTACCCACTGCTTGCACACAGCCACAGTGAAGAGCTTCTGGGTGCTCACAGTACCCAGAATATACGTACGTACGTACATACATACATACATACATACATACATACATACATTTCTCCAAAGGAAGTGATTTAGTTGTAATGACGAAGACTAATTTTTTTTTTTTTACAGAAATATAGCTGGAACTAGAGATCATAGTGAACAAAAGGAGCCAGATTAAAAAGATACGTATCCAATTTTACATCACATAGATTTAAATATACGTATTTCAGATCAAAACTGTAGGGCATGAAATTGGAAGGACTAATTGAGAGAAAGGAGAGGATGTGTAGAAAGGAGAGGATGTGAAAGAGGGTGGGAAAGGGACCAAACAGAGCAGGCAGCCGCTATGAGTACATATGTGATTATGTGTATGAAGACGTCATAATGAAACTCATTGTTGTGTAAGCAAACCATAATAAATAAATTCAAGAGTTGGGTGGCAGTGGCCCGATTGGCTAGAGTGCAGTGTCCATGGCTAGCCCCTGGGGTAGGGGCTTTGTCCAGCTCAGAGCAAGGCAAGGTCCTCTAGGCACCCACGTGGTGGTGGCAGAGACGCGGTGGCAGCCGGGGAGGCAAGATGGTCACAGGGTCACGTGCAGCCAGCGGGCCTGGCAGGGTGTATAGGGCATAGACTGGTAAGGAGATTGCAGCCCATCTGTCACCGCAGGACTGTGGTGGAAAACACACTGGACATTTATGGCGATTCCGAATTTGAGAGTCAATTTCTGCCAGGCTCAGCACAGCAATTTTCCTGACAAGTGACCTTGGGGCCTCTATGTGCCGACTTCATCTGCACCTTGAAGACTCTGGACACTGATACTGTCCTCAAAAATAACTGCAAGTATATTTCCTTTAATGACTCTGGTAAAATCTGGTAAACAAAGGTGGAAGACCATCCCCGCTGTTGTCTAACTACTGTCTGAATGTAGGCTGGGTAGATGAGTTCGGTATGTAGCTGTATGTTTCTGAAGTTTGAAGGTTTACATCTGCAGAAGCTGAGGCCCAGACTGAATTCGAATGAATTTTAAATACTTCTGCCTGCCTCGGAGAAGCTTCCTACAGAGTAGATAAGCTGAAAGAACGATAATAAACCTTTTGGTGATCTTAATGTTGTCGCTTGCCCACCACACTCGCAGGCACACTCTCATTTGCCACGATGAATCACGCAGCCCCGGTGGAGATCTGCTATGACAACATGCGTTTCCTGATAACTCACAGCCCCACCAACGCGACGATGCAAAAGTTCACAGAAGAACTTAAGAACTACGGAGTAACAACCTTGGTCAGAGTCTGTGATGCCACCTATGACAAGGCTCTAATTGAAAACCATGGCATCCGTGTTCTAGACTTGCCCTACAATGATGGAGCCCCACCCCCTGATAACGTAGTGGATGATTGGCTGAACCTGTTAAAAAACAAATTCCGTGAGGAGCCAGGTTCCTGTGTGGCAGTGCACTGTGTGGCGGGACTAGGGAGGGCTCCGGTACTGGTGGCACTTGCTTTGATCGAATGTGGAATGAAGAACGAAACTGCAGTTCAGTTCATCCGACAGAAACGAAGGGGCGCGTTCAACACCAAACAGCTGCTATTCTTGGAGCATTATCAACCCAAGACGCGAAACCGCCCGCGGTCGCGCTTCAGAGATTCCACCGTGCACTGCTGCATTCAGTAGGATGCAAGGGAAGGCTTTCTTCACTTTGGCTTTGAGCCGGATCTCTTGGCACCTGGAATGCGATTCTGGAATCTTTCCTGTGTCATCAATGAGTAGTGGATTCAACTAATTGGTGCCCAAGCCAACAACGGAGAAATCCCTCTATAAAGTGAATAAATTAAGAAAAGAAATAAAATGAGAAAGTAACAACTAATCTTTTCCAGAACAACAGCAAAGAAAACCCGAACCTTGAGTCTGACTCCTGCATGCTAAAAGAACTCCCACCATCTGCCATGCTATGACACAAGCAAGAGGACTCACCAGAGGCTAGCAACTGTGGGGTTACTTAATTTTGAGCTTTCATCCTCCACAACTGTCACCTAAATAAATCTCTTGATAAATTTCCCAGCCTCAGGCACTTTATTTACAGAAAAAAAGGGCTGATCATTTGCCAACTCACATTTACTAAACTTTTATTTTGTATTTCAGCTGACGGTATATCCTCAGGGCTAAATACAATCCCTACAGCTTATTAAATGAATCTCTCTCTCTCTCTCTCTCTCTCTCTCTCTCTCTCTCTCTCTCTCTCTCTCTCTCTCTCTCTCTCTCTCTCTCTCTCTCTCTCTCTCTCTCTCTCTCTCTCTCTCTCTCTCTCTCTCTCTCTCTCTCTCTCTCTCTCTCTCTCTCTGTGTGTGTATTGTGAAAAAATAAGTTATGACTTACTATTGATATTTTGCATAGGAATATTGATTGCTCCATTGTCCTGAGAAGCATACTTGCATGTGTTACCTTAAGAAAGCTACCATTTGGTTTCTAAAAATATTAAAATACCCATTATTGACTGGAAAATGTACATGGGAAATGGAGGCAAAACCCCTCCAAACTGTTAGAGGAAACTTGAGGTCTAAAGGAAGCAAGTAACCCAAAGTCATACTAAACAGAAATAAAACACAGAGGACCACAATGTACTGAAATCTGCACTGCTGGCAAAACACATTTTCATT
This sequence comes from Cricetiscus sungorus, assembly GCA_030556225.1. Lineage (NCBI taxonomy): Eukaryota > Metazoa > Chordata > Mammalia > Rodentia > Cricetidae > Cricetiscus > Cricetiscus sungorus. The sequence goes on from JANBXA010000114.1 coordinate 15,553,148, forward strand.
TTCTTGATGTCTTGGGGAATTATTCAGGAATTATTTTAATACTTTATGGGAATTAAATTCCTTTGTCCCTATCTAAAACAATTCCTCAATCACACCTACTGCTAATGTGCCACTTCCTCATGCAGAGAGAAATAAATATACCTTTACCTCTCAAAACCATTCAAGCAAGCTGATAGCCTTCCTCATGCTGTAGCTTCATGCTAGCTGCCGGTCAGAGAGCCCCCACTGTTTCTGTGAGAGGTAACCAGCGGGAGATATTACAAGCTAATTTCTCTCCTAATTGGTAACCACATGGCCAAGAACTGGACCTGTAAGACTGCTGTGAGAGTCACTTCTGAACCCCAGGTAGAAGCTGACAGACTGGTCTGGTGGCATGGGATTCCTCATAAGAATAGTTACACCAAGGTTCACCTGTTCCCAAATTTCTAACTTGGCCTCGGTCTGCCACTGCCTCCACTTCAGACCATAGGCATGTGAACAATTCAACAGACTTGCTGAGGTTGTGGCTGGGTCCATAGTCATCATTAGTGTGTAATGCTGTCACCATTGGCAGCAGCTGTCTTTCAACCAGCCTGTATGTGAGCTTGATTATAAACTCAAGCTAAAATATTTGCAGTGGTCATTTTGTTTCCCTTACTGCCCCTAGCCACTCAGGAATCTTCCAAGATCTCCCACTCGTGCAACCTTTAAACCTAGACAGAATATATTATATTGAATGAAGAGTTTGCATGTTTTTCATATTCCTGATTTTAGTGGAAATGCATTGAGTTTTCTTTGATTAGCATGATGTTGGTTGTGAACTCGCTGCATGTTACATTAGATGTATTGAGATGTGTCCTCCATATTCCTAGATTCTCTAGCGTAATTATCATGAAGGGGTTTTCATCCAATGAGATGATCATGTGGATTTAATCTTAAGTTTGTTGATATGGTCAACTACATTTACTGGTTCGTGTATGGTGAACTACCCCTGCATTTCTGAGATAAGGCTGAATTGATCATAGTCGATATCCTTCTAATGTAATCTTGAGTGTGGTTTGCAAATAGTGTATTCATTTTACTTTGCATCTATGTTTAGCAGAGATTGACTTAAATTTTTCTTATTTTTGTTGTTGAATCTTTGTTTAGTTTTGATATTGTGGTAATAGTGACTTCACAAAAAAAATCTTAAAGTATTTCTTCTCTTCTATTTTACAAAATAATTTGAGAATTAATGTTAGTTCTTGTAGAATCCTGTGGCTTTTGTAAATTGTGAGATGTTTTTATTGCTGTTCCTATTTCGGGATGTGGATCTATTTAAATTATTTACTCATCTTCAGTTCATTTTGAGAGAGGTCTTATATAAATAAAATCAATCATTTCTTTCAGATGTTTCACCTTAATAGAGTATTCTAATCCTTCAATTTTAATATCTGATTTTATTTTGATTCTCCCTTTTTGTGGTAAATTAAGCTAAAGATTTGTTAATCTTGTTAGTCTTTTCAAAGAATCAACTCTTCATTTCATTGTATTTTTTTCATTTCTATTTCATTTATTTCAGTTCTGATTATGATTATCTCCTCTGGTCTGCTGCTTTGGAGGTTTTTTTGGTTCTTGTTTTCTCCAAAGGCTTCATGAGAATTCAGGCTTCGCTTTGGGCTGTTGAGCTCACAAATAATGACATGGAGACTTATGAAAGCTTGCCTTTAGCTTGAGCTTTTTCCTAACTAGCTCTTATCATTCAAATTGACTTGTTTCTATTAATCTACATCATGCTATGTGGCTCGGTTACCTTTCCTCTGTACCATATGTCTAAGCTAATAGTTACTCAGCTCTTCATTAAACCAATCACAGTGACACACCTTCACATAGAATAAACAAATATCCTTCAGCATTCAGGTGCATCATTATGTTTTTAAAATGAGATCACTTGACTTCTTTCTTTATGTAAACACAGAGATCTAGAAACTGGCCTCTTAGGAATACCTCTATTGCATCCCATGGTTTTTAGTGTATTTTATTTTCATCCACTTCTAGGAATTAATTTTTTTCCTTTTAAATTTCTTCCTGACACAAATCATTCAGTGTTTTGTTGTTTAGTTTCCATGGATCTGTCTAGTTACTACCATTTCTATTGTTGACAACTAGCTTTATTCTTTTATGGTCAAATAGAATTTAGAATGTTATTTAAGACTGGATTTATACCATAATACATGGTTGATTTAGTAAATTTCATCAACTTCTGAGAAAATATGTATTCTTTAGTGTTTTGGTGAAATAGTCTATAAATGTCTGTTGATCCATTTAATTCGTGATGCAATTTAACTCAAAAGTTTATTTTTGTCTGGGGGACCTATTGACTCAATGAGACAGGTGAAAGTGGTGTCTTGAAGTCATTCACTTATCACTGCTGGTTTGAATTATGCTCTTTAGATCCATTGTTTCTTTCAGTAAAGTAGGTGCCCCTGTGTTTGGTTCATAACTGTTTAGAATTTTAACACCCCTTTGGTGGGTTTGCACTTATTGATTATAAATATCCTTCTTATCTCCTTATTGAGTTTTAGGTTAAATATCTATTTTGTCATATATTAGGTCATAATTGCTTGCTTGTTTCTTTAGTCTATTTGCTTGGACTATTTTTAATTATTCCATTAACTTGGACTATTTAAAAAAAATCCTTTTTGCCTAGTGTGATATCTGCGCTTAATGGTGAGGTATGTTTCACATCAAGAAGATTGATCCTGTTTTCTAATAATCTGCTAGTCTGTGTCTTCTTATTGAGTAATTGAGAGCATTAATATTGGGAGTCATTGTTAAACAATTTTCATTAATTCCTGTTACCCTGTTGTGGCAGAGTTGATAGACCTCTTTTAATGAACTGATCTTGAATTATTTTTTTCTTGTGCCCTTTTGAGTGCATTTAATCTCTTCAGACATGAGTATTCCTTTCAGTACCCTCAATGAATCTGGCTTAATGGACATAAATTCCTTAAATCCATTCATCATGGGAAGTTTTTCTATTCTCTAATTATGGCTGACAGTTTTCCTGTTACCTTTGGTCTTTCAAACCCTGTAGAAAGACCCTCCAAGCTTTCACAGCCTCTATTGAGAAGTCAGATGTCTGATGGACCAGTGTTTAGATGTAACTTGGTCATTCTTTCTGCTCATTTTCAATATTCTTTATTGTTGTTGTCCAGAGTCATTGTAGTTTTGGTTCATTGTTGTACATTTTTATTTAATATGTGATTAAATTCCTCTACCTTATGTTAACATGGATTTTCACTCTTCTACTTTATCTAGTTGATTGAGTGTGGCTTTCCTCTGAGTTTTGTTTGACTTCCTGAGTTCTTCAAGTTTTATTTCGCTTTAACTTTTCTTCAGAGATTCTGTTTATTGAATTCTATATTGAATTGTTTTTACTATTTCATTCAAATGTTAAAAATTTTGCAATTCTCATTCAGTTATTTCTTTGATTTCCTTGAATATATCTATAATCATTCTTCAGAAATCTTTGTCTAGAGGACCAGCTATGTTGTTTTTTCCAGGAACATTATGATGGGGTATAATTTCAGGAGGAGACATATTGACTTGATTATTAAAGTTGTTTGTGATGGAACTGGAATTAGGTTGTTATTGGCATTTAATGGTATATATCTTAGTTAGGATTATCATTGCTGAGATGAAACACCAGGACCAAAAGCTGCTTGGGGAGTAAAGGGCTTATTTGGCTTACACTTCAATATCATAGTCTGTCATTGAAGGGAGACAGGACAGGACGTCATTCAGGGCAGAAACCTGGAAGGAACAACTGATGCAGAGGCCATGAAGTGCTACTTACTGGCTTGCTCTTATGCTCAGCCTACTTTCTTATTGAACTGAGGACCACCAGCCCAAGGATGGCACCCCCACAATGGGCTGAGCCCTATCACATCAACCACTAATTAAGAAAATACTTTATAGGCTTGCCTACCTAATGGAGGCATTTTCTCAATTGAAGCTTCTTCTCTCTAATGACTCTCTAGTGTTGAGTTGGCATAAAACTAGTCAGCACAGTGTGGCTTTTTGGTGTTGTCTGTGTTTAGTGGGTATTTGGATCTTTGATATTACCCAACTTGTCAGTTGATGAACAAGCTGAATGGTGCTTGTTATTCAGTTTTGGTGCCGCTCTTTATAGATGTGAGAACTAGTGTCTGAGGTGGTTTCAGTTCAGCTAGGAATAGGTACAATGTTGATTCTCATTGCTGAACTTCAAAAGTCTGGAGCTCATCTGGTTTGACATGATATTCATGGGTGTCAGGGACTAGAGACCCGTTGAGAGTTGCGTAGTGCTTCCTGGGAGTGAAATGCAGGATACCACATTCTCTTCAGGTGATAGAGGACCAAGATCTGGAGTCATTCTCTGGGGTGCAAGGCACAGAATGTCCTGGGACATTGTGTAAATGATATGTTGGACTGGTTCAGGGGTTGCAGTCAGTCACAGGAGGCCACATGGTCCTTAGGTTAAGCACTGGGCAGGCAAGGTGGCAATGGAATCCCCTACCTGGGGTTCCTCTCAGAACTACATACAGTTTGGGAGCTTCTCAGTAAGCAGGTACATACTCAGTAAGTAAGTAGCTGATAAGTGTGAGTAGTGTGGCTCTGGGAATCCCTAAGTTGGGTTCCTCAATTCCAACTTCTTCTCAAAGTTCAGTCATGAGATATACATTGATGAGTTATTATAATAAATATGGAAGATTTAAAATGTATTCTGATTCAGTGGTTAAACAGATTTATCACACACATCTGATGACCTGAGTATAACGTCTGTACTAAAGGCATACAGCAGAATAGAAAAACTCTACAAAGCTGTCTTTGCCCTCCCTACATGTGCTATATCATGCATTCAAGTCCCCACACAACAACAGCAATTCTAAAATTCTGACAGATATTCAGATTCCTGGAGAAATGTAGATATTTTCAGAATTGATTGTGAGAAAGAGCCATATAAACTTTTATACACCTAGAATTTCTTCAATAAGTTAATTTATTGAAAAGTTTATTTTTGATATTAACTTTTCTCTCAGGAGGACAAATTAGTCCTGTAATAGAGTCAGATAAGATTATTTGTTAAAGTAATTGTTTAAGATGAGAGTATAATTTCTAAAATGCAACAAAATTAATAAAGTATAAAGCAAAATTCATCAGTCCTTCAACCTGTTGCATGGGCCTTATCCTGCATATCCTCAAGCAGCACTGTGAGTACTAATAGTGGGCACCCTTGAGATGTGAAACAGCCTCTGCACTGAGCAACTGACCATGTTGCCTCAGAAACTCAGAAGCTGTGAATGTGGACTACGTGGAAATAGGCCTTTGAATGTGCAATCAAATGAAGTTGAAGCAGCACTGGAATGAGATGGCCTCTAATTCCAAAACAACTGATGTCTTTGTAAGAACTGAACACAGACATACTCCAAGAAGAAAACCCTAGAACGACGGAACCTAGAACGACGATTGCCAACTACAGTTAGAAGCCAGGAGAGAGACATGGGATGGAGCAATGGACTCTCCCTCGACAACCACAGAGAATCCAACCCTGCCTGATCCAGAATTCCCAGCCCACTGGATTGTAAGGAAATCAGTTCCTGTTGTTGGGAACCATCTGCCTCTGCTACTTTGCTATAGCAGTGCTATGGAGCAAACACGATTTCCAGCTGTGTTCAGCAAAACCTGGAATCTGCTTACTGTCTTTTCATCTAGTTTCCCATGATAAGTTTGATGGCCTCCTTGCAAGGCACTTTGGTTAAGGCTATGACACGAACGTTTGAACTCACACACTCTGTTCACCTTTGGGGAGGGAGAAGGGTGCTTCCTGGAAGTGGATATGTGTGCCCTAGGGGGCTGCACTGCTTCCACTCAGGACTCTTCAAACTGGCTCCCATAGCAAGGGTCACAGGGCCTTGCTTTCTCTTAGCCTGTGGGCTAGCTTATAAATGACACTTTGTGTGTGTGTTTGTGTGTGTGCACGCATGCTTGCACACATGTGCACATGTATATATGTATGTGTTCTTGTGTCTGTGATCTCTCTTCATGGGTATCTCTGTGTATGTTTCTGTTTGTTATCTCTGTGTGTCTTTCTCCTCCCACCCCATCCCTCTATGTATATGTGTGTGCGTGCGTGTGTGTGTGTGTGTGTGTGTATATGTGTATTTGTGTGTGTATGTGTGTATGTGTGTATGTGTGTATGTGTGTATGTGTGTATGTGTGTGTATGTGTGTATGTGTGTATGTGTGTATGTGTGTATGTTTGTATGTGTGTGTGTATATGTGTGTGTATGTGTGTGTATGTGTGTGTATGTGTGTGTGTATGTGTGTGTATGTGTGTATGTGTATATGTGTGTATGTGTGTATGTGTATATGTGTGTGTATGTGTGTGTGTGTGTGTATGTGTGTCTATGTGTGTATGTGTATTTGTGTGTGTATGTGTATATGTGTGTGTATGTGTGTGTGTATGTGTGTATGTGTATGTGTGTGTATGTGTGTGTGTGTATGTATGTGTGTGTATGTGTGTATGTGTGTGTGTATGTGTGTATGTGTGTGTGTGTATGTGTGTGTATGTGTTTGTATGTGTGTGTGTATGTGTGTGTGTATGTGTGTATGTATGTGTGTGTGTGTGTGTGTGTGTGTATCTTCTCCATCCTCCCCATCTCTGTTTGCATGTGTGTATCTGTGCATATGTCTCTGTGTGTGTGTCTTTCACTGCTTCCTTCCCTCTTTGTGTGTGTGTATCTCCACATCCCCCTTCTCTCTGTGACTGTGTATAGTACATGAAATTCTTTCAAGTGACCTGACGGACGAGTGATGATTTTACCAGCCTAGGAAGATGACACTGAAGTGCACAGTATTTAAAGGCCCAAAGCTACAATGCCTGGTAGAAGCCCCACATCTGAGTCCAAATCTCCAGAGCAGATCTCACGATGCCACCACACAGAAAAGCTCTGCTCCTTCTGAAAGCAAGCTATGTCTCCAATGTGTTTGGTCAGAGGAGATGTTTTTAAGGAAATGTGAGCCCCTGACAACTGTCAGTGTGGGAATGTAAAATGAAGCCAAAAGAGAAATGTGCATGTAATGTTAAGCATAAGGTTTCCTTAAACAATCAGGAAAAAAGGATCACATAATTTAGTTTATCTGTTCCCTTTAAGCAAATAATAGGGACTCTTTCTGTCATGGTTAATTAATCTGAAAACTTTGTTTCTTACATAATTTTCATTTTTATGATACGCCATAGCAGAAAAGAGTGGTTCTTTCTTGTTTACATTGCAGCCACAGGGGAAGGCTGTTGTGAGTGAAAGGTCTGGCATCCTCCCACGATGTATACATCTCATGTACTTTCACTTGATCGCGTCTCTTAGAAATATAGTGAGTTGTAAGGCAAGCGCGTCTTGGATCTGAAAGATAAATACATGTAATATGAGTGCTTTCACCGCAGGAGGAACAGGAGCAAGTGCTCCAATCTTCTGCCTCCGTTAAGTAGAATTGTTTTAGAAAATTTAGGTTTCATAACTGTATCATTTGCAGTCATCAACATCGCATCTCTGGGAAAGTGCCTATGGCTAGAGTCAGTAGATGCTTCCTTGGGAACAATAAAAGAGAACTTTGTAAGTTTTTCCTGCACATTTGGGTTCCAACAGAATTGCAATGTGCAGTGAGTGTGAGTCAACCTCACCAGCCAAGATGTAGTACAGTTATTTCCAGCAGTGAAGTAATCCCTCATACACTCAACTGAAGAGCACAGTCAATACATGTTATGGCAGGTTCCTCCCTGCCGGCCTCCCGATCCTGCCGCCAGTCCCGCAGCCACGTGTGCCCCAAATAACACTCAGGAGACTTTATATTTGATACAATCCTGTTGGCCAATTACCATTACTGTTTATGGGCTAGCGCTGTCTTAATTATTAACCCATTTCTACTTATCTAAGTATTTCCACGTGGTCGTCTTATCGGGGAGCAGCTACACGCATCCTGCTTCTTTCCTGGGCTACATCTCGACTCCTACTACTTCCTCTCTCCTCCTCCTTGTCTCCTAGCCCCGCCTATCTTGTTATCTCATTGGCCACAGTGCTTTATTAACCAGTATGAGAAACATATATACAGAATCACATCTCCCATCAAATACAACCAATTTGCCTTAAGTTTGAAAAAATACATTTGTGTTAATCAGCTTTCTATCACTGGGACAAAGTACTTGAGGTAAATCAGCTTAAAAGGATGAAGGGTGTACTTGCATATGTTTAGAAAGGTCCCTGCCACTGGCTCTTATTCTTTGGGCCTGTGACAACAGCACACTACAGCAGGACACATGATGTAATAGCTCTGCTCATCTAGGAATAAGGAAACAGAAGACAAGGAGGTGCTGGTATCCCAATATCCCTTCAAGGATGTGCTCCTAGTGACCCTAATTCCTTCTGCCAGGTCTCATCCCCTACAAGTTGTACCAACTCCCAGGAGTGCCACAGGCTAGAGAAACACAACTATAGCATGTGGCCCATCTGTGCTATAACCTAATGAGCCCACTCATGTGAACCGTGTCACTCACTTCTGAGGATACCTGCTTCTTCAGACACTCAACAGAACATCAGAAAGAATGTCAGCTCAGTTTGCGTATGCCTTTTCAAAATGATCTGCTGGAGAAGAAAGTCTTCAGCTGACAGTTTATGCACATTCAAGGTGTTCTGCAAAATCGTCATCTGAACTCTAAGAGCTTTCAAGACTCTGCTTTTACAATAATTTTCTTTTAAATGTAAGAGTCCATTTACAACAGAGATCTATGATGAATTTATGTTTGTTGTTTGCAGATTTTATAAGCAGTGCCGGCTGGCCTGGAACTGTTTGTGATTCACTTGATCTCCAGATGAGTACTGGTGTCAGTTGTGGTGAGCTGCACAAAAGAGTCATAGATGTGGTGGTATTTAAAACCCCTAACCTTGACTGTAGGTCTCTGCATACCTGTGCAGCCTTTGGGCTTCCGGCAACTCATCAGTGTCTTGGCAACTTATTTATAAAGTGTGACTGGAGGAAGGCATGCATCACCTTACAAGGAATGTATGCCAGCAGAATACAGAAAAATGTGAACACACAGAGGGGGGAAACCAAAGCCTAAGTTCCTGTAAGAAGGCAAAGACAATTGATTACTGTGGACTCAGATTCATCTATTGCTATGTGAAAGACAGTCCTAAAGTTCAGAAGCTACACTGGTCAGGATTGTCTAGAGAACTAAGACCAAATAAGATGTGTATGCTTCTATGTGTATGCGTGTATATGTATACCCAGAGAGCGTGAGGAGAAAGAAAAAGAGAGGATCTGCTGAAAGGAATGCACTAGTGAAGTGTTGAAGGCTGATGAATCCACAATTACAAGGCAGACAAAAAGTGATGCAGTGGAAAAGATGAGGAGCTTAGCTCTCTTGGCTGTCTTAGCTTCATTTCTTGACAACAATTGTTACAAGCAGGTTTTTCCTACTGCCACCGCTGGTTGGGTCCTTTCACCACGCCAGCCCCAAATTACACGCAGAGACTCTGTATTTGATACAATCCTGTTGGCCAGTTACTATTATTGTTTTTGGGCTAAATCTGTCTTAATTATTAACCCATTTCTACTTATCTAAGTATTTCCATGTGGTCATCTTATCTGAGCGCGGCAGACCAGCATCTTGCTTTCTCCAGGCTCTACATGCTGACTCCTCCTTACTACTTCCTCTTTCCTCCTTACCTCTTAGCCCCGCCTATCTTGCTTTCCCATTGGCCACAGTGCTTTATTAATTAACCAGTATGAGAAACATATTTACAGAATAACATCTCCCATCAAACAATTGTGGTTAGGATTACATCTTACGCACAAACACAATAACTCTATAAACACATTACCTTAAAAGCAAACATATATTTTGTCCCTTTGTTGATTTGTTTATTTACTTTGGGGGGATGTTAAATACAATCCAATATTAAAAATCCAATGTCTACCTTTCTTTTCCTTCATAGCTAAAACAAGACTTTCTTCATTGAGAGAAAGAGGGTACAAACAATATGCAATAATGTCTCTGTCACTGAGTAAACTTTTCTTTCTTTGCTTGTCAGCTTGAAGTACAATGATAATTGTACATTTCCTAAGGGTCCTGATCCATTCATGAGAAGCAGTGGGGAAGCTTCCTCAAGTAACACTGTAGGAGAGCTCTCATCAGGGTGGGAGCATCATGCTTGATTTGCCCTGCTCCTTTTCCTCCTGCTTCATGTCCACTACAGAGAAGTCATTTCATGTGATGGTGAGCCCTGCAACTAGTGATAAAACATTTCACTCTGGAAGCTCATTGTGCCACCTCAACATGGATCCAGGCCCTTCATTATTTTGTACACGGTCAGAGGGTCCTATCAATTTTCCAAAAACATAGGGAACTAAGTTTCCACACACACACTGTGGTTCTCTGTAAGTGGTCTTTGCCCTACCTGCAAATCTGTGAGATTGGAATCATCGTGGCTCCCATGGTATGCCTCATTGGAGATAGCATTTTGCAAGAGGTATGTTGAAACCCATGCCTCAAAGTACAGCTGATGGGAGATATTATTCTGTAAATATGTTTCTCATACTGGTTAATTAATAAAGCACTGTGGCCAATGAGAAAGCAAAATAGGCGGGGCTAGGTGACTAGGAGAAGAAAGAGGAAGTAGTTATGAGGAATCAGCATGGAGAGCTTGGAGAAAGAAGATGCTGGCAGCAGCTCCCCATAAGATGACCACGTGGAAATACTTAGATAACTAGAAATGGGTTAATAATTAAGACAGAGCTAGCCTATAAACAATAATGGTAACTGGCCAACAGGATTGTATCATATACAGAGTCTCTGAGTGTTATTTGGGGCCGGTGCGCCAGACTAGCGGCGGGCGGGCTGGCGGAAAACAACAAGCTACATACAGCAGTCATTGGGCACACAGGGCACATAGCAGTGAGGTGAGCACTGACCAGTCCAAGATCTCCTACTAAATTATAAACAATTTCTATACTTCCAACCTTGATGGAATAGAGTAGTATTCTTATTTCAGAAGGGATGAATCAGGGCACCAAAAGGAACAATCCAATCAAACAAAAGCAAAATCTAGCAGAACAACCATAAAATCCTGTATCTCCATGCCCAGTGTCTGGGGCTGGTCATACCAACTCCAAAGAGCTTTAACAGTACATATCCCCAGCATCCTACAGCACACACATGTCTCTTAGGCTTATGATGGCTCTACTCAGCACAGTAGCTCACCTTGGTGAACATCCCGCAGTCACAGCATCTCTAATATCCTCAAGTCTCCATGACAACCACTGCTGTCCCTTCACACGTCTGGGCCTCTCCACTGGGATCTCCAATCTGGCCACACAGTGCTAGGCCTCATCTGCTATCTGAAACCCCTTCTACCTTGCAATTTTCATGTCCTAAAAACCCGTATCAAAAGGATCACCAAGTTCTGCTGCCTGCTTCAGACACAGTCTGGCCCCCTGAGATCACAGCTCTATCTGCTTCTGTGTGCCGACTCTCAGGAAACACTTCCCTTCTGTTCCACTGAAGCACAGGATGCTTCGTCTGGGTAGAAATGAGCTCTTTAACCATCTTTATCACAAATAGCTCCCCCTCCTCTTCTGGATGCAATCTTATAAGCCAGGCACGGCTATCCATGTTACTCTCACATCATTCTCATCTCTGAGTTCTCACGACCGTGATTCATGAAGCTCTGCTTCCTGTATTCAATGGCTTTTCCAGCATGAGCAGAGCCTTACCAAATATTTACACATTCTTTCCACACAAAAAGAGGCACAAAATCCACATGGTTAACTCTATTAAAGCAACTTCCTTGGTACTACTTTCTGTCCTGGTTCCCTCTATTGCTGTGATAAAATGCTCTTGGCAGAAGAAGCAACGTAGGAGGCAAGGGTTAAATTTAACTCACATTTTCAGGTTATGGTCTAAGATAGGAAAGAAGCTTAGTTAGGGTACCATTGCTATGATGAAACACCATGATCAAAGGCAACTTAAAAAAGAGAGGGTTTCTTTGGCTTATGGCTTTACATCATATTCTGTCTCTGAAGGAAGTCAGAACTGGAACTCACATAGGAACCTGGAGGCCCAGAACTAACACAGACAACGGAAAGATGCTGCACTCCATGGCTTGATTAGCTTGAGTTTTATACACCTCATGCTCAGTGGCAGGACTGACGACAGTAGAATGGACCCTCCCACATCAATCATTGATCAATGAAACACCCACAAACTTCACTGCAGGCCATTCAGGAGGCATTTTCTCAGCTGAGGTCCTCACTCCCCATGTGTCAAATTGAAGAAAGCAAAATTAACTTGTAGAAAAATCTTTTTGTACACTGGGAAGCTGTGTTCCTCTCATTGGTTTAATAAACAGCTAAATGGCCAATAGCTAGGCAGGAAGAAGTTAGGCAGGAAATCACAGCTGAGAGAATGCTGGATGGAGAGTAGAAAGGAACGCCAGCAGTCAAATGGAGAGGAAGAAGCATGGGCTTTACAAAGTAAAGGCAATCCATCTAAAAGAATGTAGCTTTAAAGATATGGGTTAATTTAAGTTGTAAGAGCTAGTTAGCAACAAGCCTAAGCTATCAGCTGAGCATTTATAATTTATAGTAAGTCTCTGTGGTTATTTGGCTGGCTGGTGAGACAGAAAATTCTAATTACACTAACTAGTACAGATGAGTAACCATCAAGACTGGTAGAGGAAATAAAGAAAAGAGTGCATGCAGTGTTATGCACCAGATCTTAAATTTGGCATTTTGTGATCTTTCTAGGTATAGAACATAAAAAAGTCAACCGAGAGAAGGGTTGTTGTATAAATATCCTCTGAGGTAGAAACATTCTATCCTTTAGGGAAGCTCCTTAAGCAGGAAGATAAACAACTCACATAGCTTTGTGAAGTCCGTGAAACTGACCAGACTTACTACATGCCTACTTGCCAGAGTAAGCAGTAAAAGCTGAGAGTCCCTCCCAGAGGAGCCAAGGCTGAACTTTAAAGAAGACTCTCAGATAAGCCAAGTTGCAAAAGAGACTCTGAGAGCAGACCAGCATCCTGGAAGAAGCAGAGACCAGCCGAGTCATCTGGAAGACTCTTCACTAAGAAAGGACACTCTTCAACCTGCTGAGCTGCCTACAGGCTGTGCAGTGTGCTCCAGGTCCCCAAATTTGTAAACTGTCACCCATGCTGGGACGGCTTTGGTGTTGCTGCTGTCTTTGAGTCATTTCTGCTCCTGTAGATAACCCCTCATCCACATTCCTGTAAGTAACCCCAATAAAACTCACTGGTTCATTAAGCTGGACTTTGGTGGTATCTATACTTCAGTCTGTTGTGAGCTCCCTAACAAGAGTGAATAGACACACATGTTGCATCTCCCCTGGAAAAGTTTGTCACACACAAGGACTATAGTTAGTAGCAAACCTTCAATGGAATCAAGGTGTAGTTACTGAATTAAGCTCTGTAATGGATTGTATGTATATGCTTCAGATACCATCCCTACTTGTAACCCTTTCAGCTTGAGTTACACTTGAGTACATGAATCATGCAGAAAAAAGAAGAGCCACACCACATCCAGCTGCAGTGAAATATCATTGGCCTCTTTGCATACACTAAGCTCAAGCTGCTATCAGAGGTGAACGCACCACCAAATCAGCAGGAACAAAAACACACCTTCCCTCTTACATTAATAATTAGCCTGATATTACCCCTGCCCTGACCTCCTTTCATAAACAGTTTTGCTTTACATATAGGCTGGAAGGACTATTTCCATACAAAACTGCTAATTTGTTTACATATTTTAAAATCAGTTATGTGCTGTACTGAATGTGTCAGTACTGTAATACATGTCTAGCAATGTACATAGGGGTAATCTTTGATAAATGGAAACTATGAGGGCTATAGTATTAGCCTATTTACATATAAATAAGCAACAAATGAATGTGAATAAACATAAATATTTAATAGTAAGGAAGAGACGAAAGTCAGCCAAATGGGCAGTCAAATTGCATGTACCTCTGAGCTTTAAATTGCAAATAGGACAGGTATTCCATGTCTAGTTTCCTCAGACATTGGATCCATGACATGAATTTTGATGTTCAAAATTACAAAAAGAGAAATTACTAAAAAGTCAGTATGATGTCTAGTGCTGTGTCTGTTCCCCAGTTCTCATTCTTGTGTACTTACACCAGTGTGGTTCCTCGGGGTTAGTGGCATGGTACTGCCTGGGCTGTATGCTCCATTGGAAATGTCCCTGAGCTTACAAGGCTGCACATATCTCCCCGGGACTGGGGAAGCAGAGAGGCACATCCTAGGCCTTGGACTTCCACTGAAAGCTTGACTACAATAAAAATATTTTCCATTTAGGTAATTTCCCCTTCGCCTTGGGTATGGGAAGTGTAGCCGGTGCTGTTGCAGAGGCCCATACTCTTCCCTGTAATTCAAGGCATATGTGGAGCATCTACCTTCATTTCCCTACGATATCCACCTAGTTCCCTTTGATTGTGATTCTGAAGTATGAATAATGAGAGGTTAGGTGTGTTTAATGTAGCTATAAAAGTTTCAGTTGTGAATGTTCCAAAATACAGATAGATCAGTCTGAAGCTGCCTGGGGCATGGGCCTATAAGGGACAACTAAAAGTCTCATTGGAACCAATGGCATGTGTCACATGAGTCATAGTCCTGTACTGGCTCCTTAGATCATTGAACTATGTGGCTTTTATACTCAAGTAGAAGAAGAAAATACTTGAGTGACTATTTTGCCATAGGACAAGAAAAACTCAAGTTGGCCAATAGAGTAAGGGTCCCACAAACCTCTCCTAGAACATCTGTCACCTACATCAGCGAGTGCAGACATCAAATACTGTCAAATGACTTCATAAATGACCACGTAGACCCAAAACCTTCTGTGTACTTCCAAGAAGATTTGTGGTTCAGGAAATAGCCACTGAAAATTGAAGAGAAAAATAAAAATATTTTACAGATATGAAAATTCACATTAAAAGTCATATTTCAAATAATGGCTTTAATAATGTCTATATAGACTACCTCTAAACTTTGGTGAGCAGATAGAATGCTATTTCTAGTAACAGAGAACAGATACGAACTAAAACTTCACATGGAATTGCAGCATACTGGTCTGTTATAAAGTCTATGTCATTTCCTGTTTTAAATATAAATATAAAACATAGACTTTATAGTTGCTATGAATTCATTCTTTCTCTTCCCCGCTGGGTAAGTTTTGAGCAAGCATTATGAAAACTGAAAGTCCTCATGGAGTCGATTTTTTAGCTCCTTTTTCAGTTCTGGGAAGGATGAGGAGTGAGACATTTGTATCCACCTTCCCCTGATTGCAACACTACCGATGCAGGAGTCAAGTCCCCCCTGTAGCCTTGGACTTCATATCTACTTGCCAGTCTTGTTAGATTTAAAAAGAAACTGACACATTTTGATCATAGTATTAGTCAAATCTCTCTGGTGGGGAGATTAACAAGACACAATCATCTGCAAATTTAACCCTGATTTGTTTGCTCTTAGCTCAGAACCGTAATTCAAATGAACTGTAGCTGCCTGAAATATTGACCATTGTGTTATTTGCAAATATGAAATTTGGATAAAATGTAAGCTTTGACCATTTAAAAATGGATTTGTTTGCTACCTCCCCTGCCTTCCATTCACTAACCATTGTGGAAGTTTCTCATGTTCTGTGAGCTTGCTTTGAAGGATGGGTGAGTGAATCAGAGATAACAAATATAAAAGTGCCTATCATGCCCACTACAAAGTAGGTGTTTGGTAAATAAGTGATATTATTTTTGCTTCCCTTCATGTTGATATTACTCAGCATGGCTTCTCCATCTACATTTAATTATGTGATTAAAATATCTCATGAGAATGGAGCTTCCTGGCATTTCACAAAAACTTACTTTTGAGAACCAAATCAGACTTGCTAGCTGGAAGACTTGAGCTTGATCTTTCACGGTTCAGTTAACTCTCTTGTGTTAAGCACGACTCTGCAGAACTACTCTTCTGCCCACCTGTAAGTGTGCTCCACTCCAACAAGGATTCTACTGGGAGCTTGGGAGGCAGGTACAGCACGAGTTCCTAACATGCCTGCTTGTTTTTACACAATTGCTAGGCGCTGCCTAGAGTTCATTCCTGAGAAGGATCAGGAAGTTGCATCTGGACTCAGATGCGAGGATGCCATGCCTGGTGACTAATGTCTCCGGGGTTTGGGTCTCTGTGTGTAAGCAAATGCTATGGCACTTGGGTATGGATGTCTACATGAAGCCTCCTATCTGGAACTCATAGCAAAGGCACCATAATCTGGCAAAGACACTGCATCAGAAGCTGTCATGGAACATGGGATACTTCCTATGGACCACATTCTGGATTGTCTTGGGACTTGGACCTCTGAGCCAAAGATACCTTTACTATTTATTTGGCAACTAGAAAACATTTACTAGCACGGCTGCCTTCAGCTCTCATTAGCACGCTTCCAATTATGACTCCTGGTAACACGGATGTGTGCTGAGATCACAGCCTCACTTACAACACCCAGTGCCCAACAAGGAAAAAGGGAAAACACAGCATCTATCTGGGATCAATTCAAAGAGCCATTGTGACATTTCCTGTTTAAGGCATCACCCTCATCCTTAGAGCTAAATCCATAGCACTTGTTAGCATTGGGTGCATGTATGTTTGCTCCTTAACTCAGGTTTCACAGCCCCATCTACTGCCGAGCTGTCAGAAACTTTCCAAACCTCTGGGTTTCTCACATGGATTGAGAGCTTATGATGAATATCTAGATTTGTTTCAGTTTATCTGAAAATATCAAAGTACATGAATTATAAAGCAGCTTACCTAGTTTTTTAAATGAAGTGTGTTTTATGAGTAACAAACTTATAAAAGTCATTCAGTAAACAGGAAGAAAAAAATTGATTTGGATGACGTGCAATGCAATTGAAGGCCTCCCCATTGTGAGCAATCCTCTCTCAAAGCAATTTTTGAAATAGATTATGTTCTTATTTTGAAAGAGAAATATTGGCCTTGAGTATGATACATTACTTTGTGGGGTTATTGTCTTCTCTTTTCATAACCTAAGACTGTAGGTGTGATACCAATAGGAGAATTTATTTCTAAAACAGCCAATGTTTTTCACTACATTTTCCCTTGTATTTAACACAAAAGGAAGATAGTAACACCTAAAACTTAAAACTTTTTCTATCAACATGTCCAGAAACCCAGAGATATATTTTGTGACAGTACCTTAAAGGCTGGGGGTCAACACCCATGTCAAAATAAACAAACAAACAAAAAAACAGCACATAGCACATACTGTACCATACTGTTTGGAGATACTTTAAAAACTTCACCAATAAGAGAACAGCTTACAAAAGTAAATATACATTGATTCACTCCCCTGCCAGTGACTGCTGCTTACTTAGGAGAGGGCTGAGGAGAAGCAGTATTCTAGAATGTTATTACATAAAGAGACAAGATATATCCTCAGGCCATCTACAGGGACCTCGTTTAGGAAGCCTACAGCCAAGTGAGCTACTATAAGCCAACCTTGTCAGGGTCCTCCAACCTTGCCTCTCACTGCTTAGGGAGCCCACATTTCCTGGCTCTTGTGCTGTGGAAATTGGTATTCACATTTAAAAGAAATGAGCTGCAGAGGCAGCTGGGACCACCTAGAAATCCCAGGCAGTTTCCACTCTCAAGGGCGAGCAGGATGCTTTGGTGCCAGACTCAGTCAGCAGAGGCCTTGGCGCTGGCTCCTAGCTTCCTGACAGGAAGACTCCCTTCATGATGAAGGCACCATAATGGGACGCAGAAAATGCCAGCATTAAGTACTCCTCTCTACCTTGATGTGTAGACCTTTTAGAATAAATGTAATGACTGCCTCGGCTCTGCTCCCTGGCAGCAAACACTACTCTCAATGTCTCTGTCCTCTTTCCAAGCTCAGAAGCTGATTTGTCGTTAAACATACTGCAAACTTGGAGACAGGACACTCTCAAAGTCTTTCACTTTGAGGATTCACTTGATTTTCTCTCAACCACACACTTGATTCAGTGTTACATGAAAAGGGGTCCCTGGTCCTGACACCATTGACTGATGTCCTGACAGTCCGATGATGATCATCATGGCCATAGAGTAATGAGTGGGTACTGTGATATATACAGAGGACACTCTACAAACAGGAAGTTCACGAGGAGGGATGCCATAGCATTTTTACCATGCTATTCAGATACCACATAACCTCATGAGTTATTTCAGAATTTTCTATTTATTGTATTTGAATCATGGTTGACTATGGGAAACTCAAACATCATAAACTGACTCTGGGAAAAATAAAATTATGTGAATGAATGACACTTCACCTTGTTTCTAAACTTCCTTTCCAGGTGGAATCCTAAGGACTGTACCCTCCTCTTGTTCAAACAATAAATAGGGGCCACATGGGGAACAACTAAGCTTATTGACTCCTTTACAAATCATAGATGAGGGGTTCCCTATGGTGCTGTGGGTGCTTCTCCCAACAATAGGCTATACCCAGAAAGCCTTGACCCAACACAGATGAGGCTTTCCCTGCAGCTGCATCTACAGAGCCCCCAAGCCATTGCCCCATCTTCTCTGGCATATACACTATTTCCTACTGGAGGCCATATGCAATTAAGGCAGGGTGGCATATAACAAATGTTAGAGGGCAGCTGGATACTCAGATACAGAGGGTCTTTGGTGAACTCTCCCTGCCCTTCTATGAGGGGATGCCATCAGTCAAGACACCTAACTGGGATGCTCTTCCCCAAGATGATAGTTGCTTGGGGTAGAAGACAATCACTCACAACACACCCCTCTTTCCCGCCCCCAATACAAGGCCCACTCCCCATAGAGATACAGAATAGTTGTTTCAAAATGTAAATCATTTCCCACAGAAATACATATATCTGCACCCTCCATTTTGTCACCTCATAACACAACTCACCCCGCTCCTCATGTGCTTCCCAGGCCTGACCATTCCTGACTGCCAGCCATGTTGCTTCAGTGGTCATAGCCTTGGCACATTAAACCACACCAGTTCCAGCCTTTTAGTCTTCTTTAACAAGGCAGATTCAGTCCCATTAATCAAACCAAACATCAAGCATCATGTAAAAACAAATCACCGGTATAGCTTTAGGTCTAACCCTTGTTGTATGTTTTTAAAGATGAATGAAACTCCTTGGACTTTAGTGACTCGCAGAGGTACCAACTCCCAATATTTCAAAATGTAACTATATCTGGACTTAGGGTTTTAAAGAGGTAACTGAATTAAACAGCAAGGTAATAGATCATTATAATAGAAACTTGGGTGTGACAGGCACAGAGAGATGGACGGGACAAACTGGAAATAGGTTCCTCATCCCTCAGCAAGAACTATCAGGAAAGGATGACAGGATAACTTGGATTTCAGCTATCTGAACTGGAAGACCAACAACATTGCGCTCTTTAAGTTACCTCGTGTGTAGTACTGCAAGGGTGGCATTAGAAATTTAACAAAAGGGCCCTTATTTGTGAGGTAGGAAAGACAATGACATATTCTTTAAAGTTCACTATGCAGGCTAAATAAAATCCCTAAAGAGTGGAGGTCTGTACCCATCTTTTAATACTCGTTTTAGCTATTATTAATGTTATTTTACCTGGCTAATAAAACTGGATATAAATTTCAGATCTTAAAGTGACCTGTTTCATAATGAAATGGAATCACCCACAGAAAAGAGATACTCTGCTGTTCTGTGAGAAGAGCTAGTCCCACAGGGACATATAATCAACCATTTTGTAATATGACCCCACAGAAATTAATGAATTATAATACTGTGCACATATTATAAACAAATTAAATGTTAATCCAAGGGCTATGTGCTGTGACGGCAACACAGACGGATCCGGTAGGAATCCAGGGAGAATGAGGCACTTTCTTCCCTACTGGACACAGAGAGAATAGAAGAGCCTAGTAATATTCCTCACCTTACAAATCATAAGCTAAATCTATATCATAAATCTTATAATATTACAATAATTACGAAGTCAGTGGAAAACTCCAGTGTTACCCTTCAACTATTTTTTACAGAGCTCATGTCCACGATGTTGCCTTTATATTTATTTTAAAAAATATGATTGAAAAGTGATCAAAGCCTCAAGTTTCAGTTAACAGTCAAGATTGGAGACCTCCAAATACATAATAAATGCAGATTCAGATATCTACAATGAATGCATTAACACCATTGATGATGTGAGGTGTAGGCATGGCAGCAAGATCACTACAGAGTCTCCAACCTTGACCATTGTCTTACTCAGCCTTATAACTGCTGTGATAAAACACTATGACCAAAGGCAAGTTGAAAAGAAGAGGTATGTTTGGCCATACATTCACATTGCTGTTCATCATGCAAGGCAGTCAGGGCAGGAACTCAAACAGTGCAGGAACCAGGAGGCAGGAACTGGTATAGAAGCCATGGAGGATGCTGCTCACTGGCTTGTTCCTCATAGCTTGCTCATAGAACCCAGGACTAACAGCATAGAAGATGGCACTAATCGCAGTGGTCTGGGCCCTTTCCCAGCGATCATTAATTAAGATGCCTGATCTTTAAAGGATTTTTCTCAATTGAGGCTCCCTCCTCTCCAGTCACTGTAGCTTGTGTCAAGTTGACATAAAACAAGTCAGCACAACCATGGACATGTGAGGTGAGTTCACTGAGCAGTGATAATACACAAAGGGAGGTGACATGATAAGAATGAATTAAAATAACTCACTTGTAACTGTCATAACAATGCTAGAAAGTGAAAGGGGGAGAAAACAACTCAAAATTCCACCACAGGAAATAAGCAGCCTTGTATGTCAGCATGATGCCCAGCAGACTGTTCACATAACAGTGAAGGTCTTATAAGAACAATGGAGACGAACATTTCTCAGTGCATCATAGATTTCCTCTATCCACAGCACAGAGCATTGTTCACATGGTGTCAACCATTCTTATATGCTGCCAGGCACAAGAAAGTACTAATGTATCAATGGTAGAGATGCTTATGTTAGAGGGACAGTAATCTTTTAATTAAGTTAACATATATATGTGCATATATACATACATGAATTTGCATATGTGTATCTCACACAAATCTACATATAGTGACTCAACAACCATCCTCTACATTTTTGAGCCATCTGAAGGAGGTTCACAGATCACAGATGGAGGATCATAGCTACGCAGAGAAGCAGGCAAGCTGGTGTCCACTGTTGTTAGTGCAAGCTGAGTTGCCTGTCTCACTGCAATGGCAAAGTTTCCAAATAGGAAAATAAAAAGTGGATAAAAGTACTTTTGGGAAATGGTTAGAAATGATCATGTATATAAACATTCTGAGCCCATGGGGTCATCATGCCCTGTTATCAAAAGATCCATCTGTGTACAATCATACCCCTACATTGCATTCTAATCTTACCTAAAACTCCTTCAGTCAGAATCTACACCTCACATTGATTTGCAAGGGATATATACAGTACATTGTAATAAATAACCATCTATATTCATAGATGTGTGAAAATTGACTTAAAATGAACTGTTCATATATTGTCTGTTAATGTACTATTTGTTTTCACTCTGATTTTATAGAATTGTACCATAGTTCTTCCATATAATTTAATCATCATCCAAGTGAAGCAGTACAAAATTATAATCAAGATGTGTAAGATTGAATGCTCAATTAAGAACTTTGAAGCTCTGCTGACTAGAGGATGTGCCCTAGCTTAGGTAGGAGCTTGGCTCCACATTTTGTTATGGCTCCAAATTCAATGTGCCCTTAGCTTCACTTTCTCTACCCAAAGCAAGTCATCTTCATTTGCATCATGTCTGAGGCATAGACTGTAGTGACTCAGCTATGACAGTTATGAGGAACTAAGAGTACTTTTAAACAGAGTACAGGTAGTTCAGATGGAAGGAACCAGAAGGAGGAAACAGACATAGACAGGAACAAAGAGCTAGTCAATCACATGTCAGAGTGAGAACACTAAAATGAAACATATTTAGCTGAGTTGCTAAAGTTACACAGAGCACAAGTACTAACTGTAGCACATAGCATTGCCAAACATGCATCATATCCAGGTATCTGTAAGGAGAGTTATGACCACTGGATACTTTACATCCTATTAAGAAGTTTGAAGTATTATATTGGTACTCTGACCTTCACCTAATGACTTCAGTAAATGTTCCTAATAAGGAAATTACATTTTATGGGTTCAAATTAAAGGCAACCTGATTTCTAGCAAGAGTGATTTATAAAGTTAGTATCTAAATTTCTTATTCTTTACTTCACTGAAAATCTACGTACATGACTAATCTGTTTCCAAAGGCTAAGGCTTAGGACAAAACCATGACTTTTTGAGTAGATTTGTCCTTACAAGTTTCTGAAAATTCATACAAATAATCAAGAACTTGCTGAAACATTTTAATATGAATCAAAACATTCTCCTGGACAGTGTTCTCCTTTAGTCCTTTGAGACTTTCATAATATGTACATATGCACACTATTTTCACCCCCTTTCTCTCCCTATTCAACTACTTGTTTTCTAATGAGGGGCAGCTAGGGTGTGGCTCAGGATGGGAGGAAGGTGGGAGGAGTTGGGAAGAGTAGAGGGAAATAAATGGTGATCAGGATGTACTAAATGAAAAAACCCTCTTCAATAAAAGAAAAAGTAAGTATCTTTTTATCCTATGTCATAAGAAACCCTTTGAATAAATGCACAATATAGCAAATGTAACCCTTTGCCTTTGTGAACCTTCTCTCTAATGCTTATGGGCAGAAGTTGCTAAAAGTTTTGTGTAGGAATATAAACTAGACATATTTAAGCACAGGACTTAATCTATGTATAAGATTAATTTCTTGTTTATCTTACACAAATAACCAAAGGTAATTTTGTTAAAAATGCTTGTTTAGCTACATTGTGACTATAACAAGTAACAGGAATGTTAATGTAAATTTATCAGTTTGGCTGTATTTAGATATTTCAAATTCCAGTGCATTACAGATTTCAGATTTTCAGAGAATCTATGCTATATGCAATAAAGGTTAACTTTTGTTATAACATTCCCGTTTTCAACAGGTATTGCTGTGATCTACAGTGCTATGAAAATTACATAAGTTAAAATTTACTGCTTCAAAGTTTCATATACAAACAAGCCTTTACATAGCTGTCACAACATGCTGTGAATGTACCAGATTTTTATATTTTCACTACTACATTTTAAATTAAATATTTTCTTCTTTTAACATGTGCTCGCATACACAGACATGAGACAGAAACGTGTTAAGAATTGCCAAACTCTTCAACAACTTGATATTGTTACATGTATAAGAGTTGTCTATTCACAAAATTGACTCCAATCCCTTTGACCTATTTGTTGATCACATAATGTTAGAGAATTTGATTATTTATGATATATAGATTTCCTCAGTCTTTTGTTAACAAGTGAATCATGAACTATTAAAGGTAGAAATGAAGTATAAGTCTGATAGACAAATTTCATTTGTAGACATATAATGGAAAACTGTTTACAACAAAGCTTGCATATGCTTTCTTGAAAAACATGGCTAGAAACCAAGGCTCAGGAAGCCACCATACCTTGTCCAAAGTCAGAGGACCCTGGGACCAAGCCCATATGTTTGTTTCCCTTATAAGACTGAGTGCCTTTCAGTGCTCGAGGGTCATTACAAATAGCTTCAAGAAAACAGTGAAAGGATCCTACTATAAAGTGATGCTTAGGTTTAATTGTCAGTTTGGCTCAATCTATAGTAACCTACACAATCTCAATGAGGGAGTATCTGGGTTAGGTTGGCCTATAAGCACACTTACAAAGAATTATTTTGACTATGTTAATTGAGGTGAAAGATTTTGCCATGGTGGGTAGCATCATTCCCTAGGCATGGAATATGGCTTATGAAAGGCTTAGAAGTCTATGAAGGAGAGGCAGAAAGACTGTAAGGGCCACAGGTGATAGGTGACTCCAAGGAAACAGTGTCTTCCAGACACAGCAGAAGAGCGTAAATGAATTCATAGAGATTGGGACAGCACACACAGGCCCTGGTGGAAGCAAAGCAAAATCTCATCACTGAAAAGAGGAAGTGGACATCAAACCCCAACCATAACCAAAAAACTATTTGTGATTAATACCTACTTGCAAAGGAAAAAATCAATTTTCTACAATGGAGTCTCACTGGGTATGCCAACTGTTCTCCAGGGAAGGCCCCATACCCAGAAGAATTCGGCTAACAAAAAACAAATTCAATATTTTGTTTCTGTTTGGGAAATGGCTTTTTGTTTGTTTTGACATGTTTTGTCTCACTCTTATGGATTGTTTGTTTTGTCTTCTTTTTTGAAAGAGGAAGAACATGAGATTGGGTGGATAGGAAGGTGGAAAGGATTTGGAAGAAGTTGAGAGAGGGGAAATTACAATCAAAATGTATAAAAATTTTTATCACAAACTCTCTTATTATGTTTATTTTTTATTGTCAAGACAATTATATATATATTTGTGGGGTACAGGATAGTATATGTATCCAACATGGGATGTTTAAAATAACCCATGAGCATATCACTTGTCATTTTTGGTATAAGGCATATGAAATTTATCTTTCCTACTGTCATAAACTTCTGTGATATATACCTCAAAACCATTTCACCTGTGCACCTGAAATGTATATTTTCATGTGTTCCCTCTCACCTACTTCCTTGTTTCCAGTATCTCACAATAATCAATGTACCCCTATATATTAATTTTTGGACTCTATCTGTAGGTGAGATCACATAGTAGTTACCTTCCTATGTCTGGTATATTTCCATTTAGCATAATATCTTTCATGTTATCTATGCTGTCACACATGACAGCTTCACTTTCTTTTTATATAGATAGACATAGGTCTTACTTATAATTGTCCATTGATGAGAATGTAGATTGTTGATTCTATATTAACACTGTTTTGAATAACATTACAGTGGAAATGAGTTACTGGTATTGCAAACCTTGACTTATTTCTTTTGAATACACATGGAAGTAGAATAATTAGATCATATGTTTGTTCTAGATTTAGATTTTTGAGGAACTTGCATTGTATTTTCCCTAATGTATCTATTAATTTACAATCCCACAGAGTTTGCAAGTGTTACATTTCTTTCCAATACATTCAATAGTCATCACTTATATTTTGATGACATCTCTAACTGAATGGAGGAGTGTCTCATTGTGATTTAATTTGTGGTTTCCTAGTGATTAGTGGTGTTCAGCAACCTTTTAGCCTTTTAAATTTTATTCCAGGAAATGTCTCTTCAGAACCTTTGCTCATTTATTTTTTATGTTGTTGTTTTGTTTTATTTTCTTGAGACAGGGTTTCTCTGTATTACTTTGGAGACTGTCCTGGAACTAGCTCTGTAGACTCACAGAGATCTGCCTGCCTTTGCCTCCCAAGTACTGGGATTAAAGGCATGTGCCACCAACACCAACTACCTTTGCTCATTTAAAAGTGTACCGTTTGTTTTCTTGCCAACAAGCCTTATTCCTTATGCTTGGGGGATTAATCACCTCTTTCTATGTATGCTGTTTGCAAATACTTTCCCATCTCATGAGCTTCTGTTGACTGTTTTGCTATACAGAAGCTTTGTGCTTTGACACAATCCAGTTAACCATGTTTCAGTTTGGGAATGTCCCTATCCATGTCCAGTCTACCAAGTTTTGGTTTTGGCATGTCCATGACCTCAATCTCTTATCTAAAAAGATATTTTCTGGATAAATGCCATAGTAATTCTTCTCTGTGTTCTAGTCACCCTATAGTTTCAGGTCATATATGTAAATTATTAATCAGTTTTAGTTGAGTTATGGCTTCCTAGGGCCCTCCATTTGGGATTAATCTTTCAGAATACCGTGTTCTTCTACGTTAATTTCCAGTGAAAGCATGTCTGACCCTATTAGGTATTTGGCTTTTGATAGCTCTGCTCTGTCCCAGTGGGGGGTTCCTGAATCAGTTTTAATGCTTATTAAATTGAGCTGCACTAAACTCCGGGAAGACTTCAGATGATTTTTCTTTAAACCAAGGCAGAATCAAACTTAGCTGTTATTCATAATCTTTCTACAATGCACACAACGTCATTGTTAGCAGCAATATATTCAAATGTAAAGTAAAATTCCATTTAGATACCAAATCTTGTGCTTTTGCATTGATTCCTCATAAAGAGTGACTTTCTATTCTCCTTTCCCCTCGTATCCAGCTAGAAATGATTCTGTCTTACCCAGAGAATTGCCTGACGTTACCTCTGCAGTGCAGGGCAATTTTATCAAGTGTATCATAGAGAGCTTAGCAGAAAACTGAAAAAAAAAATCTCATCAACTGGAGATGACAGAGAGGAGCTATGACTCATCGTCATCTTGGGGCAGACAATGCAG
Source organism: Cricetiscus sungorus (assembly GCA_030556225.1). Lineage (NCBI taxonomy): Eukaryota > Metazoa > Chordata > Mammalia > Rodentia > Cricetidae > Cricetiscus > Cricetiscus sungorus. The sequence continues at coordinate 15,579,629 of JANBXA010000114.1, forward strand.
CCTCAATAATTCTTGTAAGAAAAGTTATTCAAAATCTCTGGCTGGTCAAGTGGTTCTGATTAAGAAGTTTCAAGCACAGAATAAAAATCAAAACTTACTTTTCTATTTTTCTTTTAACAGATGCAAGAAACTTCTGAATTTCCTGGAACTTCAAAACTAATGAGGTAAGGCTAGAAGATAGTTCAGCAGATTAAGGAGCTTGTACTAAATCTGACAGTCTGAGTTAGAACCCTGGGACACACACATTGGAAAGACAAAACTGACTCTCACAAGTTGTCCTCTGACCACTGTGCCCCCCAGACCCATAAAATAAATAAATTCCATTAAAAAAGAATAATGACCTGAGATTTTTGTCAGAAACATCATAGAAACTCTCCCAGCTATATTAACAAACACTCAGTGGTGAATCCTATTTCCAGATAATCATGGTTAGATGAGCTGTTGAGGATCCTTCCTCAGATTATAGGCCATATACCATTCTGTTTAGATGTGCTGGATTCTGTGTCTAAAGGCTTTTATATAAGAAATACGAAAGCCCATCTTGTGTGCTTTATGAACAATTTCCCCTCAGTTCTAAAGAGCAAGGACCATCCAGCCACGACAGTTGCTTATTTAATTTTTAGAAAAATTGTTCCAAGCCTTATCATTGGCATGTCTAAGTAGTATGAGGCCAAGAGTTTTGCTAAGTTGTAAACGATGCTTTTCGGTTTGAAACATTTACTGTATACTTACAAAGCTGACTTGCTTGAAGTACAATTAAAATGTCAGCCTGCATTCACTTCTTGTGGTGAATTTGTAATTGTGTAATATAATACATTGTGCAAAGGTAGGTGGAAATTTTACCTGATTTCGCTTTCATTTCACTTTATAGTGAACAAATAAAATATAATTATAAAGGTGGTTATTCACGAGAAAGATTCACTGAGGAGGCTTTGCATTGACTTGTGGTTTTAAGCTAAACTGACACAAAAGGTAATGCACTATGGTTCTAACCTTTGAATAAAGGAACAGGCTTCATTCGTATAGCTGTAGGAATTGAAGAGCTCCAGGAGTGAAGAGATGTCCCGTAGTGTGATCATCTCACAGGCAAAGTCCAATGACACATAGAGCACTTTGTCCGTCCTGCATCACTTATAGACTGTTCTGTGAAAAACAGTATGTTTAACTTAATGGGCTATAGACTCACTTTACAAATTAATTATGGAGTAACCCCAATTTTCAATGGGGACCAAGGGAAGATGCTGCCTCTGGCCCTTGCCTTTCCAACTTTTGCAGTAACTGCATGCCCATTGTGAATGCTGACCTCTACCCATCACTTCACTCACACCTTCTGGGTTGCTTTCATGAGCAAATGTTTTTATAGAGGAAGGTTTAGCTAGAGATTGTTTGCCATCAGAAAATTGAAAATTAAAGATAATAAACATGGCTTAGAATGGTCAAGGAGAAAAAATTAACTAAAGTAATGAAGTGATGAAACTGTTTAGCAAACATAAAAGAAATGAAACTTTTAAGATACTTCAAGCATCACCATGTGTGAAGAGCCTGGGCATGTTATGGAGGATGGCATAAGGGTTATAACCCTTTCCTTGGCAATCACAGAAGGTCACAGCTAACATCCTTATATTAATAGAAAGCCACAGGTTGACATGAAATAAACATAGCAAATGTATTTGATAGTAGTCACCATGTCTGTATGTATGGCATTGGTGTGTGTATGTGTTCACGTGGGCACATGCACAAGTGTGGGTGTATATGTGTGTGCGCATTATGTCAATGGTCAACATTGGGTGTCCGCCTCAATAATTCTCCATCTTATTTCTCTGAGGCAGAGTCTTTGTTTGAATATAGAACTCACAGATGCAGAAGGTGTGGCTGACAGGCTAGTGAGGTCCATTGATATTCCTGTCTTTTTCCAGCTACTGAAGCAACAGACATGCCTGCCTGGCCTTTTTTCTGGGTGCTAGAGAGTTGGCCTCTGGTCCTTGTGCTTCTGCCACAGGAAGCCATCCATCCTCCTGGCCCCAAGCACAGTTTTAAACGGCATATGAGCTTAAGACCAAAGATATAGGGTGGCTGGCTATCCATCTTTACGCCTGAATTCAATGAAACACTGACTGCCATTGAGAAATGTGATGGGACAAAGCACAATGCAGTGATAAGGTGAAAGTAGAAGTCCAGCCATTCTTAGCTGTTAAGATGCTGCATGGCCATGGTACAGAACATTCCTTGCCTCTGGGTGTGAGACATGATCCCTTTAGAAGGAGAGTTTTCAGTGCTCTACATCAGACAAGACAAGCTACTTTGGGGAATTTCTTTTCTTTTTGTTTTTTTATGAATGCAAAGTTTCTCTGTATCTTTGGAGTCTGTCCTGAACTGGTTCAATAAACCAGGCTGACCTCAGGCTCACAGAGATCCTCCTGCCTCTACCTCCCCAGTGCTGGGATTTAAGGTGTGAGTTATGAACACCCAGCTGGGAATTTCTAAGGTCAGTACTAACACAGAAAGATGGGATGAAATGGAAATAATATTTTCAGGCCTTACTGATTGGTTTGCAGTAAAGATACTTGTAATTTTATGACCCTCACCCTCAAGTCATTTTCTAGAAAAGAAATTCTGGTTTTTGTGGCTTGCTTTAAGAGGAGGAAGGAGGTCAGGAAAAGAAAGGCAGGAAGGCAGATATTTCACACTTTGAGACTTAGTTCTGAGGTTTTCTGATGCCCAACTTGAGGATGACTAAACAATGAGAGTGACTTTGAAAATAAGTTTGGTGAAGGAGCATGGGATTTATACAAACTCCAGTTACATCTTAGCATCACTCAATGTCCATATCCATAAAGGTAAGAAGACAGCTAGTTCATGGGATTCTTGAGATACATGAACCAGACATTTTGTTAATTATATACACAATTGCTCATAAAAGGATTTTAAAAACTGGCTCATCTATAGCCAAATGTCCTATGTGTTATTATTTTATAGCCTCAGAATTCAGCACATATGAAACATTCAAGAAAATCTTTTGGAATATATATGTATATGTGTGTGTGTGTGTGTGTGTGTGTGTGTGTGTGTGTGTGTGTGTGTGTGATGTGTGTGTGTGCGTGTATGTATGTGAGCTAAATCTAAATGTCTGTTGAATGTTCACTTGTTACAAAAGTGCCAAATCTCTCTTTCTATGATGATGCTCCCTTTGCCCAAGTGTGGTCCTGCTAGCTATGTGTTCATAATTGCTTCGTTCATTCCCTGATGGTGCATTGGAACCTGTGTCAGTTGTTTTTCTAGGAATGAATCACAGCTGACTGGAGAGCAGAAGAGTCAGTTCAGGAATCAATCTCATCAAGATCTTGTACTCAGCTTTAATGGTTCCCATAATAATTCGTTCCACTGATGAAGTGCAAAGTTACTTTTCAAACTAAGCAGCCAGCTCCTTCCTCAGTCACGTGTTCAGCTAAGTCAACAGAGCATGTCCCTCCTCCCCAGAGCAATAGCCTCATCTGCACCGATTGTACTTGCTGTGATTGTGAGTAGATATTGCTATGCTGCGTTATTTTGATTTTGAATTCAAACTTTTTGTAAATATTTCTGCTTTATGTGCAAAGAGTAAGTTAGTATTGCTCATAAAATATTCCCAAGAAAAAGAAAAGGCATTCTGTGTGTGTACAGCCCTACAAAAGCCATCCTATCTTTAGAATCAGAAACGTCTTTAGATGACGTTGACCCTCTACTTGAGCCATCCCAAGTGAATACTGAATTTGTAACTTAGGGACCACATTTCCTGCAGTAGGTCCCATTCCTTTATCTGTAAGTCTGTGTCTGCCCAGTGATTAGCATTTCGACAAGTTCGACAATTGTTGATTAGTTGTCAATTTGAAGTTCACACTTGTTGAACAAGTATTCCTTCCGCAGGAAAAGAGAAGAGCCGAACCACATTTGGGGTCTTTCCTTAACAAAAGTGAGTTTAATAGATCTACATTTCTGCCTAGCTGGAATAGAGACATAGCTTGGGGAGGAGCAAGTGATTGGAAGTCCTCCGTGGCACAGGGACACTTATAGGGGCCAGACCTCCTTAGTGGCACATCTTAGACTTTGACCTCAGTGTTCTGAAACTCCTGGAAGTTCCAAACAGAGCCTTACCAGGAAGTCAGCATAGCATGGTGGACTCTGGCAAGGGAGGACGCTACTTTCCAGTCAATGGGGACCCTGAAACTCAAGGCTGGAAGTCAGTCTGAAGGTCCTTGAGCCCATGGACAGAAAAGGTCAGCATCTCATGTCTTTTGCCACTGACAAGGTAGCAAGACCTCTGCAATATAGAAGCCACATTGTAATGTGACCCCTGTAGCCATTGCACAAGCATAATGCTTTACTTGTACAGCCCTCTTCCTCATACACTGAGCTGCTGGTGTCACTTCTCAACTTAAAATGTAATGGTAGTGTGTTCAGTACAGAGCCATTCCTGAGATTCTAGTTCTACAGTCAAGGTTCTGCCTTGGCCCCTTACTACTCAGCTGCCCTTTTACCAGCAGGAGCACCGCCTGAGACCCTTCTAGAAGTCAGCTGGCCAGGCCTCTCCCTGATTGCCTGTGCACATCATAGTGAGATAAGAGATGCTTCATGTTAACCACTGTCTTTCTTGGCTCCCTTTAGCGATAATCAGCGTGTCTGGATCATAAATATTGAATGCCACTTGGCTGTTACACCAGGTGCAAAAGCTACTTCAGAATCCTCATCCTGTTCTCAGAAAGTTTACCACTTTTTATGTTATTATGGCTCTGATACGAAAGCCCAGAGAGAACCGGCTTCTAAAGTGAGAATGAGATCACGGCTCTTGTTCAGTAATAACAGCAATAACCAGAGACAGTGTTCCCCAGCCCCTGATTTTACACCTGGCTCTTGGCTCCTCTGCTGCTGAAAGGCTCTAAAAGGCTTTCAGGGAAACATCAATTCCCCCTGACTGTCAGCAATGTCTGCTCAGAACTAGCTAGGATGGTACTTAGGAGGATTCAGGGTTGTAAATTTCACTACTGCTCCTAACTCCGGTGAAAACAGTATCAGAAGTACACTGAGCCTCAGTGACACGTCATGTGTACTCTACTCATTCTATACTTGCCCAGGCAATGGAAGTCACGTGATGGGGATATGCACATGGTTATGGGCTCCAAGGAAAACTGAAGCCTATGTTTTCCAATCTCTGTATTTTACACACATGGTGTAGATAATTATTAAGGAGAGTGTTGAAGTGGGATAAGAAGTCTCAAAAATGTAACACATCATCAGAGTGGGGTGTGTGTGTGTGTGTATGTGTGTGTGTGTGTGTGTGTGTGTGTGTGTGTGAGAGAGAGAGAGAGAGAGAGAGAGAGAGAGAGAGAGAGAGAGAGAGAGAGAGAGAGAGTGCACTGTACACTGTGTAAGTGCATGGCATGTGTGTTTGCTCATATACATGTGTGTGCATGAATGTGCTGTGTGAGAGCATGATCTGTGTTTGCTCATATATGTGTGTGCATGTATGCACTGGGCATGTGCAAGGTGTGTGTGTGTGTGTGTGTGTATGTGTGTGTGTGTGTGTGTGTGTGTGTGTGTGTGTGTTCATTCTTTCATTTTCTCTTTTTGTCATCTCATGGGACTAGGTAAGCTACAGTTAATACATACATCTTGCATACCTAAGTGACTAGCCCGTGGCTGCAAGTAAGGTACTAATGTAGTGGTTTTCATTCCATCTGACAATGTGACCTTAAACTGATTCAAAGGATTCCCGGAGTTTCCTAGAAGTCACAGATGTTTTTCCCAAAGACTCTTTGCAGTGATCCTTCTGGCACTAGCATGTTAGGACTCCTCAGTTCTTCTGTGGGCTCCAGCCCTTGTCAGTGTCAGAACTGAAGGTATCTGGAAGGCAAGGGCCACAGTGTCTTTGATAACAAAGATAGTGGTTGACATTTAGCAAAACTGCTTTTCTGGTTTCCATGAACTCTACTCCCCTGTGCTATGGGACACAAATCCAGGATGCAGATGCCACTTTCATTCAATTCCCGTTTTCCTCTGCTTATGAGGCTTTCTTCTTTAATAGGCTGGGATGCATAGATGCCAACTATGCCCTTCCTGCAAGCATCCTCTGGGATGGTTCTCTGTCTATATGCATCTGAACAGCACTGTATGACAAATGAGAGGAGTCTTCAAACCCATTAGTTTGAAACAAAATGACAACTTAATGAGCATTGCCCACAGGTTTTAAATTCTCTTTTGGGAAGAGTTAGCGATCTCCAGAACAAGCTTACTGAACTGAATGAATAACATCAAATAGAAAATGAAGGTATGAAAAGCCACAACGCCTGATCAAAATTTTAGTGACATATTTTGTATTCAAATATAATCCATAAGGTAAATTGGACTTGATTCCAAATGTTGTTTACTTTATAAAAATTGATGGCTTCAGTGTATCAATCATATAAAGATAGTAAGAAAGAAAATATGAACTGAATTTTCTTCAAATGTAAAATACTATATAGCACCATCAAAGTCTAACCTGTGGCTTTGTTCATAAATTTTTTACACATTGCACTGTGAGCTTTAAGTTTGATGGGTTTACTGGTGGAGAAATATGAGAGAAAACTCATGGGACACTCATGTTTTCTGAAAGAATTAACTTTAAAGTAGATATAGTTTTGATATGATAGGGGGAAACTTCCTAAAGAGAGAGAATTGAAAATAACTGTTGGAAAGAAAATGCGCCAAATACAGAATGTAACAAATATTGAAAAAACAAGAAAAAAATTTTAAAATAAAGGCAGACAAGCAGGAAGAGTCCTGTGTGGTGGTAGATAGGATGGATAAGGAATGTTAAAATGCATCTTAGGTCTATTATTGGTTAAATGCAGGGGAAATTTCTCGGCCCAAATTAGTTGACACTGGAGGTCAACCATCACAAGAGCTTCCCATAATGTTCCTTAAAACGAACTATCAATGGTCTTTAACCTGACCAATAGCTTTGTCTTCACAGATCAGATCCCACATGCTTTTAGTGTCTTCCGAAGTAAGAACCCCTTGTTTGGGTTATTCTAGCTGTCCTTCTTGTTTTCTCTGCAGCCACTAAATTATTCCTCAGGCAAATCAGATCTGCACAGTGCCATCTACACTCTTGAAGGAAACACATGGATCCATTTTACTTGAACTCTTTTCAGCATTTTTCAAGCTATACATTTTCCCCACTCTCCTACTTGAGAAAACAGCCTCCAGCACTTCTCAGCCCATAATCTATCTTTCACATCTGAGTAGGGAACCACCATCCCACTGTATTCTCCATAGGACTGAATGCCAATTCTTATACAATTCTTTAAAAAAGAGAGACGAGTATAAAGTACTTCATAAAAGTCCTGGGTTTTTTTTTTTAAATTAATTCAAACCTACGTTTCAGCACAGGTGTATTTTAACTTCTTTAAGAAAGAGTGGAGGGGGGAGGAGAGTGTATGGGAGAAGAGGGAGAGAGCGTTCAATGAAAAAGCCAGTTCACACCTGAGCTCTGTTATTGCCAGCATCTCAGAAGCCAGAAAGACACATGGTTCTCCAGCCCAGATTTATCTTACTCCCCAATGCTGCCTCACATTGTGCAAAAGAAAGGGAAAACAAAATAAAGAAGTAGGTTCTAGACTTCAAACAAGCACCAAATAAATGCATGCAATTTTCTGTGGCAACTGTAAACACATATTTCTCTGTGTTTTATGTTGACAGGAGTTGTTCACTGGTTATCCCCTGGCCTTCATGAATTATTAAGACCAGACTCTAATGAAGTAAATATTTTATATTTCACACCCAAAGTGAAGGATAAAAAGGACCCAAACAAAGGTACACATAGTAATTTTCCTGTAGCACTAACAAGTTTTCCTTTCTCTGAAAAATCATTTCTTTTCCTGTTTTCTGGAATTGTAAAAGGTTGGCATCTGTAATTCTAGCCCTTGGGAGGTCAAAGCCAGACACATCTATACATAGAGGCCCCTGATGAGAGCGTGCCAGACTTGAAACCCAGGATGGGGTCAAACAGTCTAGCATCCCTTTCTTCCTTTCTTTCTTCTTTCCTTCCTTTCTTTTTTTCTTTCTTTCCCTCTCACAGCTTTTGCAGCCATGGCAGTCTGATTTTGCTGTGGTAGGAATGGAACCCAGAACTTGGACATGCTGGACAAGTCCTTTTCCCTTCACCCCCAGATTCTCAATTCTTTATTATGAAGTTCCTTAATGTCTGTATGTTCTTCAGAACCATAAGTGATAGTACTGTTTGCAGTTTCTTCAATTACGAATACCTGATATTAGTGAAGTTAGACAATTTCAGTAGATTTTCAATAACACATTTCTGGATGTATTTAATGCACCACGTGGCCAAAGTATTGTGTCTGAATCACCAGTCACCAAAGACATTTCTCTGGAAGCAAATGGAGTCTATCCCAGAAACCTACAACTGGACATGATGCACAGATCAGTGGATCATGGGAAATCCAAGCCAATCTATACATCTATAACACAGCTTCCATATCTATGGCTCAGGAAACATCACAGGAGGGGGGGGGTGAAAAAATATAAGAGCCGGAATACCAGGAAGCCTGCTGTGCAACTGTCCCTGCTACGGATGCCTGTAGAGACAACATTTGAACAGTATCTTGTTACGGCAGGTTCCTCCCTGCCGGCCTCCCGGACCTGCCGCCATGGTCCCGCAACCACGTGTGCCCCAAATAACACTCAGAGACTCTGTATTTGATACAATCCTGTTGGCCAGTTACCATTATTGTTTATGGGCTAGCTCTGTCTTAATTATTAACCCATTTCTACTTATCTAAGTATTTCCACGTGGTCGTCTTATCGGGGAGCCGCGCGGCAGGCTTCCTGCTTTTTCCCTGGCTACATCTCGACTCCTCCCTACTCACTTCCTCTTCCTCCTTGTCTCCTAGCTCCGCCTATCTTGCTATCTCATTGGCCACAGGGCTTTATTAACCAGTATGAGAAACATATATACAGAATAACATCTCCCATCATTTCCTCTTTTCTGTCTAAAGTAAAAGAAGGGGTTTAACCTTAACATAGCAAAATATACCATACAACAGTTATCAAATAAGAATCACAGTTAACAATATTTAGTCCATTAACATTTTGTAAGACTTAAAGAAAATATCATCTATCCTATCTTTGTGAGTCTAAAGTCCTATATGTAACTTATCTTTAATCCTAACTAAGGAAAACTATAGTCATAACTATCTGTCTTCAACTCCTTCAAAGACCACAGAAGGATAATATATAAACTCTAGAAATGACAGAGACAATTCATTGCCTGGTCAGTCACCCGAAGTTCTTCTGTAATGTTCCATCTTCAGCCCATAGGCCATAGTGTGTGTCCAGACTCCTCAACAAGGCAGGAAACTTTTCTCTGTGTCCTGTAGACTGTCTGGCTGTCTGGCAGCCTCTTCCATTAAGCAGGAATCCTGTAGCAATGTCCATCTTGCACCTTTTTGTGGGTCCTGCATGTCCAGTTTCTACAACATAAAGTAAAACAGTCTAGACGAGCAGTACCTTGCCCAAATGGCTAGTCTTGCCATATTAGAGGCAAACTCCATAATGTGTTTCTTCGATGTCAATCTTCCTTTCTTCTGTAGGTGGTGTTACCAGGAGCAGTTGTGTCTCACTGTCAAGAAAAACCCTAAACCATTTTAAATGCCATATTCCGTAGGTCTTTGAAAGGTTTGAAGAATGCCTATTCATCTCAAATACATCTCTGCATATCTAGAAATCCTAACTAACTTAACTCCAAGTTTGACTATCATATGTAACTCTCTAATCTGTACTAAATTATACATTACATTTTCCAATGAGCTATATAAACATAATACCTAAACAAGAGGAGAAATATACATATCATAAAATTGACCTTAAATTGTGTCAATTAATGAAAATCCATTCCAAAGCAAAGTATTCATCTCTATACCATAATTCCCTTTTTACCTTTAAAAAGATTGTTTGTGGTTATAGTCATTTATAACCAAGCCCATTTAAATGAAAACAAACATTTATAAATAATATTTGGGAATTTGGGCGTCGTTCTTTCCAAACGACTTCCTGCTGGTAGAGGGCGCTGTCATGGGGGTCCAAAGAAGATGCAGAAATCTTGGCAGTAGTCTGCAAGGCTTTGTCTCAATTGCTTTGAATGATGGATCACCTGGGGAGCTGTTTCAGGGGGTCTGGCTTGATCAAACCATGTAAGTCTGCAAAGAATCCATAGCTTTTCATTTTCTGTGGAAACAAAAATAGAAATCCTTTTTCCCAGTAACTTGTCCTTAGGGTTAAATTTTGGAATCAAAGCATTTTTAAAATATATAAATTATCTTGACATGCTAACTCGGAAGAGAGAAGGCTGCAAAGAGTCCAAGCATAGACCAAGAAGTACCAGCAATTTAAGAGTCCTGAGAGAGAGGGTGGGGCAGAGAGAGAAAGAGAGAGACAGAGCGGGGAGGAGAGGGAGGAAGGGGAGAATGAGTTAAATTCCCCCAGGGACAGCCTCCCTTATTGGTTATCTAATACATAGTGGCTAGCCCTGAAACCATAGTCACACAAAGGGCAAAATCAGCCTCAGTAGGTGGCAATACTATGTATTTGTACACAGATATAGTGTGTATTTGTTTTGTATGTATATTATATATTATACATACATATATATATATATTATATATTTTGGGGACATTTATGATAAAAAGAGGCTAGAACTTTGAAGTAAATGGGAGGGTTCAGGGAAGGAATATAAGAGAAAGAGGGACATGATGTAATTATGCCTTAATTGAAATTTTATTTTAAAATAGAAAAATGCACATTTAAAAGTAGAATTGAAGAAATAAGGGAGAAGACAGAAAATTTCAAAGGATAATTCAAGTGAAATTTTTTTCCTTCCACCTGCACAACTCGGTTCAGTGCTTTCTCGGAGGGGAGTCACAACAGAGAGGTAAGCTGCCTCTCCTGCCCTTGGCTAGACACAAAGTCATCTCCCAGTTCCAGACTATGAGCCCAACCAGCTTGGGATTTCTAGGAGAACTCTTCCAGAACCTTCCACTGGACTCTAAGTGATGTGATCAGCATAAAACTGTGAGCATCCCTTGCTGGAAGGCTGGGATGTCCAGAGGCAGGCAGCTAGGTGTTGACACTATCTCTTCAGCCAGGCAGCCTGGTCCTGCAGGAGTCCCCTTACAGCTTTCACATGCTGTTACATTTATGTCTTCACTTGAATACTGGAACCGGACTATTTTAGGACAATTATATAATTATTTGCATTTTGAAAGTAATTTGTATTTTGAAAATAATTTCTGGGGGCTGGAGAGACTGCTTAACAGTTACAAGTACTGGCTGCTCTTCCAGTGAACCTGGGTTTAATTTCTATCACCCACATAGAAACTTGAAACTGTGCCCCTCCAGTTCCAGCAGATCCAATGCTCTCTTCTGGCCTTCATGGGCACTGAAGTCACAGACATGCAGGCAAGACCCCACAGACACAAGATCAAATAAAAACAAAGGTTAGAAAATAAAAATGAGTAAAAATAATTTCTGATACGGTATCTTGCTTTCTGGCCCTGGCTTCTGCTCAAAGTATGAACTCTAGCCCTCACCCACAGTAAGCCATGATGAGATTCAGGTGGGTTTGGTTTTGTTAACCTGTAAAATTTTATTTAGATTTCCATTTCTCACAGGACAAAGTATTGGATTCTACAAATGACTTCCCACTATAGAATACTCAAAGAACTGCATGACTGAATCCTTCCCATTCTGAATAAATCTTTCCTCACTGATGTTTACACATTTCATGGCTCACAACCTCAGCTGGTAGTGGAAGGTGGCTACCACATGTCCTCCAGAGTGAGGGTCTCTATATTCTGAGCCAATTTCTTTCTCATGGAGTGTGGGTCCGGCTTGGTGACTCACATCTAATAAATTAAGTTTAAGAGAGAGTATAAACCATTGAAATCTAGACCATAAAAGGCAATCTGCCCCTCTGAAATTCTGTGGGAAGCCCCCCAGGGTAACTTTGGGTCAAAAGCTGAAGTCTCTAGCCAGTAACAGGGAGTAACAAAAGACCTTGCCCCACAGTGGCTGCTGTGGAAGCTTTCAGAGGACAGCATCCATGCTCAGAGTGTCTCCTAAAACCCTTGACAGACCTGATCCAGTATCATCCATGTGTAGTTATAACATGTTCTAAGTGAAGAAACTGGGATGTATTTAAGTTCATGAACTAAAGCCATTCCTTTTGAAAGTGATTTAAATGGCAGGAATGAAAGACTCATACACAGAAGAAATAGGCAGGAGTAAGAAGATTGGATGCAAATGAACAAAATAATTGATTGGGAGTTAACAAACACAGCATAACAGGAATAAAAGTAATTCACAGAAAAAAATAGGATGTGTATAAAGAAATTTACATTCAAATCTTAATTAAACATACATATATAGACAATCTCTCACAGATGTGATCACAGACTAACTCAATCTATATAATCTCACTGGAATTCTTTGTCTAGGTAGTTCTAGATTGTGACAAGTTTACGATTAAAATGAAGGACCACACATCCAGAATCTAAATTCTTTCTATAATTATTTGAAATGATAATGACTATATTTAATATTTAAGTAGCCAGAGCTTAGACATAAATTCATGTTCAGCTAACCCAGAAAGCAGTCGCATTTATTTATTCTTATGATAACTTCTTAAAATAAATTCTTAATTTAAATAGAACTAACTATACCACTTTCTCCCTCCCTTTCTACCCTTCAGACCCTCCCAGGTACACTCCAACTCTTCCCAAAAGCCCCCACTTCTCAAACTGTAAGCCTGGTTTGTCTACTGTTATTGCATATGTTTGCATGTGTATGTACACACATACACCCTGACAAGTCCATTGTTGTTGTTGTGTTTGTATGATTTCTTAGTTGACTGTATTTAACAACCAGTAAGGGAGCTTGTAGTGAGATATTCACTCCTGCACCTATAGTGCGGACCACACCCAACTGGGTGTGGCCACAGGTGTATTCACACCTGTGACTGATTAAAAGGATTGAATTGGGGCTCTGAAGCCCCTTGAGGTCAAAGAGAGTATCAGGGTGGCCAGGTCTGCATCCTTGGGGATGGAGCAACACAATAGTCACTTGTGTCCTGTGTTAAGTCATTTTCACCTAATAAACTCCATTTCATCTTACTGGTTAAGCATCCTGATTTCCACATCTATATCTAAACGTTCTTAATGCTAATGAGAAAGAACAAAACAGCCACAGGAAGACATTGGACAATAAAAACAAACAAACAAACAAAACAAACAAAAAAAAAAAACTTCTGAACTAAATCAGCCAGTGTACATCAAGGATGTATTAACCTCAGTATAGAAACCAGGATATGTATTACAGCTTTGAATGCCATCAAAGTTAATCAAGATCCAATTTAAACAGAAAAAAACTCTTGATGAGAAGAAATGATAGGTCATACACCAAGATATATCCCACTAGTTGTATGGAGACCTCACAAAGGTAGGGGGCGTGTTCTATTCTTGTCTTTATAGGAAAACAGAAAACACCTATCTTCAAGAAGCCAAAAGACATCGAAAGTGTAGATGCCCAAAGAAAAGAGGATAGCTATCCACAAAGTATCATCAAGCAAAGAAGAATCTGACTTATGGTACCAATGTCTATTCATGGTAAAATCTTTATCCTGAACTTTATTTTCTTACTTCCCAATACAATGTCCCAATTCACATAAATATCAAAGTTGGCTTTGGGATTGGATTTGGCCCTCCTCCAAATTCAAACATGTTTAAATAAAATTCAGAGTTTCTGTCTCATATCAAAAAGCCACTTAATGTAAGACAGAAGAGAACAAAATCTAGGACTACTATTGTCTTAACTCTGTTTTCTCTCTAAAATCCTAATTTCCCTCATATTTATTTTCATCCTTATTGTTACCTTTCCTTGTATGCTTACATACTAAAGTTAAACCTTCTGTGCTGATATTAATGTTTAAGTCTTCCATAGTGAACACAAATTTCCTAACAGCAATCTTTAGACTCTTTGGAAAGAAGATGGAGCTCTACTTCATGTATTCACTTAATTCAACTTGAAGTCTTTGAACTAGTAAACACCACCCTAAGACCAGTTTGGGACTATACTGCTCTAGACAATCCCAGACTAGCTAGTTGAGATGGTGCACCCTCTGGCCAAAGCTTCAGATAAGAACTTCATTCATGCATCTCCTGCCATTCAGAGACGAGCCGCAAATGTTACAGCTAATCCTCACCAGACTTTTCTTTGCTTTATAATTTTCTTTTCTACAGGATCCCATGGAGTCATCATCACCCCATTTCAGCAGGAAGTAATTCTAAGAAAACAATGCCCCCTTTCCTTACAGTTGGAATTAAGGGTATTTGTGTTATGAGTATGTTTTTCCCCCGGCCTGGTCTCAAAGCCATACCAGCCCCAAATAACACTCAGAGACACTGTATTTGATATAATGCTGTTGGTCAGTTGCTAGTTTCTTATCTGCTAGCTCTGTCTTAAATATTAACCCATTTCTATTAATCTAAGAATTTCCACATGGTATTATCTTACCAGAGAGAGGGGCCAGTGTTCTGCTCTATTAGTCCTACATCTTGAAAACACTCCCTACACCTTCCAAAATCCTCCTTGTCTCCTAGTTCTGCCTATCTTGCTTTCCTATTGGCCAACAGTGCTTTATTCATTAACCAGTATGAGAAACATATTTACAGAATGACATCTCCCATCATCTCCTCTTTTCTGTCTAAAATAAAAAGAAGGGTTTTAACCTTAAAATAGCAAAATGTATAACAAAACAGTTATAAAATAAGAACCGTAGTTAACAATATTTAGTCCATTTATATTTAGCAAGATTTAAAGAAAATATTACATCATCTAACCTATCTTTGACCTATCTTTGTGAGTCTAAAGTCCTTTATGTAACTTATCTTTAATCCTAACTAAGAAAAACTATAACCATAACGATCTATCTTCAACTACTTCAAAGACCACAGAAGGATAATATATAAACTCTAGAAATGACAGAGACAACTCACTGTTTGGTCAGTCATCCAAAGTTCTCCTGTAATGTTTTATCTTCAGCCTATAGGCCATATTGTGTCTGACAAACTCCTCAGCAAAGCAGGAAACTTTAAACTGTCCACCTGTATTGACAGTTTGTCAGTCACTTTTCTCTGTGTCCTGTAGATTGTCTGGCAGTCTCTTCCATGAAGCAGGATCCCTGTAGCACTGTCCATCTTGTATCAGCAGTCACTTTTCTGTGGGTCCTGCATGTCCAATTTATACAGCATAAAGTCAAACAGTCCAGACAAGAGCAGTATCTTGCCCGAATGGCTAGTCTTGCCATATTGAAAAGCAAACTCTATAACGAGTTTCTTCGATGTTCATCTTCCTTTGTGACACAGGTGGTGTTGCCAGGAGCAGTTGTACCTCACTGTTAAGAAAAGCCCTAAACCATTTTAAATGCCTTATTCTGTAGGTCTTTGAAAGGTTTGAAGAGTGCCTATCTAATTGAAATATACCTCTATATATCTAGAAAACCTAACTAACATTGTAAGTTTTGACTATTATAGTTAACTATCTATAATCTGTATTAAATTATATATTACATTTATAAATGAGCTATATAAACACAATACCTAAACAAGAGGAGAAATATACATATCACAAAATTGACCTTAAATTTGTATCAATTAATCAAAGTCCATTCCAAAACAAAATATTCATTTCTATAGCATAATCCACTTTTTAGCTTTAAAAAGAGATTGGTTGTGATCATTAACCATTTATAACCAACCCCATTTAAATGAAAACAAACATTTATAAACAATATTTGGGAATTTTGGTGGTGTTCTTTCCAAACTGCTTCCTGCTGGTAGGGAGTGTTGTCATGGGGGATCCTAAGAAGACACAGAAATCCTGGCTGTAGTGGTCTGCAGGAGCGCCTTGTTCCAGCTGTTTTGAATGTTAGATCACCCGAAACACTGTTTCAGGGGGTCTGGCTTGATCAAACCATGTTAGTCTGGAAGGAATCCACAGCTTTTCATTTTCTGTGGAAACAAAAATCATATTTGGGGTTTTTCCTCTCATTTTTTGGGAAAGAGATAATTATCACCTGCTTAGGGTTGGTTTTACGCTGTGTAGGGTTTGGTATGGAAGGTGATGCTCAGACTCGGGTATCTCTTTTATATAAGTCTAAGGGTATGTATGGGAAGGGTATGGTAAGGATGGGATAAAGATAGATTAACATATGTCATTGTAAACTAATTTTAGCAACTATTAGCTATAGATAAATTGTTAGATTCTTGTATGTTGACTGTATAGGGTCTTCTTTCTGTTTGCAATGTCTTGCACACAAATATAAAACTATCTTTATGTACACACATTTTGTATATTGATAAAACAGTATATTTTATCATATTGCACTTACAGTTCTATCTCTAGTTAAGACATTTCAGTTATATATCAGTTATTGAGAATTACATACATACATACATACGTGTGGGTGTGTGTGTGTGTGTGTGTGTGTGTGTGTGTGTTGTTACATTTTTGAAGTCATTGTCCTTGCTAAATTATTTTGGAAGTTTCAGCTATTGAGCAACTATGTTTTTGAGAATTACAGATGATCGTTACCCATGCTTCTTATACCTGTGAGGTTAGTCAGACATAGATATTTGATCTTCAAATACTTCAAAGACCTGCAGAATATGGCATTTAAATGTTTTAATATTAGTACTTCATGGACATGAGATACTATTGCTGCTGACAGCACCAAACTATTCCCAAGAGTATATTGGGCACCGATGACACTCCATCTGGAGTTCATTCTCTCCTCAGCAACTGGCCTCTTGGGCAAAGAACTGCTTTCACCTTGACTGCTGACATTGGACATGCTGTTCCACTGTGTTTTCAGGGGATATACTTGGAGACCGCTAAACCCTGCCAAGTCATGGTAAGACAGCCTTTCAACCTCTCTGCACCTGTATTGGCCAGTCAGTTACACTAGGCCTTAGCCAAAGCCAGCCAAACGTAGTTGCTGCTATGCTGCTGTGAGATTTTGGGTGACTGTCCATGTAACCTGCTGTTTCTGTCTTCGCTTGCACCTGTTGGAAGTCACTTTCTTACACTGTGTGCCTACCCTAGTATTGCTATCTTCCTTCTCAGGTCTTTGATGAGGTTGACAATTATAGTCACAATTATTGTCCTCTCTTCCTAGACAGAAATATTTGGTACAAGCCTTAAACTTTCCAGTTTAGGACAATTTCATTGTAATCTCTGTTACATCTTTGAGTTAGGACTGGGTGTGTAGTTTTTGCCAATTGCTCTATGTTTGTTCCCTGGCAGTAGGTCTACGTTTTTACCTTTCCTTCTCCTAGAACATACTTGATATTTGATATTATTATACATAGTTTTATATCAAGCCTAAGTCTTGTAGGCTTGTAGTGAAATATTCACCCCTGCACCTGTAGCGCTTACCATGGGTGTGGTCAAAGGTGAGGACATGATTGGTTAAAGGGATTGAACTGGAGCTCAGAAGCTCCTTAAGATCATGGAGAGCATCAGGGTGGCCAGGTCTACATCCTTGGGGCTGAAGCAACACGATAGTCACTTGTGTCCTGTGTAAGTTATTTTCTCCTAATACACTCCATTTCATCTTACTGATCCAGCATCCTAATTTCCACACCTATTGGGGCTCATCTCTGGGAGAGGTTAACTCTCCATCTCTGAGCAGCCATTTGTTGTCCGCACTTCTTTGTGTAGGGCTGGGACCCCCTTGATCCCTTACCTCTTCTGAGTTCTAGTTCTCATGTCTATTGATACTGTTTGGATCTTGTCTCTGCAGCCATTCCTAAGAGGGACAGTTATACACTAGGCTTCCTGGTTGTCTGACTCTTGAAATCTGTTTACTCCATCTTCTGTGATGTCCCCTGAACCATAGATGCAGGAGCTGTGATGTAGATGTATCCATGGGGATGGGAGTTACCATGATCTGCTGATTTCTGCATTGTGTTCAGTTGCGGTTTTCTGTGATGGTCTCCATTTGCTGTAAAGAGAGGCTTTTCTGGATGAGGGTTGGTAGCTACACTCATCTGTAGGTATAAAGATATGATTTAGAATGTAGTAAGGAATTATGCTGATCTAGCAAAGTGTCAGTAGTAAATTCTTTTCTAAGGTTCCACTAGGCCAAGGAAGCTGGCCAGGTTTCCAGAACCAGGAATGATTTCCTGCTGGTTGAGAGGGCCTTAGGTTCAATTAGACAGCTATTGGTTGCCATATACTTGTGAGTGTAGTTGGCATTTTCTTTGGGCAGCTAACCAGCCCCCAAATAAAGACCTGGAGATTTATTATTAATCATGAAAGCTTGGCCTTTATCTTAGGCTTCTCCCATTAGCTCTTTTAACTTTATTTAACCTGTTTCTATTCGTCTGTGTTTTGCCTTGGGTCTTTTTATCTTTTCTTCATTTTGTTTGTCCTTTTTTCCTGCTTTTATTTCCTGCTTCTGTCTGTCTGGCCTCTGGTGTCTCTTTTTCTTTCTTCCTCAAATGTAAATTCCTTCTCCTACTTACTCTCCTTGCCTAAAAGTTCTGCCTGTACCTGGCCATTTACTATTGGCCAGTCAGCTTTTTATTAGACCAATCAGGTGCCTTAGGCAGGCAAGGTAATAAAGCAACACATTTTTACATAATTAAACAAATAACACATATTTATATAGGTAAACAAATATTCTTCAACATGTGAGTTCCACTTAATACACCTTTATGTATCTTGTCATGCTGGTAATTGTCATGGTTTTTAGGTTTGCAGCTGGGTGGGACTGTTTAATTGCTTCCCTCCCTTGGCACCTTACATATTATTTCTGGAGCTATGTAAGCTAGAGTGCAGAAAGGAGGCTTACATGTCAGATGAAGCTCAAATTATCTGCTGTGTCATCATCAACTGGGGCCCACTCTGGTAGTGGCATCTGGTCTTGCCAGTGAACCTGAAGAAGTAGCCACACCTTGTGGGTGTGGTTTCAGGGACAGACATGATCACTTTAAGGTAGAATAGCTTCAGGTGTTCTCAGAGCATATCAGAAGAACAGAGACTAAATCTTCTGGAGCAGGAACGCTGAGATGGTTATTTACTCTTATCTGTGTACGCTGTTCTCCAATAAAACAACTATTTATTTTTATCTTGGTCTTTTGAACTTCTTAATCTCCTACCTTCACACTCTCAAGCCCTGTAAAGGCTACCAGAGCATGTATCAATAATCCGTATTGTTTAGGAGTCTCTTGAACTGCCCTGACCAACCATTCAAAAGGAGGTTTCTCCTGCCAAGTAATGGGGTTTAGTTCTGGATCCACAGCCCTAGGACCCAATTTGTGCCTAAGCCACCTTTTCTAAATAAGTCACTTCTTCCCTTTGTCTTCCCTTTCCCCTGCCAGATGACATCTGAGGTTATATCTTGCTTGTACAAATAAAGCTTGTCTGAGAGTCAGAGGATGGAGCTTGCCACTAGCTAACTATAGAGATTAGGAGGTCTGTATAGACAGACATGAGGTGAGATAGCTGGGCAGAAACAGGAAGTGAGATTGTTAAGGAGAAACAGGAAATGAGATGGCTGGGCAGGGAGAGGATGTAATAGGGAGAAACAGGAACTCTTTTTTATTCTGCTGGGAAACTAATGAGGTAAATGTGGCTTTGGCTTGTTCCTCTTCTCTCTGATCTCAGCAGTTTTCCAAACTGACTTTGGGTTTTTATTATTTAGACCAATTGAGAACTGTATTTACAGCCATCTGCAGGACTAGTCCCACACATGTGACTGCGAACCATCTACATCTGTGAACCCCTTTTTCTCTCCTAGTCTAGACCTGTGTTTTGGGAACCACTGTGTTCCCTAGTTCAAACAGTTCACCTCAGCTTTACCTGACCTCCGTCAGATCATGCATTACTTTCACTGGCCCAATCGAAGGAAAACAAGATGGTCATACCAGATGCACACTCAAAGAAAGAAGTTCACGTGCCCAGATCAAATGTCAAAAACTAAAGTCATATGAGTGGACAAGACAGCATCTCTCCTGATGACAAACCCACTGGTTCTCCAGACATGTTCTCTAATGAGATTCTGTAGATGAACCCCCAAGATACAGGATTTAAAAGACAATTCTACAGATGCTGCTGTGAGGGATTCCCTCTTAATGAAGAGAAGAGAAAGCAGATGAAAAATTTTATGTAAAATATATTAAGCTCTTTCTTAATACTATAAAATGTGGGGAAGTGTCATTTCCCTTATTTCACATGGAAAATTGCTTTTTAATGAGCTCTATAAAACTGTGTTGTTGAATTCACAAAAGAGCTTCATTTTGGCTGTTTGCTGTGATGAGGGAAAAGATCTACAATCACCCATGGGAAAGAAAAAGAAGCTTCACAAAGTTCCTGCCTGTCATCTGAAGAATAGACTTTCATAATTTATAACAGCAGTTGGCTCTGAAATGTGGGAGATTGCCTATGTCTACTGTTATCTACTGTTAATGCTCTATTTATTGCCTCATTTTGTCACATTTTCATCAGTTCTGTGTGTGTGTGTGTGTGTGTGTGTGTGTGTGTGTGTGTGTGTAACAGGCCATTTCAGAGCTGTTCTTCTGTGGAGAACTGGCCATTGTCTCCAGGTAGCTGTCATCAAATTGTCCTCAGCTCTGACAACTGAATCTGTTCTTAGCTCCCAAATGAGCCTGATGCTTCATCCAATGATCTATCTAGTGATCTCATAGATAGTAAGTGCCTCCACTCCCAACATCCATTCCCTTGCCTACTTAACCTGGAAAACAGCTTTCTAGCTTCCTATGATAGAGACTGAGGCTTATATGCTCTTCTCATCTCTTCTGAGCCAAGTATCGAGAGAAGAGACCTATTCTTAGATGCTGTGATTTTGTCTTAAGCAGCAACACTGGAGTTTATTAGTCAGAATTACTAATCTATGCCTTTTTTACAGTGTAGATAAAGGGAAGCATTTATTGAGGTAAATGTGAGGTAGACACGAAGTTCACATTCCACACACTTATTCATTGATCACAAGTTTATCTGCATGGTTGGTAGGCAAATAGATAAGAGTCCAAAACTATTTTTACTGCCATCAGATACCACATCTTTACTTCTCCTAGTATTTGTAAGCCTGCATGGACATCACTTGAATCTATATAACTCAAATCTTTTCAATAAGCCAGGCATTTTAATTAGTCTCCTATACGCTCATATTTTTCTGTAGATGGTTTCAGTTACTCATTTTCAAACTGAATTACAGATTTCATATGGAAAATCCCAAAATGAATAATTCATAAGTTTTACATTATGCACAGTTCTGAGTGGCATGATGGAATCTCAGGTGGTTAGTTCACTCTGTCATCTGCAATGTGTAATGTGTGACACAGTATCCCCAACCGTGGGATATTATTTGTCTCTGCATTAGGAAGGTATATAGCAGTACTGTAGTTCTTGTCTTACTTTATATGGTCCTGAAACTCAAATTTTATTACAATGTATCATTACAATTTTTAATTCTAGTTGCTGTTTTTGAATGTTTTCCTGTGTCTAATTTACAAACATCATGCTGATATGTGCATAATTTGGTATATCAATGGATGCAAACATCTGCTGTTGAACCCTGGAATGTATTCCTCATGGATAAAGAGGGGCTAGTATATGCATAACCACATGTTACATACAACAAAGTTCACACAGCGATGGCTAAAAATTTTTCTATTAAAATGTGCACAACACAGAATTTTATTACTTTTGTTGTGTATTTTTTTGCTTCATCATTTTAAGAGTTAGTGAAGTAGCAAGATGAAAGAAACTTTGGGGCAAAACATGACTTCCTGGTGAGTCAGTATGATGCATGCTAAACCTACAATCTAGAGAGAGATGAACATATATGAGCCACTCTCCTAGGCACTAGAGACACAATGTGAAAGTGTCTCTTATCTCAGAATTCTGAATTTTAATAAAAAAACAATGGCCCATCTCTTCTTCCCTTAGCAGATGGTTTGGAGAGTGACAACGGACTCATAGTATACAATCCACTATGCATGAGACTTTCACTAGAGACCAATAGACGCACTGTGTCCCTGAACAAGCTTTGGTAGCCCTGATGCCAATTCTCTCTCCTATGCTAGGGTTTCACAGCTTTCAGATGTCAAATAACACATTCCGGTTTGTTTGTTTGTTTGTTTGTTTGTTTGTTTGTTTGTTTTACCGGAACAGCATTTTTAAGATGCTCATATGTAATTGTCAGGAAAGACTCACCACTTTCTGAAGAGGATCCTGGGTTGTGAACTATCTATCTATGCTATTCCAGTACTCTCTTAAGAGGAAGTTGAGAGAAGGAAGGCATTTTTTGGGTCTTGAACCATGGCTGTGAAGAACTGAACCCTTAACATCAAGCCCACACTTTAAGCACAGTCCACTCCTAGGCCCAGTAATGAGGAAATCTGTGAAACAGCCAGACCAAAAAACTGCACGAAGTCTGAAAAGAAACCACCTCACAGTAGGACAGCGGCTTAGGGATGATGTGCATCAGCAGACATCCACATTCTAGCACGTCTGTATAGAGAAGTGTCCAGTGAAAAACCAAGGGTGAAAGAGAAACTACCTGCAGCCATGCAGGCCGCAATGTTCAAGCCATGTTCCTGAAGACAAAGCAGGAGTACTGGTTAGCCAGGCCCAGAAACCATTTGCCCACCAGCTAAAAGGCTTCTGGAGAGGGTCTTACACTGCCTACGAGTTAGTATTAGTAAATATTTTTCTGTTTTACAGATTATATAAGTAACAATTTTACCATACAGTAAAATGCACACAGAAAGTTTGCTAGATATGTTCTATGTTTTAAGCCCTGTATTTCAACAAAATAATATTTTAACAAGATGTCTGTGGATAGATAGATATAGGTACCCATAGACTCTTTCAGAAGGAATGTTCTTTAGAGAGAGACATGCCATTCAGAGGGAAATATACAAAATGAAAAGCAAACACATTCTGTGTTGGATACCCCATAAATGCTCTGGAGTTGGAAAAGGAATTAATGGTTTGCAAACATGACACACCCCATCATACATGTGGTTCACATATGACACTAAACATTGCTATCCTATGTCATCTATTCATGGCTTGAGAAAGATTTCCTGTGCTTTTTGTGTCAGGACCTCGGTTCTATCAATCAGAATCAATCAATCTGATGTCTATCAATCAGAAGCAGGCTGGATGGATCTCAAGGTGCTTCTACTTAGAATTTCCCTCAGCACCTACATTACTGTACCAACTTCTAATCTCATTAGCAATGAAAAAGGGACTGCATTTCTCAACACCCTTACCCTTGCCACTCTAATTGGGGCCCTAGCAAATGTAAGGTGATATTTCACTATGGTTTTAATTTACATATCTCAGGGCTAGAGAGATGGCTCAGCAGTTAAGGGTCCTGGCTGTTCTTTCAGAGGACCTGAGTTCAATTCCCAGTATCCTCATAGCAACTTCCAACTTTCTGTAACTCCAGTTCCAAGGGATCTGGCACGCTTACACAGACAAATATGCAGGCAAGACACCAATGTACATAAAACATAAATAAGTCTTTAATTTGTATATATGTAATAACTAATGACACTACTAACTGTCAGAGAAAATGAAAATTGTGGTCAGAAATAAAACATCACTGATCTTACCACAAGACTGCATGGACATTTGGTCCTTTGGAAAAGGGTGCTTATAGGGCCCCCAGAACTCCCAGAAATACTGCAGGCTTCCTCATTCACTTGGGGCCACGGTAATTATGTGTGTATAGTCTCTGTAAGGTGATAATGAAAAACTTATTTTTAATAAGTATAACTCATGGTAGAATTAAATAAGGTAAAAGCAGTCAGCCATCAAACAGCAGCCGTATTTTTAATTTGGGTGCTGTGAGGTGGAGAAAATAAAGTTATTTAATTATAATGCATTTTAATACTTAGTTCCAGGCTAATTTTTGAGATATGTATTAATTATTTACTAGTTATTAAGCTTTTCTAACCTAGGTCTAATCTAGAAATTAAGGGCACTATGATCTATGATTTTTAAAATACTAATATATACTCAAAGTAAAACATTTTGAAAATTCAATACATATATAATGCAAAACTATTTGTGACATATTCCAAGCAGACATTGGCACTATGAACAGTGGTGCCAGAATGCGGTGTGTGTGTGTGTGTGTGTGTGTGTGTGTGTGTGTGTGTGTGTGTGTGTGTGTTTAGATGGTGGTGGCAGCTGTGTGTATTTTAAGGACAGAAAATGTGTAGTGTGCATATGCTATGCACATGAGTGTGTATGTGTAGTGTGTGGGAAGGGGTAGTAGTTACTTTTCTCTAATGATTAAAAATACTGTGACCACAGAAAGTTAAGGAAGTAAGGATCTGTTTTTAGCTTACAGTTCCAGTTCCTAATAGAGAGAAGGAGGACACAGCAGGAACATGAGGCTATCTTGGCAGGCAGGAAACAGAGCGATCGTATTTAATTCACACAGAGAAAGCAAAAAGAGAAAAGTGCAGGAAGGTTAAACCACTCAAAATCTCTGGCAACCTTCCCAAGCATTGCCATCACCTGGAGACAATGTGTGCAAATACACGAAATACACGAGCATATGGGGAGCATTTCTCCTTCAAGCCACAACAGGAGGGTTCTTCTTACCCATCCTTTGTTCTCCTTTTATGTATGAATAAATGCTTTGTTCTTTATACTTCAGGTCATACTAAATTACACTTATTTCATTAAACAGTATTGGAGTACGAATTATCATCACATTGATAAAGGTACCATAGCTTTATTAAACCAGTTCTCAGTAGGTTTTCTCATATGTTATCTGTATTTCAAGTGAAATTATTATGAACACCATTGACTAAAAATATTTTCTAATCATTGTAGAGATGCCTCAAAAATTGAAAACAAAACTTCAGCATAATTAAACTCTACCATTTTGGGGCATATGGCTAAAAGCAATAAAAGTCAGCATACCACAGTAATACCATAGAGCAACATTGGTTGATGTATAATAGCTATTATGAATCAGCCTAATATACTCATTGATGACTGAATGGATAAAGAGTATGGAATGTATACACAAATGTGTTTTACTCACAACAAAGAAAAATTCAGTGCCATTTATAGAAAAGTGGGTACAACCAGACATGGTAAGTTAAGAAGGAGCAATTTCAAAAGTGTGAGTAGCTAATATTTACCTCCCTCTGTAGAGTCAGAGGTGGAAAGAATGTAAGAGGGGAAGAAAAAGGGGGTAGGAAAGGGCAATAAAGGGTATGAATGTGGCCAAACCCTATAGCATGTATATATTGGATATTATAATGAAAACCCTTCTTTGTACAATTTTCAAAATTCAATAAAAATCCCTCCTCCCTCTCTGCAACTTGATTCTAAAAGTTCAGCTCAGTGTTTAGCTGTGGGTGTCTGCTTCTGCTTCCATCAACTATTATATAAAGACTCCAGAATGGCATATAAGGTATTCGTCAATCTCATTATCATGGAAGGGCACTTAAGAGAGCCTCTCCACTATTGCTTAGATTGTTAGTTGGGGTCATCCTTTTAGATCTCTGGACATTTCCCTAGTGCCAGATTTCTCTCCAAACCTATAATGGCTCCCTCTGTTATGGTATCCCTTTTCTTGCTCTCCTCTATTCTTCCCCAGACTCAATCTTCCAAGTCCCACATGTCCTCCTCTTTGTCCCTTCTCTTTCTCCTAACTCCCCCCAACCCCCCATGCTCCCAATTTGCTCAGGAGATCTTGTCCCTTTTCCCTTCTCTAGGGGACCATGTACATCTCTCTTAGGGTCAAGACCAGGCTGGAGAAACCCACAGAAAGAGCTGACCTGAACAAGGAGGAGTTCATGGACCATGAATGTGGGTGTCAGTTAGGAGGACTGGGAAGTCTATGGGGCCTCTGGTAGTGGATCAGTATTTATTCCTAGTGTATGAATGGGCATTGGGAGCCCTTTTCCCATAGAGGGATACTCTCTCAGCCTAGACACATGGGACAGTGCCCTTTTCCCATAGAGGGATACTCTCTCAGCCTAGACACATGGGACAGTGCCTAGGCTCAGCCCCAAATGATTGGCAGACTTTGAAGACTCCCCATGGAAGGCTTCACCCTCCCTGGGGAGCAAAATGGGGATGGAATAGAGGTTCGTGGGGGCAGGGGAGGAGGGAAGGGAGAGGGAACTGAAATTGACACGTAAAACAAGATTGTTTCTAATTTAAATTTTTAAAAATGAGATAAAATGTCAATAAAAATAACTTGTCAAGGGAGCCAGAGAGATCACTTAAGTGATTAAGAGTATGCACTGCCCTTGCAGAGAACCCACCTTCAGTTTCCAGCACCCATGTCAGGCATTTGACAACACCTGTAACTCCAGTTCTAGAGCATCTAATATACCTGGCCAGAACAAGCCCCTTCACTCCCATACACATACCCACACAGAGATACACATATACATTCCACATGCACATACTTAGAAATAAGAAAAAGCATTAAAAACTAACCTGTGAATAATTTTCAAAATTATGAAGGTTATACAACTGGACAGATGATGTGGCCCAGTTGTTAGAGTGTGTACCGTTATAGCAGAGGACCAAAGCTAATTCCCAGCACCCAAATCAACTGACTCCTACCTACCTATAACTCTATCTCCGGGGGTTTCTGTGCCCTCTTCTGGCTGCAAGGGGACCTGTACTTAAGTATACATAACCCCACACAGACATATTCATACCCACTAGTAACAAATAAATCTTTTGAAGAAAATTATGAAGACCATAGGAAGTAAAAACTCCTTTCTGCAACTCATGCATAGTATTTGATTTTGAAAGTTATTGGAAGTGGAAGTATGATAATGTATGACTAATACAGGCATATGAAATTAAATAAATGAAATGATAAATGTAACCTTATTTTTAGTCTCTAAGAATTTTTTTTACATTGTTTTGTTCTGAGTGCCCCACAAATGCTAGATGAGCACACTATCAGTGAGCTATATCAATATACTGCCAGGTATTTAACCACACTGTGAACCTGCCAGGTATTTAACCACACTGTGAACCTTGAGACTGTGGCTTTTGCTGGAAAAAAAAAACCTGTTTCTAGCTGTGGTGTGCCTCAGCTCTAGCCTCTAGCGCACACCTTTAATCCAAGAGCTTTCTACTTGAATATTGTAAACAGGGTTAAATAAAGTCAACCATAGGTTAAGAGGTGAAGCTGCCGCCCATTGACAAGAAGCAAACAAAAACAAGATAGAGTAAAAAGGAAGTCAGGAGAACAGATAGACAGACACACAAGAAGTAGGGGAAGGGTCATTGCATTTGATGTTTTCTGCTTGAGATGGTGAAGGAGAATGGGAGTTCTCTGGGACATCTGCAGAAGAAGGTCAACCGGCTGCCATCTCTGCCTCTCTGAGCTAGCAGGCTGTCACCCCAGCCTCCTCAGTCTTTACTGGTAAAATCAAACTATTTAGTTAAAAACAACACTTATACTCTTTTTTAACTGATTATTTTTTTTTAATTTTGAGTAGGGTCTCTCTGAATACCCAGGATAACCTCTTGACTCAGCCTCCTGAATAATTGGGATTACAGATCCAGCAATCAGTTACAGCTCATATTTAATTATCTTGTTACTAGAAAAACAGTCCTACAGATTAGTAAAGCAAAATGGAGGAACCAGCTGCATATGAGTTTATGAAGGTATAGCCACCTGAGTTTTGACAGAGTGCCAAAATACATTCCAGAAAAGGTATTTTCTTCAGTAAACCAGATGTCTATAGATAGAGGAATGACTTCTATAGAAGAACCAACTCTAGATGTGGTGGAGAGTTTAACAGACAACCAATTCTCTTGGAGGGAAAAGTAGGAAAAACCACTTCATAGGTGAGCACAGGCAGAGGCTTGCTAGCATCCAGTTGCTGAGGAAATAATGGTAATACTGGCATTGTTTTTCCATCTGACAAATGAAACCTCATGAAATTAAAAATCTTTACAGCAAAGTAAGAGGTCACTTGAGTGAAAAAAAAAGGCTACAAAATAAGAGAAAACTGTTTTCTAGATATGCAGAAGATTAATAGGTATATATTTTACAAAGAAGTAAAACTATAAAAATTTAAACAGCCCAATCAACAAATGTAGTGGACTCATAAAAGTGAGCAGACAATTCTCAAAAATGAAATAACAAGACAAATAAACATGTAAAAATTCTATTGTCATTAGTCTTCAGAGAAATGTGAAATTAAAAGTACATTGAGAATTCATCTCACCCTTGTCTAAAAGGCAGTCATTAAGAAAAATAATAGCAAAGACTGGAAAGAATGTGAGTGATCAGGAACCCTTATGCACTGTTGGTGGGAATGTGAACTAGTCCAGCCACCACAGCAAATAGCATGGTTGTTCCTCTAAAAGCTAAAATAGACCTACCATATGACCCAGCTACAGATGGGTATTTACCTGAAGGATTCCAAGCCAATAGATCTCAAAGACATATCTGCATAAAGATTTATTCTAGTTCTATTGATAACAGCTAAGCTATGGAACTGAACTAGATGTCTATCAACAGACAGAGATAAAGAAAATGCAAGATATGTGTATATGTACACACACACACACACACACACACACACACACACACACACACACACTTACACTTATGAAAGAAAGTTTGGAGCCAAATGAATGAAGTTATATTGTTTGCATGATAATGGATGTAATTGCTGATATTAAGTTAGTGTGCTAGGTACTTTTCTATTGCTCTGATAAAACCCAATCAAGACAACTTTCAGAGGGAAGGGTTTATTTGGGCTTACAACTTACAATCTCAGAGGGAAGAGTCCATCACCATTATGCTGGGAAGCATGGTAACTGGAGCAGCGTCTGAGAGTTCACATCCTAAATTTCAAAGTCTGTCCCAACCACATACTCTTCCAGCAAAGCCACACCTCCTGACAACTGAGGAACACCAATGTTGAGATGTCTGAGAACATCTCATTCAAGCCAGCAAAGTCAGTCTCAGGAAGACAAATACATGTCTTCTCTCATTTGTGGCACCGAGATCTTGCAAGATACATAAAATCGTGTGTGTGTGTGTGTGTGTGTGTGTGTGTGTGTGTGTGTGTGTGTGTGTGTGTGTGTGCGTGTGTGTGTGTGTGTGTGCGTGTGTGTGTGTGTGCGTGCGTGCATGCGTGTGTGCATGCCAAGGAGGACAAGCAAAGCTATCTGAAGAACAAAGAGAAATGTTCAGATTTTAGATTTGAGATCACTATGACCTCATGCTTCTTTTTCTTGTGGAATAGGTCAATAGGAGGCCAAAAGCACTATCCCATAAATCATTACCAGTATTTCTCATGTCTGACTTGAATAAAGAATTCTGAGTCTTTATTGGAAAAATACTAAAAAAAGAGCCATGCTTGTAAATTGGGAAGCATTAGCTTCTTCATGTTAGAAAAAGCCATTATGGAGTACAAATAAGAGGTATATGCTATGAGATACATCATGAGAATCAGCAAGTTTTACATAACGAATGGAATGAACAGAGATAAGAAAACTTAAGTCCCTATCTACTGTCTCAGGGGTAGTCAGTGGCAATAGTGACATAGAAATTCACATCAGTGCTTCAACACCAAGGATGCTTTCACCATCCTTCAGGTAACACAGAACTCCCCATTCTAAGATGACGAGAGAGTGAAGCTGAGTCACAATCACAGAAAAGCAGCTTCATCATTACAGTGCAAGCAGATCATATAGAAGATAGCTTCCTTGCCTTCAGAGACTCCTCTCAGAAATACAGAACAAATGATAACTACTCTC
Source organism: Cricetiscus sungorus (assembly GCA_030556225.1). Taxonomy (NCBI): domain Eukaryota; kingdom Metazoa; phylum Chordata; class Mammalia; order Rodentia; family Cricetidae; genus Cricetiscus; species Cricetiscus sungorus. Next base: position 15,609,524 of record JANBXA010000114.1, read on the forward strand.
TTGGCTGAGCAGTCAGCTTGATGGAAATATATTTTCCCAGAAGTCGTCCTTGGAGACCTTTTGCTTTTATACTGCAAATCAGTGCTAATTCGTTTTGTTTCAAGACTTCCTACCTGTCAAAAGATGAAATTTAAAACTTCTTTATTATGTAAAAATGCCTGTCTTTCACAAAGGCAAGAGTAGAATTGTTACAAAAGCAAAGCCTGCCAAGTAGTATTAGAAATAAAATCGAATGCGGTCCCCTGGTTTATCAGTTAATGTAACTGAAAAGAGAGCCATTCTGTGCTAACAATTCTATATGATGACTTACTGATGAGAACTTCCTAATCATGAAGAATTGTGATGCTGCTATTCCAAAGACAAATTAGCTCAGGCTACCTTTAGTCCTCTTAATAGTTTCTCATGCCTTCTGGGGCAGACCTAACATCCCAACATCCTAATATGATTTTCAGGGATAACCCTGTTGGATACATTGACTATCTCCAACCACACAAAGACTAAGAATTCCATCCATTAGCATCAGAAGACCATAACTAAGGTTCTCCCACTTCTCCGTTACCCACCTACCTGATAACTCCATTAGAGAAAATTCTTGAATTATGACTTCCTTTTATTAAAGTTGACAAGACATTACTAAACATTATGTAAGGGCAATATGGGCCATGGTTATCCATAGTTGTCTAGTGAAGGGGCCACCTATTCCTTCATCTGAGGTAAGAGATATTTTGCCTGATGAATCTGGGATAAATGGAACTGTAGTAACGTGTTCAGTGACCAAACTTCAGCTGACCTACAAGATTTATGTTTTCATATAAATCTCCATTAATGTAAATAAATAATATTGTCCATAAAAGGAGTTTTAAAGAAAATAACTAATAGCTTTTTATTAACTTTTTAGTTAATTTGGGGTAAGAATGAAAAATGTCTATTCTTTGGGGAAAAAGAAAACATTTCTCAACTCTGACTTTCTTTTAAGTAGCCAGCATGAGTTCAGCTCAGCTCTCTTTCACCCACACAGCTAAATGTGTCAAGTTGGCTCCTATTTTTGAAAATGTTTACTGCTTCTGGTTTATAAGAAGAGGAGGCTGGGAATGTTATGCTTTCCATTTAAATGTTCCTTCTCCTTCGTGCTTTCCAAAGGGGAGTCTGTTTTAAACTTGCCTTTCTCTAAATGAAGTGATCCAAGTTCTAGAATATTACTACATCCTTAATTCCTCAAAACAGCAGCAAATATAATAATTTTAAAAGCACTACAAAATAGATATGTGTTATGATAGACCCTATGTCCCTCCAGTCCTAAAATCATCACACTTCAGGTTCAGAATGAAATGTTAACATGGAAAGTGAAATCAACTTTCAACCTCACAGCTAAAACTTAAGCATCCTTTTCTTTACTCTTTTTCTATATCCACTCAGATAAAAGGCTGCTCGTAAGTATGAAAAGTTCACAATAGAAATTAGGACAGTAGAGGGATGCATAAAGTAAAAAAAATTCAATGCTAGAACTTGTTCCACAGTAGACATGTTGGATCATCTCTTTCCTTATCACAGCTGGCCACACTTCTTAATTGGGTTAAGGGTGAAGCTAGGAAGGTGATGTAGAAACTGATCATTTCAGTTTACCATTATTCAGTCAGTAGAAAAAAGCAAGATGCTGTGGAAATCAAATGCTGAGAACTGAGAGCAGAAACAGTGTTGGGTGAGTCTAACACAGGTTAGTGCAGCAGTCCTAATATCCTGGGAGACAAAAACAAGCTTATCTTTGAGAAGATTTGAACTAGAGAATAGCAAGTGTCGTACAACATCTGTGTGACCTAAGAATTGACACCCGAAGATTCCTTATTCCTGTGCCAACTCCCCAACGAAACCCCAAGAGCAAAACTGAGGAATCCAGTATGTTAGAGGTTGAGGTATAAAGCTTACCTCCATTTTAGCAATTTGTCCATCAAGACTATATTTTCTCAGGGTTTCTGAGACACTCTTAAATCAGCTTCACAAGAACTTACAGACCTTAGTAATAGTGCTTAAGATGAGAGGGTAGTCCCTGTGCACTGGCATATATGTAATACAAGCCAGTCACATGTCTGTGCTGGCCATGTCAGAATTTGCCTGTTAATTCCCTAAAAAAGGGCTGAGAATCTCATTCTTGTATAAACTTAAATTTTCAACATTAAGAGCTGTGAACACAGTGACTTAGTCTTTTCCAAAAGGTAAGTGCTCTGCCTTATTAGAACATGAAGTGTTTATTGAGGAGAGGTTTCCCCAAGAAATGAAGTTCCCAGAAGCACACACTAAAAAATGCTGGCCCTGTGTTAAAGATTCTACATGGCCAAATGACTGGACTCAGTGCTTACAGAAAGTTAAAGCACTGCAACCCAAAGCCAAATTATCCTAAGCTAATTTTATCACCGTGAAAGCCATTGTCCACCTCTGTGCTTGAACTAAGATCTTGGTGACTATTGCAATCTCTAACATGTGTTCCTAACAAACCCAAGACTTCTACCAATCCCAAAGTTAAAAATCTTATCAGACAGAATCTTTAACCTATAGCAGATTTCCATGATGTCCTGTAGATCACTTACCTGAGGTCCCGATGACTGCATCTGATGAATGCCTTGATTTGTCACTTTTTTACACTGTAGCTAATAAAACTTCATGATGTAATAGGCCCCAGAACTTAGCACAACTGACAACATGTTAGAGGTACCAACCCACCATTCTGACCCAAGATCTCAGCACTTAACACCCCAATACTTGACAAATCAAGAACAAAGATCCAGTTCACCATAGTGCATAATTCTGGGAAAATCCGTGTTTAATCTTGCTTTTTTTTTTTGTTTTGTTTTTAGCTTCTGTAGCCCTACTTATTGCTAACTTTTCTTGCTAATCAACGTGTGTCTACCAAGATATGATTTTATGCACAAAAATCCCAAGATTGGTAAGGATCTTGGCTACATGATTTGGGCATGTTCCCTGTGTGGCCTATTGGCCAGTGAAGAAAAGCTTTCTATTGACTTTAAGAACCCTTGTTGTCTTTGAAGGAATTACCTCAAAAGACATAGTGGAACACAGTATTTGAGCAAACTGAATCTGTGTCTCCAGATTTGATCACACAGATTTGGATCCCTAATGAACTAAACTGTCTCTTTTTCTTTGTAAGAGAAGAGATGTATTGTCAAATTGACAACCCCTTAATACCCTGCAGTGTGGGTCGGGCAGAGGCATTCAAAGTGAATCACCAAGATCTGCTTCTTCGCTAAACATAATTCATTTTTCTCTCCAGCTCCCACCCTCTCCACCCCCATCCCCATCTCTCCAGAAGGTTGCTTTGGGAACAAGAGTAAAATGTTTCCACTCTTTGGGGAACTCGGGCACCTGCCTGTGTGGAGGGAGTGGAGAAAGCAGGGTGGCTACTGCTGTAAGGAAATATCAGTGGGCCATGACAGCCCTTTGAAGAACCCTCGGAGAGAATGAGAACATCCATGTACTCACCCAATTTTCAGTCTAGAGGGCGAAAGAGAAAAGAGAGGACAAGCGAAGACACTGTCTTTCTCCCCCACATGCTCAGGTGCCATGCTCTGTGGGCTTCAGAAAGAAAGGGGACATATTTCTATTTCAGTAATCCTAAGTTAAAAACCAGTTTTAGATGAGGGTGGAAGACACACACTGGACCAGAGAAAATGCCAGAAGGAGAAGAAAGAAGAAATCAATATGAGGATGAGAACACCATGTGTATTTATCACGTAGATGCAAGCCAGGGGCTCTCAACTCCCAGCACCCCAATGCATATTTGTCATGTACGTTTGAACCTATTCTCGACCCTTTGGCAACTCATCAAATGCTGCGGAGCTGGGTAAGCCACTTTAGCCAAATCAAAGGTCACTGAGCAATGGAGGAATCCTTCTACCCTGCACTCTTTGTATCCCACAGTATCAGCCAAGGGCACATACATGTGGGGAACAAAAGGATCCCCTTAAAACTAAGGAAATGGGAGTTCCAAGATCTGTGAACAATAATAACTTTCTTACTTTATGAGCTGATTATCTCAGCTATTTCATTATAGTGACAGAAAGCTGTTTAAGATACGGTTTTAACCTTTTTTATCCTCAAAATAAAAATAGAAAGTTTCCATGTATAAATGTGCCACAAAAGCTCTAAACCACCATAATCAAGCCAGTCACTGTCATTTGCCCTGTACAGCTACAACTCAGTGTTAACATCTGGTCTCTCGCCCACAGAAGAGCCCATTTGTTTAAATAAAAAGATCAAAAACCTCAAAATACTTGGAATTTTCATCCACAGCAATGATTGCATCTCACTCCACCCACAGCAGCCCAAGGAGCAGATTGTGTTGTTTCTGTGGGTGCCACAATTGCCCCTAGGGGAAGGGGCGGCTCTACCGCTCAAAGCCTGAAGCACAGTGCAGTCTTTAGTGCCTGCTCCTGCCAAGGCAGTGTGTCCCTTCACCCCACCGAAAGCATTTGCTGCGTGTTCTAAATCCTTGCACTTCTCCAGAAGACTGCGCCAGGCTTTTGTTGTGGGTTGCACTATGCAGTAAACTATCATGTTTGTTTCTAAAAAGCATGAGTGTTTGTCTAGTGTGTGTGCTAGGAGGAAAAAGCAGCCTAGTGTAAGGTTGTGTTGATGATGTCGTAATATGTCCTAACATCATTGTGGGGTGTGTGTGTGTGTGTGTGTGTGTGTGTGTGTGTGTGTGTGTGTGTGTGTGTGTGTGTGTGTGAATGGATGTGTGTGGGTCTGTGTGTATGTGTCTGTATGTATATTGTTATCTGTGCGTGTTTGTGGGTACATGTGTGTATGTGTGTGTGTTTTATGTGTAGGTATGTGATTGTGGGGTGGGAGTTTTTGCATATTTAAGCTCAAAAGCACAAAGGAAATAAAAAATTATCATAAAACAGAGGTTTTTTTATTATGACACAATGAGCCCACAAGTTTATGTTCCCAGGGCTTCACAATCATCATAAAGCAGGGTCATTTTTATATTATATACCTTGTATTTGTACAATGTTTTATAGTTTTCAGGGTGCCTTGAGGCATTATTTCATTTGCTCATAGCAGAAACTCATATTTAAACCGACTCAACAAAACAGCCAAGGGCCTTCTCAGTGGAAACACATGGACACTTAAATCACCCGATACCTTGGAAATACATCTCTGCTGCCTTCTAGCCTTCTAAGAAGCACCTCCAGTCATCGCTACCAACTACTACAAAAGAATGGACACAACCTCCTGGCACTAAGGATATTTCAGACTTCGATACCTTTTTTTATTTACTACAGATAAATGATGGAGACTCACGGAGGCAACTATCAAAATACCCTATCCCAGATGGTAAACACTCATGTTTTGGTGTCTAAATTTCATACAAAAAAAAACAAAAAACAAAAGTAGAATTGGCTCGACCTCACTATGTAGACCAGGCTAGCCTCTAACTCATGGAAATCTGAATGTCTCTGCATCTGCCTATGGATTGATGCAGTTAAAGAAGTATGCCATCATGCCAGCATATTTTTAAGCAATACTTCTTATTTGTTCTTTGAAAGTTTCATATATGTATGCAACTCCCTCACCTCCAGGACACTGCAACACCAATGGACAATCCCAGCCCAGTTAGTGCCGACCACATATTTATTTACATGGGTGTGGGCCTGTCCTTCCCAGGGTTTATCTAGTCCCGAATCTCAGTCACCATTTGCCTCCTGACAGAACCACCATCTACGTGTATCCTCTCCTTTTAGACTCAGAAATCTGTAGGGTTTAGACATTTTAAGTTTATCTGTAACTGATACATAAAATAAATCTAGATATAACGTGGGGGGACTGTATAGTGTTTCAGTACATGCATACATCATGTCAAGTTTAAGTGTAGTTAAATAGATCTTATACATTATTGCTTCTTGATGGCGAAAATCTTTCCTTCTAGTGTTCTGAAAGACACAGCGTATATGTTGTCTACCATTCCCATGCCATGCTAGAATATATCTTACTTCTCTCTTACTATAATTTACTGCTGTGGACCCTTTCTTACCTACCCACCCCCACTCTTCCCATGGCCTTCTGGTAGTTAGACATCTGATGTCAGAACCCTACTGAGAAAATGTTGCTCTCTCAGGAATGTTTGTGTCACCCAAGATCTGTACACTAAAGTGAGAAAAAAAGGCAATGTAAAATGATAGGTTACAAACTGGACAGTTGACCGCAGACACAAAGGAGAGAGGGACTCTAGGCACAGTGCCCTCCCTCTTGACCCTGCAGCCTCTGAAGCCTGGCTTCTGGATCCAGGCTCTGTTCTGCCTTCACAGGCTCCTGTGAAGATATTTCTGCTTGGGTAGTAACAGGTCTGGGGCTGATAAGTGGCATTGAAGGGGTTATTAACTCGTCCCAGTGGGTTGCTGGAAGGAACCCACTAACCTTCGGGCATGATGAAAACTGCCATCTTCAAGGCACAGTCTCTGTACCACCCTAAGTTTCAGAAAACTGTCAGAGGTGAGGAAAGTAAGTGTGTAAGCACAACCTGATTCTGCGCGGCCTCAGCCCAGGACCGGAGACCACTCTGCATCAACACTTACTGTCTGTGTAGGCATGGAAGTGGTGAATCTGGAATACAGCCTTAAAATGTTTGTTTTCTTGGGGGTTGAAGCTATTAAATAAGTAGTTCTGCGGATGTATTTACACAGTCCATTAAGACTTTCCCTGAGCGCCTTTTTCTTGGGCCTAGGCTCTTTCTTCAGAACACTGACTACTTAGGTGCTCATTTCCTGGTGGTTACTGTTAAGTTTCAAACGCTGGTACAAATGGCTGAGGTACCTATTTAGCATATTGAAACAGGCCTGGCTACCAGGTTCTGTTCTCCCAGCATCCCCCAGTCTATGGCTGGCATACCCCATATGCTACCTGGACACCAACTCTCCAACACAGGAACTAGTCTGTTCTTCCCCCAAAGGCTCTTCCCTACGTAACCCAGTCATTTGGGTTACTTGCCCCCTTTCTTTACCTTTTGCCTTTTCGGGGGCTGCATCTGATTCCCGTTTCAGTGAATTGCTGTAAGTATTGAAGGGCCCAGACCCTCACCCAGCCCCCTGCTTTGGCAGCCATGACAGCCTGCAGAAAAGATCCAGAAAGATGTAAGCCCCTGACTTAACAACATGTACTGAGCTCCTGACCTTGCCCAACCTTGCTGCAGTCACCAGAAAGCTAGATACCCTCCATGTGGCAAGGAACCAATCAGAAATAACAATGGAATGCAGAGAGTAGCAACCACCTTGGGAGGGCCTCTAGGCATAGCAACCTTCCTGTAGCTGCAGTTGACCAATCAACACTGGGCAAGTAGTCCAAGCCCCAATCCCCAGACTGTTGCTATGCAACTAGTGGACCCCCCCAGACACTCTCCTTGCTCTATCCCAATTGATTATTCCCTACTTATTATTCCCTATGTGTTGCTCGAGGTCCCACATCTGCTTCACCAGATGTGTTACATGGAAAATTAAAGACTTTTTGCTTTTGCATCAGATCGGGTCTCTTGGTGATTTTGGAGTTCAGAGTTTGGGCACAGCAGTATAACATGGTGAGACAGTAGCAAACAGCTTTGAGTATCTTCCGTCTCCTGACGAAGGCCTCACGGTGGGAGTCGGCTCCTTTTTCTTCAACTAGTCTTCTTATCTCTATAGCTCCAGCTAGAAAGGACCTTCTTTGGGAGGAGGAAGATAGGGAATCTGGTCTGCTCAGGAATGAGACAGAAAGAGAAAGACAAAGAGGGAGACAAAAGAGGGAGGAAAGACAAAGAGGGAGTGTTGTGCCCAAATTCTGAACCCGCAAATCACCAAGAGACTCATTCCAACACAAAAGCAGAGTCTTTTATTATTAATGAGTTACTAACTTGAGCCCTCCATCTGTCCCACATGGCGGGTGATGGGGAGGGAGAGAAGAACCCCAAGGGGCTGTGAGGTGGGGAATTTATTAGGGGGAGCAAGGGGAGTGTCCAGGGGTACACAATAGCTTCAGGATTGGTGTGCTTCCAGGCTTGGGAAGCCTGTCCTGTGTTGATTGGTCAACTGCTTGTTATGGCCTATAAGCTCTCCTAGGGCAGTTGCCATGCTCTGCATGGCACTGTTAGGCTGCTTTTACCTTAAAGCACATCCAAAGCCTGCCAGCTAACTTCTGATTGGTTCCTTGCCATATGGAGCGTATCTGACCTCCTAGTGACTAGAGCATCTCCTGCAAGGTCAGGAGGCTAGAATCTAAGCACATGTGCTGAGTCAGGGGCTATTGTCTTACTTGGTCTTTTTTGCAGCCTGTCATGGCTGCTAAAGCTGGGGCCTGGGTGAGGGTCTGGTCCCTTCAACAGGTTGAGTCCTGACAGCCCAACAAGACAGCAAAGACAGGAAGACTGCCTTGGTGTGAGGCCAGTAGGCTACGTAGCAAGAGCCTGCCATGGACAACTAAACAAAACACAATGGCCTCCAGGGCCAAACAGAACATGGAGGTGGTAACTACAAACTACAGTAATTTGCCTTTCAGAACCCTGAAAAACCAAGGTGATTTACTGCCATCTCCAGATCTCCAGGGTTCTATGACCCTTGCTTCAAAACCTTCCTCAATCACCCACAAATCATTTGCTTCAAATTTTGGAATTTGGATTATATGTTGCAAACAAATTTCACTATCATTCTACTCTTACCTCCATTTGAAAAATGGAGCTTTTTGTTTTGTTTAAATTCAGTACCCCCAATTCCTTCCAGGGAACAAAAGGGCCTGGGTAAGCATTTCCACTGATGTTGTTGGCTTGTGATGCAGGAACATCTCCCAGAATCCTCTGAACATCATGGGGAGCATAAAGTAACCCAGGTATAATCTCTGAAAGAAGCAGTAAATACAGGAAGAACACTGGCTTTGGAACCAAGATGCTTTTGCTATTTGGTTTCAGAATTGATAATTAACATGAGGTTTTTTTTGTTCAAATAATATGCATTTAAAGTATATATGTATATATTTTAAATGCATATATATGTCCCAGTTCCCAAGTTCAGATAACTGGTACTAGGGCAGTCTCACAGAGGAAAAGCTAAGTTTACTGCTGGGGTCCAGTGGTCCATCTGAAATACTTCAAAGTGATTTTCTGAAGAGACTGTTGAGAGAGCAAGCTTCACAGCATCTTGACACTAAACAAGCATGTTGATAGACTGTGTGAGATCCAGAATGAACTGACAAAGGTGAGTGAGTCATGTGAGTTAGTCACATTCTAGATTTTTAAAAATTCACGTGTCCTTTTAGGAACAAAACCCACATTAGCTGAAGCTTCGGGATGTATTTCTGCTAGCTGGTGCTGGTGATACTTTAATCACTTACTGCTCATGGACTCCAACAACCAGATGTTCAGATTTTCAGGACATCCCACCCACTTCCCAAGCTTCCAGTATGAGCCTAATTACCCGCTTGCAGCTACTTGTTTCTTTGCTCCTGGCTGAAAACATTGTAAAACTGACACCAAGTACTGTGTGAGTAAAATATGTTAGGAACAGCTTGTATTTAATAAGTAGCTACGGACCAAAGTGGAAATTCCACGGCCAATGTGGGGAGTCATCCTCTCTGACAAAGATGTCTTCTGAGAAAGAAGTTGTAGTTTAATGGAAAGATAGTTATTTTGGAATTAGAACATTGATGCTCAATCCCAAATTCAGCCACTTGTTCAGTTTTCAACCTTGAGTAACTACTTATTTCTCTGCAAAACAAGCTTGGCAATATTTCCCTCCTGTCACTGCAGACTCAAGAGGCAGGAGTGAACGGGAGTATTTGGTAAGTACCACAGTGAAATGTAAAGCAAACAAAAAAATAATGTATTTTCTCCATCAAGAGAAAAGGATATATTCAGAAGATGTTCGAGACATAAAATAAAGTGGAAGTGTTATTTCTAGCAAACAACATTATCAGCTAAGCTGGGGGAAATAGCAAGCAGCCCAAGGTAAAATGAAAATATGAGGCCCCTTATTCAAGAAATAGGAAGGTGGCGTGTGTGTGGTGGGGGGGGGTTCCAGTGAGAGAGTGCTTGCCTAGCATAGACAAAGCCCTGGGGTGGTCCCCAAACTGCATACATGAGTTCAGTGTCACATGACTAATCCCACCACCCAAGAGGTTGAGGCAGGAAGTCAACATTTAAAGCCACCTTCTGCTGCAGAGAGTTTGAGGCCAGCTTGGGCCTCAGGATCGTTGTCTTATATTCTTTCTGCTTTTTCTCCAGCAGTCCCTTCTGAAGGCCTCTCTTAACTGACAGTGCTCAAATAACTATTCATGAATGCAGAATGCCGAACCAAATGATTGCAGGATACACATTATACTCAAGTTCTGAATTGTTCACTACCAATTGCTGGTGCATAATGGAAATACTAACAAAGCTGAATTGACTAAAGTCACCCAAATGTTTCTGACCATAATGCAATTTGGCAAAAAGTCAATAACAAAACAAGAAACAAGAAATCAGAATGAGTCTGAAGCTGAGTAATACAAGTCAAAACATTCCAAGGACCAAACCAAAAAGCTCGAGTTATAACAAATAGTAATGCCCTGAACAAAGGAAATGTGGAGATATCATACTGATAGAAATTACACATTTGTTTTTCTGAATAAAAATGCCTGAAGATCAGCATTCTCACTTAAAAGATAGGAAAATTAACAAATTAAAGACAAAGTAATGAGAACAAACTCAGTAACAGAAAAACACTGAAACTAGCAACATAAAACAAGTGATTGGAGATAGATAAATATGTAATGGAATACTAACTCAATTAATAAATCCCTGGTAAGTTTGATGAATGAAAAAATCATTAAGTTACTGACAATTCAATATATAACAGAAAATGGCATTTTAGTATAGACATTATGAAAGACGGGAAGTGACATTAGAATCAGAGTTACTCTAGTGTTTCTTGAAACTCCATTCAAATGTCTTCTTCATATAAAGGATATTTTACCAAAAATAGAACAGAAATTCCTTAAAGAATAAATTTGTAATTTTTGCACAAATTAAAATCATGAATGCTATGACTTAATTATACATTATACTAAAATTTTAGGAAAGTATAGTCAATGTTGTATCTAGAAAGTCATAGGAAAAAAAACTCTTTAAGTCTGTCATGTACATATTCTCATCCTGACAAAACCACTATAACAAAGAAAAATTATAGGACAATCTCACTCATGAGGAAAGGAGGGACTTTTATCAAACTGAATTCAACAATTAGTTTAAAAGCTGATGGTGCATTATGAGCTATTTTCATATTATGAGGATAAAAGGGGTTTTAAAAATTTGTTATTAATGTGTGCACCTGAGTGTGTGTGTGTTTGTGCCTGTCTGTGATGTGTGTGTGAATGGACAGGTATGTTCATGTCACTGTAAGTGTATGGCTATCAGAGGATGGCTTCACAGAGTCACAGCAATTATGTCACTTGCTCACTGGATTCTCTGCTTTCTCTGCCATGCTGTACTCTCCAGGCCGGCTGGGCCCCATCTCTGCCCACCATTTTGCCATATGTGTTTATATTACAGATGCCAGCCCTGCATATACCTTCTGGCAGGTTCTAGAGACACAACTCAAGTTGCCAGGCCTATGCAGCAAGCACTTTCACCCACTGATCCATCTTACCGACTCAAGTAGATAAGTTATTTTAACATATGAAAATCAGATGATAAGTTAAATTACACAGAAGACCAAGGAAGAAAAGAATTTCAAAAGACAATTTGGTAATATGTGTATTAGTATTTACTGATGTTGTGATAAAATGCCATGACAAAAAGCAACTTAAGGAAGATAGGGTTTATTTTGGTTTATATGTTTCAAGGAATAGAGTCTATCATGGAAGGGAGGTCATGGAAACAGGCAGGGAAAGCAGAGGGACAATATTAGGAACATTCCTAGAGTTACTACCATCCACAGACATTAGCACATTCAAACAGCAAAATGCAAGATTGGAAAAAAGGAAAAAAAAATTTCATTATCCATAGATGAAGTGATTTTTGCATGTAGAAAGTCCAATACAGTATCTCAATAAATCACAGCCTTGATGAACATGTTACCAAGTTTCCAAGACACTGATTAACATATAGAATTAGTGTGTCTATACATCTGTAACAACTGAAAATAAATTATTCTAGCAGCTGCTATTTTTAAAATCAATATTTAAGAACAACCCTGACAAAAGATGTACACTAATTTTATTGAAAAAAAAAAAAACCTGTAAATGTTGACTGATGATGTAACCCAGGGTGTAGCCAGGGTGATGTAGCCTCAGTAATGCAAAGAGATGTTAGGGTGGTGTTACGTTTTTGAGAAAGTATAGAAGAGATGACTAAATGATAGCTATACTATGTCCATAATTTGGAAAATTCGGGGTTTACGGAGTTTTCAATTCTATACAAATCAATACAGAGACAGAAAGCCATCCTAATTGAAAAGCCTGTGCATATATTGTAAGAAAACCAAACCATTTCTGTGGGGGAAAATGCTGGAGAAAAGTAGAGACGGTTAATGTTCACGGTGAGAACAGACAGGAGCACACTGTAATGGTGGAAAGGCAGGAAAGGTGCTTTCACAGTATGACACTCAGGGCATCTCTTCATACACCCACACTGGTCTTGGTTGATTTTTATACAGAAAAATAGTGAGTAAAAAGTGCTATTTTTAATCAATCAAAAATAATCATATAAATTATAAGCATGATGCGCAGGGTAAAAGCAGCAAAACATCTATGATACAGTTTAGGAAATGTCTTCATGGATGACACTGGGCACAGTTTTATCACCAAACACATGAAGTACTAAGTGCATACAAAAACGGCTGACAAATTGGGCTATATTAAAATTGAAACATTCATCATCAAACATTAATAAAATGGGAGAAACTGTGGAATCAGAGGAGTTATTTGCAACCTGTATAATCAAAAAGAGAAAGAAGGAAAGAAAGAAAGAAAGAAAGAAAGAAAGAAAGAAAGAAAGAAAGAAAGAAAGGACAAAAAAGAAAAAGAAAGCATAACACCCAAAAATGATGCATAGATGCATAGGCAAAGCCAAATAGAAAAAGTATGGAATAGGGAAAAAGTACTTCATAAATTATGAAAGAGGGTATAAATGTATAAATTGTTTTCTAGTTTGAATTCTTTCATGGATTTTTGGTGTTGTGGTGTATAAATGAATAAAATATATTAAATACTAGAAGTATAAAATTTAATGCAATGTTTCTCACCTTGTTTGAATGCCAATTCAAACTATATATGAATATATTAAGTTGTATAGACTATGGATTTTGTTAATTTTGGTGTGTGATTATTTTTTATTTGCAATTTTTTAAATAAATTTTATTGAAACAATTTTAAATCTAGCAACAAACAGAAAACATTTCATGAAGGATGATGTCCAAATTGCCAATAAGCACAGGAAGTGACTTTCAGCCTTATTAGTCACCAGGAAAGCTAATGACTTCCAGGAAAGACCTCTGCTACATTTGGTACAATGGCTGCTTAGAAATCTGTCTAGACTATTCAGTAATGAAGACATGGAGAAGAAAGAACTCTGACTTCCATCTGCACAATATCTTTAGAAATGTGTGGTACCATTTTCAAGATTAAAATATGGAAACAATAGATGCTCCAGCCATGTGTGTCTCTTAGACACACAACAGGAACTAGTTCACAGGTACACCAAGAAAGACATACACTGTAATTTACAACAGCTGATAACCAAAATGTCTATTATGAGGATGTGTATAAAAGTATTAACATGGTACACAATAGAATACTGCCCAGTAACAAAAATGAATCTGTGAAAAAACAGTTCTCATGAATACAGCAAGTGACAGAGATTACACTTGAATGAGCACTTACCCTGTGATGCTGATTAGGTACAATTCAAAATCAGGTGAAACTATAACACAGATCTACGGTGGCACTGGTTTCTAGGGAAGGAAAGAGTTAGTGAAGGAAAGTTTTTCAACCCTCCAAAATCTCACTCCTGTAAGCTCATGTACTCAGGAAGTCTGCCATGCTGACACACACTTGGAATCTCGCTAGCCAGGAGGCTGAAACAGGACCTGAGTTTGAGACCAGAAGCAAAAACTAAAAATGTAGTCAAGCCATTGTAATGTTCTTCGTTTGAGTATAGTTAAATATGCTAACCAAACTCTGGTTAGACATTGTGTTAAGCAAGGCCAGCCAGAATTGCTGTGAAGATTCTAATGCAGATGAGATGGAGTCACACATCGTTTCTTTGTTCTCTTCATCTTATTTGACTGGAGGAGTCAGCAGGAGATTAGAGAACTTCTCCAGAACCTACTTCCTAAGACTGACAAAACCATGATTTGCCTTTTAAAAGAATTATTTTATCATGTCTTTGTGTGGGTGGAGGTATGTGCACTTGAATATAGTGTTTGCTGAGGCCAGAGGCAGGTGTTCAATCCTTTAGAGCTAACAGACATGAGAAACCATCTTGTGTAGGTGCTGGGAACTGAACTCAGGTCCGCTGCAGGAGTGGTACTTACTCTCAACCACTAAGCTATCTCTCTAGCCCCTTGATTTTTCTTCTTAAAACAACAACAAAACACTATTAGTAGCAAAATAAAAACACAAAATACCCCCTTTAAAATGAAATGCTTACAGAAACCATAAGCATAGTAACAGAAAACTGCGTTTATCTGTAAGTGATGGTGTAGGAGAAACTACCAGACAGCCTACCCAAGCTGATGTCACCCTGCCCAGACCAGCCCACATGAGCATATACATGGCAGGCATTTCCTCCCTGAAGCAAGCTTACCACTAAACCCAGAGACTAATGACAAAGAGACACGAGACTGAACCCTCCAATGAGGAAAGGACAAGGCAGCAGAGATCGCCATCTGAGCCAATGGGACCTTGGGAGGGGGTATAATGGCAGGCCTAACTTCCTTAATAAACCAATCTGCAGCATGCTCTGCTACTCACTTCCAGTGTCTGAGTCATTGGTACTGTGTCTTCTCACTCCCTCCCCCAAGGATGTCCAAACAGGGTCACCCACAACATGGTGGAAAAGCTACAACTTTTGCAAACATTCATCTATGCCACGGAAAAACATAGACGTCACTAAAGACCTCAGCTCTAATGTCCCTGTCTGTTGGAGAATACTACATCTTCTCTGTTTTCACAGATTATCTGTTGCCTATCTGATTTTAGATGCATATTTAATCATCCTAAGAGAGTTCCCAAAAAACAGTCATTGCTATATCTTACCAATTCCTTTGTTATCACAAAGAAACTGAAGGGGGGGGAGAGTTTAAATAGGTAAGCAAATGACTAGGAAGTTTAAAGTCTTTAAAGTTAAAAGTAATTTGAATTGCAAAAGATACCAGATGACAGAAACCCACTTTTAGTCTTTCAACCTTAATTACTGTCTTAGGAAGTATGCAACACTCAGTCAGATTGATTAGCCGCTCTCTTTATAGGCAGCAGCATTAATCTTTGGAAACACAAAACAAAACAACAAGCACTGACTTTCTCCCCATCTTTTATTCCAAACCGGGATTCTATTTTTTGTCAGCTTCACAAAGAAGATGAAATGCTACGGCCCTGAATTAGTCATGAACTAGCTGTTTATAGGCTACAAGGTTAGTGTAGATGATAAGGCTGAATGTTTGTTAGTTATTCACACAGAGTAGAATACTGTTGTGCCCAAATTCTGAACTCCCTCAAATCACCCAAGAGACCTGTTCTGATGCAAAAGCAAAGAGTCTTTTGTTGTTGTTTTTGTTGAAAAAGCTAACTGCATTAACTCGGGCCTTTTGTCTGATCATTGGGGTAGATGGCTGGAGAATGAGCCAGAGGAACTTC
Source organism: Cricetiscus sungorus (assembly GCA_030556225.1). Taxonomy (NCBI): domain Eukaryota; kingdom Metazoa; phylum Chordata; class Mammalia; order Rodentia; family Cricetidae; genus Cricetiscus; species Cricetiscus sungorus. Next base: position 15,625,388 of record JANBXA010000114.1, read on the forward strand.
TACCCCCAGAGGAGCGGGGTAACTTATTGGGTAGTGTAAGGGGTGTTGTCTAGGGATAGTCTCAGGATCAGTGCGCTTTCGGGATGGGACGACCTGTCTTGTGTTGATTGGTCAACTGGTTGTTATGGCCTCTAGGCCCTCCCCAGGTGGTTGCTATGCTCTGCACAGCACTGTTACACCACTTTTACTGTATAGCACCTTAGAGCACATCAGCTAACTTCTGACTGGTTTCTAGACAAGGTCAGACAAGTGCTGAGTCAGACGCCTACAAGCCTTTTCTGCAGCGTGTCATGGCTGCTAAAGCAGGAGTCTGGTCCCTTCAATACTGTGTATACTTCACCAAACAGCACAGGCTGTTTCCACTTGTCCTTACCAGATGTAGTTCAGCACTTATATGTTGGTTTTGTCATGAAGTGACTAAATGTCGTTCAATGCAGTGTTATGAAGAGATAGAAGATTTTCAGGTGATAAAAGGTCTAAAGGTTGGGACTCCTCCTCAATAGGATTTGCACTCTACTGAAAAAGGACAACATCTCTCTCTGATTTGTAAAGATGCAATGAGAAAGCATCTATCAGCCACTGGCCAGAGGAAATTCTGCAAAACCCAGCTGTGCCAGCAACTGCTCTCAGAGACTCCGAAACAGTGGGAAATAAATTGTGTAAGCTCCCTAGTTTCTAGTGTTTTGCTATAGCAGCCCAAATAAAGACAAATGCCATTGCTACTGGTACACAATGATTTATGTATTTTGTAAGTATTACTAGTGAATAGTAAGTATTACTATTGACTTTTATGTATCTGACCTTACTAGCCATGCTAAGTTTGCTTATTAATTTAATCTATTACCTCTAAATTTTATTGTATTGTTTGTGTGCACACTCACAGCTTCTGAGAAAATAACTTGTGGTATTTCTTCCTGCCTAATTCCAGTAACTTTTAACTTTTTGCTTTATTGTACTGATTAAACCCCTACCTATATCTTAAACAAAATCTTTGAAATCTAAAATCATTGCATAGGATTACATTTTATATTCTCTTTTTGTAAATACCACATTAGCATACTAAGGAGTGTCTTTTTTCTTCCTGGGTGTGGGGGTACTCATAAGAAACAGAAGCTAACTTTTATAAAACGCTTGCTATGAGCAAGCTGATAGGCTGACTTGGATTATTTTTTCTTGTTTCAAATATATAGTGAATTATATTAACTGGTTTTTCAAATGATAAGTCATAGTTAACTTATCTAGTGTTTCCTTTAAAAGTATTATTGTGCTGCTAATGTAAAAACTTAACATATGACTATCATTTCTCAACCTGTTCGGGAACAAACAGCCCTTTACTTCACCCTTTATTCTTGTTTTATTTTTTTTTCTTTTTCTTTTTAAAATACTGCCATTGTCTTTTTCTGTTGCTGTGTTAAAACAGTCTGATCAAAGAAAGTCGAGGGGTAAAGAGCTTACTTTTACCCATAGTTCCAGGTTAGTGACCATCATAGTGGTGAAGTCTGAGTAACAGGAGCTTACAGGAGCTGATCGCGTGACATCCACAGTTAGGAAGAGCAGAAAATGTTTGCAGAGATTTAATCTACTTCCTCCATTTTATCACTCCAGGATCGCAGTGAAGCCACCCGTGTGGGCAGGTATCCCACCCCAAACAACATAACTGAGATAATGCTCCACATGCTTGCTTAGAGATCCAGCTCCCAGGTGATGGTAGATTTTTTTCCCCAGGCTGACAATTAACACCAGCCACCACAATTCCACCCCTTGTCAAGCTGACACTCAAACACGTGGAGTTTAAGCCATAGCTCTCCACAGAAGTCATGTTTACCTCATAACATAAAACACAATCCAATAGTCATCATGTTCTTAACAATTCCAATACTGTTAAAGTTCAAATCTCTTGGCTGTGAGCTTTTATAAAATAAGAATGCATCCTTCCAAAATGCAATGTCACAGAGTAAATATTACTATCCCCAAAGAGAAAAGCCAGGGCATAGAAAGATGAATGCCATGAACGGAGCATCAAAATCCAGAAGGGCAAAGAGCAGACAGACCCTCCAGCTCTTTGTAAAGCATCTGCATCTACTTCCTCATTCCCAAGACCCTATGAAAGCCTGACAGGCTTGCATCCTGTATAGGAGGGCTGAGGTCCCTCAGTGTGGACACAGACTCATCAACTGGGGCCAGACTTTGATCTCCTTTCTGCCTTTTGTTCTGTTATTCTGTACTCTGAAGTCTAACACTGGCTGCATTTAAACTCAGGGTTTCATTACTCTCCCAAGCTCTCTGAGAATGATAGAAAGCAAACCACTGTTGCCTGGACTACTAAGGTACCAGTGAACGGCTTGTGGAAAAATAGAATGGGGATATCCTTGGCACATGTCCTAGACCAGTGTTTCTGAACCCATGGGTTGTGATCCCCTCAGGGGTCTCATATCAGATAACCTGCATACCAAACATGTACATTGTGATTCATAATGGTAGCAAAATTACAGTTATGAAGTAGCAACAAAAATAATTTATCATAGGGAGGAACTAAATTAAACGGGCACAGCATTGGGAAGGTTGAAAACGACTGTCCTAGACCAAAGCAAGAGCTGTCTTCCCTGGTCATTCAAAGCCATCAGAGAAGCATTTGTCATTCTCTTATATAAATGAATTTAAAACTGATCTTGGAAGAATGATGTATGGAAGAGATGGATGGAGACCAAATACCTTTTGCTGTGTAAAAACTTCTCAGCTAGCATTTAGGAATAAGCATATACATATACATACACATACACATATACATATACATATACATATACATATACATATACATATACATACATATGAATAAACATGCAAGTACATAATTACTCATAAGTATATAATGCATGTAACAACAATTAATGACAAAAGGCTATGAATTTGAAAAAGAATATGGAAGGGTATATGGGAGGGTTTGGAGGGAGAAAGGGAAGTGGAAAATTATATACTTTTATTATAATCTTGAAAAATAAAAGAAATAACTTTTTAAAACCTCAGCTATAACAGCTCTTATGAAAAACCAGGTAGGCAGGGGAAGAAGAAAACTCCACGTGATATTTTTCTCTTTTCCTGGAAAAGAAAGCAATAGCAAAGTCCTTACATTTTAATTGACTCTAAAGCCTTGTTGCATGACAAGAACAGCAAAGTCACTGAGGCAAGACCATTCAAATGACATCAGGAGTCTGCAGGCCAGTGCTTCAGCAGTTGTCTGATGTTCACGGTTCCTTCTTGCAAAGGTACATTTAGCTGTTCTCTGTGTCTATGCTACATAGACACAGGAAATGGAAGTTTGCAAATAACTTGAAGAGAGTCCTTGAAGAGAGGTTTGTGTTTAGAATGAGGAAAAACAAAGTGGAATAAAATTTATTCTGCATTTGTGCTGTGTACAAATGGAAATTCATGCATGTCGGTTACTTGAGAGAGAATACTAAACTAAATGTGATAATTTCTCTGTGCACTGACCCTCTCATTAGGAGTAAATATAATTTTTCAGGAACTGTGCTTTAAGACATGACACTCAGCTGTCTATGAATTTTTGGTGTCCAAAACTGTCTCCTGATTCACATTCACAAAGGTCCTCACTTATGGGTGCAGAATGGTTTATTTGTTTGTTTGTTTTGTGTTTGGGGAACAGGGGCTATCAGCCTCCCTTCCATATTCTCTCAATGGTTTAACTCTTGCGGTAGAATCAAAAAGAAAGATTAATGAAAATGTAACATTCTGAGGAAAATTGAGTAAATACAAGAAAACACAAAGGATTCTCATAAGTCAAAGCAAACTTCCTTGAAATGTGAGTAAATGCCTGCCCAGGGTGAACGGACAGGTGGTGTGGGGTGGCTGTGGTGCTGATAATATTCATTGACTCTCTGCATTGGATAATGAATCTGACAGTGTTCCCAAGGCTGGTATGGGAGATAACGTGCCAAGTTGACATAGACAAACCTCTTTATGAATCTAGAGGTTGTAGAACCAAACTAATATATCATTACAACCTTCACATATATTCACATATATTCGTTACTTAGAAACTTAAAACCTATGGGGCAATAGACAGCAGAGAGTCATTGGCCTGACCAAATATCAGAATATTAGGAAACCTGAAATTATTCAGACATCTCCATTGTTAATAAAGATAACCACCAACTCAACCCTGAAGTAAGAGATAACATTAACACCTGTACTACTACTAGGTAAACTGGGCAGAAGAATGACTAGTAAAAGGCCAGCCCAAGTTACAAGGAAAGACCCTATCTCAAACTCTCACGGCCCTCCAACGAAGCAGAAAGCAAAATGTACTTCCTTTTCAGGAGAGACAATGGAATAAAACCAGTCCTATTACCTGCACCTTGACCTGGGAGTCAGGTTGGCAGATGTCACTCTTAACTATTCTATGCCCATTTATTACATCAGCCTCTCAGGGAGAGACTCAGCATGCTTGGCCCCAAAATGCTGCATGCAGATAATTTCTGTGAATGGAGAAAGCAGTTCTAAAACATCTACCATGAATGATCATCAGTAGCAACAGCGTATTGGTCTTTATTTTTACAATGTATGCCATTGTTGAGTGTGTACACCATCACAGAGTGGGTATGGGCAATGAAAAGGAAGAATACCAAGAAGGAAAACAGAGCAGTTTGCTAGTTTGCACTGAAGTTTGGGAGAAAGTAACTAGTCACTACTTCTCGTTCACAGTTTAGTTGGGATTATTTGCTGCCTTACCTCATTCAAGAAAACAGCCTCAGATTATGACACATTTGTACTTGTTCAGTCAGTTGGTTTTGCGTTGGTTTGTTGATTCAGCTCAGGATTGAAGCAAATTATTGGTCCTGCCTCAACCTCTGCACTACTACTAGAGCCACAGGTGTGCATCCCCATGCCTGTCTATTACAGGGTTTATGTGCGCTTGTTCATTTTATTATCATTTTACAATAATAATCCAACATTCTGTGTAGTTTGTGTACTTCCAGAAAAAAAATCTTAAAGTCAAGTATGTGCTTTTAAATTCTATCCCAAGTACTGTGAGATGGTACCTAGTCCAGTTTCAGATATCATGTCAGGCAGAGTCTCTGGCAAACAAACTGAGCTGAGGCATTTGAAATAGATAAAAATTAATTCATGAGAAGCTTTAGGAAGACAAGAAAATCCATTATTAATGGCAGTGACCATTCCTTCATTCAGTAGGTTTCACCATTATGTGCATTATTCATTTAGTGACTTAGCCTGCACCACGATACAGAACTGAGCCTGTACCTTAAGGACACAGCTATGAAAGCACTGGGCATTGTGGGTATTCCCATTTTTGTGGGTATTCCCACACTCCAGGAGAAACAGATTGGAGGGGCCTCTGATCCAGCTATGTGATACAGTTTCACATGGTGGAAAAACTGTTTTGCACAAACTGAAGCCACCTGTCATTACAGGACCATAGAGTGTAATTAGTCGGTCTGATGCCATGGAGGATGTGGAATTTAAATTTTTCTTTTATTTTAAGCACATACCCACATCTACATGTGGGATGTGGCAACTTCAGTACACAAACAAAATGCATGGGTATAAGAGCCCCTGCTGCATGCCTGGGTGATGGGAGATGTTATTCTGTAAATATGTTTCTCATACTGGTTAATGAATAAAGCACTGTGGCCAATAGGAAAGCAAGATAGGCGGGTCTAGGAGTCAAGGAGGAAAGAGGAAGGAGTAAGGAGGAGTCAACATGGAGAGACCAGAGAGGTTGAATGCCAGTCACTCTAGCCAGTAAGATGAGACCACATGGAAACACTTAGATTAGTAGAAATGGGTTAATAATTAAGACAGAACTAGCTGATAAGAAATGATAGTAACTGGCCAATAGGATTTTATCAAATACAGAGTCTCTGTGTGTTATTTGGGGCTGGCACAGTGGTGGGACCAGGCGGGCTGGTGGAAAACAACTAGCTACACCTGGGAGAATGGGAGACAGCAAGTAGCAGTGGTTAGAGGAGGAGATGGCAGAGCAGTTGCATCTGAGTGGGAAACACTGCTGGCTAAGGCACTGGACATTCTAACCAGGGTGTGAGTTGATCATTAATGGAGCCACACCACTGTGGTTGTCATCTTGGAGCATGGCTATAGTGAATCACAATCTCTCCAAGGAAGTGCATAGTTTCCTTCCTAGCAGGATTCAATTCATATTTTCTTATGCTGGGCAGCCCAAGTATTTGTGAAAAGGCTGTCATTTAGCTAGGTAATGCTTAATTTTCATACCGTGTAACATATAGGGAAAGATTTTGGGGGTTTAACAGTGCAGTAGATCAGACCGCTGTTCCAACTTCTACAAAGTACATATGGGCATGGGAAGGGATGGTAGGGCTTTAGTACCAGAAGCCCTGCTTTGGGGCCTTAAGGAAGAATTTCCTTTGTAAAATTACTTTCTAACTATGAGTATGGTTGCGTGTTTGGGTGGGGAGTTGTGTACATGAGTGCAAGTGTCCACAAGGATTAGAGGGTGTTAGTTCTCCTATAATGAGATAGAGGCAGTTGTGAGCTACCCAGTATAGGTTCTGGGAACTGAACCTGGGTTCTCTGCAAGAGCAGTATGTATGTGGTCTTAACCGCTAAGCCCCAAGGGAGAATTTTCATCACATGTCCACTGGGTTCTGTAACATTAACTGAGTTTCTTATCACTTGTCTTTTAACATAATTTCTTTCAAAATCACAGCTCACTGATTTTCCTTCCATTTCCAAAAGTGAATCTCCTGTAAATTGTCAGATGAGGTTTGTTCAGTAATAATATGAGTTTTTAACACTCTCAAGTCTTGCAATTGGCATTTCAAATTTTTCTCAAAGTCAACAGGTTAAAGGAACATTCACTAAGATATAGATCTGTTTAATAGTCTATGAGCAGATTTTCAAAGATTTTCTCTTTTTCTTCTGGTTTTAACTAAGAATAGCAACAGCTTGCTACACCTAGCTGCACATGCTCTACACCCACTACATAGAAGAGAGCCAGCTCTTCTCTTTAAAAGGTGAAGAGTCAAGGCTTCAACCAAAGATGGTTGTTACACAAAAGGCCAGAAGTTCACGATCTGCTATCCAGTGTGCCCTCACCAAAATCTTATTGGTCAGAGTTTTGATCTTGGCCATCTTGGTCTCAAGGAGTGTGGGAAAATAATATTTTGGTGTTTAAGCTACCCAATCATTAATATTTTACTCTAATTAGCTAATCATAACAACAAAGACACTATTTTCTGAATTCCAACAAAAATGATGATGAATTAATTATTTTAAATAAAATCCCTTCACCAGAAAAAAGTGACATTCTACAAAAACAAAAGCACTTCCCAAATACATCTGGCTGGAGGTTGAGGATACCTCAGAGAAGAGAAAGGTGACTAGGAAGGTGTGCCTTGATAGGACAACTTACAGAGAAGATGGACATGTCTATGTGGCTATTTATTTGGGTCTTTTTAGTTACTAGCAATGATATTTTGCAGTTTTAACAGTGTAATTATTTTATTTATTAAATTTATTCTAAGTATTTCATTTTTTTGATGTTGTAATGAAATTATTTTCAAAATTGATATCTGCATAACCTTTAGTGTATGGATGTGTGGGTGGTTGTTCCCAGTGGTCTGATTTCAAGAACCATGGTGGACTCATTTATTAGCTTTAGAAATGTGTAGGACTTTCTACATAAATAATAACATAATGTACAAAAGGGAATTTTCTACTCATTTTGTATTAGTCTGGACACTTTCTACTTCTTCCAGCTTCGTAACTCTAACTAGACCCTCTAGCATAATGCTAATTGAAGTGGTAGGATAGGAGCATTATGTCCCCACTGCTGTAAAGAAAAAATATGTGAGCAAGTCAATTTTTAAAAAGGAAAACAGTCAACTCTGGTGATCCTAGAAGATGGGAGGCAGAGGCAGGAGCATTTCTCGTTTCAATCCTACCTCATCAGACTGTGGAGTATGGGTTTTTTTTTTTTGGTTTTTTTTTTTTTTTTTTTTGGCTCATCATGGTTTCAGGAATTTTAGTCCATGTGGGAGGCCTGTAACGAGACAGAACATTGCAGTAGAATGGTGTAGTGTAGCAAAGTTCCTGGCCACACGGTTGTCACAAAGAAGAAAGTGAGAAATATACATATCCTGCCACAGAGCAGGCATTCAGGACCCACTTCCTCCAATGAGGCTCTGCCTACTAGAGTTTCCAGGATCTCACAATGCTGCAAACAAAATATGAACCTATTAGTGAATTTTGACGATATCAGAGACCTCAAGATCCAATCATCCTCTTAACTTCCTATCTCTGGGCACCCTTGAATGTAGGAACTAAGCCCCAGGACTTAACACCCAAAATAACTTTCCAAATAGCAATTTGCATCCTTACTTCTGATTTTGATCTTTAATTATGAAAGACTTTTAGTCTTTCGTGTTTAAATGTAATGTTGGAAGTGTGCAATGTGCTATTTTCATTTCAGACATTTAATTATTTAGTAAGACAAAGTCCAACTAACCTTTTTGAGAATTTAAAATGATCTGCATTAAAAATGATCTATATTTTAAAAAATAAAGTTTGAAATTTTTTTTAAAAAAGTGTGTGTGTGCGTGTGTGCGTGCGTGCATGTACATATGCCTGCTATATACATATGAGTACCTACCGAAGCCAGAAGAGGCTATAAGAGCCCCTGGAGGCAGAGTTACAGGCAACTGTGAAATGCCCAGTGTGGGTGCTAAGAACCTGGGCTCTCTACAGAAGAGGCAGCATTCTTCATCACTGAATCATCTCTCTGTTCCCTTGATAGAAAGTTTAAAGCATCCTATAATCTGAAAAATTACAGTGGATTATGTTCATCTTAAATATATATTACAGTGTGATAGGATGTACACCTGGTGGCATTTGGACAGTTCATGCAGGAACACAGCTCATGTTTTGGCTTTCTTTTACAGTTTTAATTACCAGTCTTGTTCTTTTCATCGCCTAGAACTTATGCTTTATTAAAGAAGTTTTCATATGCAATTATGCTTTGTTGTACTCAGAACATAATATATTAAAAATTTAAACCCACAAATTACTAAATTGCCTATTTGCCTTTCTCTTCTGTTCTTAACTAAACCTCCAAGTTTTTCTCTTTTGCAAGCCTTTTGATTCCCCTGTTCCTCAAGCCTGAACAAACACAGACAATGCAAGGACAATCTATTGTTCCTACGGGGAACCACTTGGCCACAGCAAGCTCCCTTCTTGCAAGAGCAGGTGGCTGTTTCCACTTCTTTGTTTTTATGATTTGTATCTGAAATAGCTCCCAGAGGCTCATGTTTGGGATGCTTCTTCCCCAGCTGCTGGGGCTTGTGAGAGGCTTCAGAGCCTTGAGGAGATGGGCATAGTTACCTGGGGCTTGCATTATTACCCATTCTGGTTCTCTGTCATACAAACAGCCTCCCCTCCACTCCATCAGCCCCTCTACTCCTGTTGCCTCTTGCCACAAAGCTTCCTTGTCAAGATGGAGGACAATCTCTCTGAAACAAATTTTTCCGCACTTAGGGTGCTCCTGATAGGAATGTTGGTCACATCAACACAAAAGTAACTAAAACGTAATTCAGTGTATGCTCTAGATATTCTGATAATCTGTGGTGGCTCTTCCCTCACCTGTGGGCACAGTGACCTTCTGATTGGTTGGGTGGTGCTTTCAGGTTTCCTGTCCTGAGCATCCTTCCAATCACAGTGGTCTTTCTGAGCAATGTGTCCCCAACACACATAAAATGTGTAGCTACCTGCACACCCAGTAACCATGTGCACCAGTAACTTTAAGTTTTCAGGGTACAATAAGTCTCTTCAAATAACTAAATTTTGTTTCTCTCAATAATATCCCATATTAAATATCCATCATGCTGTCAAGAAGTGCCAAATTTCATGGATTAATAGTGCTATTCATAGGCATCTCATTTAATTCTCCTTCTAAGAAAATCTACTCAACTTAAAATATTTGAGTTTGGACTTAAATCATGAGTTTGTGTTTAAGAACATTTATTTCAATTTTCTATTTCATTTAGTTTATTTATTTAGTGAGTAAATGTTTCAAAGTGTATTTGATAAAATGTTTTAGTAATTTCAAGTAATTTGTCATTTTAAAGGATTTTACTAATAGAATTGAAGTGGTAAATCATCCTACTGTATGTAGGATAATTGATGGAAATATTTTAATACAAGGAATTTTGTTTGCAGAAGTTTTATAAATTATTGTCTTCTATTCAGAAATGGCTTATCATTTTTATTTTAAAATATTCCCTTTTTTCAGATTTTGGTATAGACAAGAATGGTCCCTTTAGAGTTAGATAAAATGTACTATGAAGCTACATCTAGAGCACTTTCTTGAGCCTTGTGCATGGGTTCTCTGCAAGCTCTTAGGAGCACATGGTGGCAATCACAGGAAAGGAGACAGATCCCGAGAGCACATTTTCTACATCTACTGGAAATAGCCTCCGTCTAATTTAGGCTGGTCTTCTGACTAGTTCCTGTCTACACCTCCCACTTTTACACCCAACTCCTCCTCCATTCTGTCTGTGGATTGTACTACAGAGCTTCCAGCATATGTGTGTCATCCCCTGGAAGAGGTTACTGTCACTACAATTTTATTTGCAAGGCAACATTGCTTTCAAAGTATTCTCACCATGAGTCTTTTCAAAGCTCTGCTGACATTGGTAAAAACATTAACTATATAAAAATTGTTACATATTAATATCAAACCAGTTTCCCAAAAGGATTCCATGGCCTTTTCATACTTCTAGTGTCACACATCCAAGGAATGCAAAGGCAAATACTATACTGGATCCCAGTTAAAAATGTGTGTCTGTGGCTCACATTTGGTTATCATGTGCAGTGCAGCATCTGACTCATAATCATAACGAAGGCACAATTAATGTTAGCAACGTGAATTGGTGTGTTGGATCTACATAATCCTGTGGCCAATTAATTCATCATCACCCAAGAATAAAGATTACCATTACACTGCAAAGAACCCAGAGAGCTCCTGAGTTTTCATACAGTGAAATATACTTGAAATAATAGACGACAGATGACCTGTGAACTATGTGCATAAATGAGACGTTTCTTCAGAGCACTGTCCAACTTTAGCAGAACCTCAACCCTTCAGAAAGCATATGCAAGTTAAAAAAACAAAATAAAAGCATCCAACTTTCCAGTAAAATATTAGGCTTATTGGCATCTAACAAAAATTGTATCTGAGTATAAGTAAGCCAAGACTAGGCTTTAATTACTATTGTCCTGGACAGTGTACTGTTCTGGTTTTACAAACATATCTTCTGGATACTCCTTGAAATGTGCTTTAATCGCTAAATAAAACAACTATAAAAACATGTAGTCATTGAGACATACAATTTTTGTTGAACTGTTGTGTAAGTAGTTGAGTATGGGATTAAAACCTTTTATCTTGAAAGAGGAACTTATTAAGACAAGATGTTTACAAGGTGAAGAAACAACAATATGACCTAAAGGGAAGTGAAATACTATAGGGAAATTCCTTAAGTCAGAGTAAACAACACAGAAAAGTTTGAAGAAGTCCCTGATACTGATGGAATTCACTAGAATACTCCCCAAGAGTAATAAAAACAGTAAAAACTAAGACAGCCCAGTAGTGATAGCACTCACATGTAATCCCAGTACTTGGGGACAGAGGCAGGAAGATCTCTGTGATGTTTGTAGGCAGGCTGGTCTACAAAGCAAGTTCCAGGACAGCCATAGCTGTTACACAGGAAAACCCTGTCTTGGAAGGAGAAAAGGAACAAAAGTCACCATCAGATGAGCCAAGATGCAAACAGATTCTAAGACCAGACCAGCTATTTAGAAGTAGCAGAGAGCAGCTGAGCTGCCTGGAAGAAATAAAGACCCACTGACCTGTCTGGAAAAGGCTCAGATGAAGTGAGTCCCTCACCCATATTCCTGAAAGCAACCCAAATACAGCTAGCTCATTAGTTCACCAGTTAGATTTTGGTAATATCTGTACTTTAGTCTCTAGTCAGTTCTCTATCTGGGGTGAACAGATTTTCACTCATATCTCTCCAAGAGCAGTATCACACAACAACAACTTGGATAACTTATCACATATCCTTATAGCTTTGTCATAAGAAAGGTTAATTCTAAAAACAAATCTTTGTGCTTTAAACGTGGATGTGATTCTTAAAAAATGAAATTCTAGATCATTTTAAAAGAAATATTAAATTACCATTCTCTGTATAACCATTGAAAGATATAAGTAGGGCATTATTATGGAATAAAGAAAATACTATATAAAGGTAACAAAATACTCTTGCTTTCAAATAAGAGAGACCAGAATCTATGTGGACAAAGATTACTATTTCACTGCAAACACTCAACAGCTATAGTCAATAGCCACAAGGGCTCCTTTCCTTAAAACCCTGCTTTTCAAATTTGTGATGCATGCTGGACCTCTAAGTTCAGTAACTGAGGAGTATATAGCCCTGTACAAAGCCTGAGCTCCTAAAAACGCACCAAGACCAACATTACAGATGCCTTCTTATGTTCTTATTTTATTCCTAGTCCACATTTACTTCTATCCTTAGCCAAGCAGTGAAACCATTGCCTGGCAAGCATCTTCATTTCCTTTGTGTTTCTCACCCTTAGGCATAATCTCTAAGTTATGTGATCCCCAGTACACCCAATATTAGCCCCATTAGTTGGTAAAATAATGACAGGATTCCATTTTAGCTCAGAACCACTCACCACTGCCCATGTTTTATGCCTGCCTAATGAATGCCCAAACTTATTTCCACGTCTGTTTCATACATTGCCTTTCCAGGGAAGCCTCCTTCTTAGCTAATAGACTCTATCCCACATCTCACTAAGAGGATCCTTTTATGATATTGCCCTCTTGCTCTGTGCTCATACTTGCCTTAATCCCTGTAGTTGATGTGCCTGCCTTGATCCCTAGACAGGATCTCAATAATAATTCTCCATTTCTCTGCTGCACCACAAATTCTTTTTTCCATCAATTTACATGCATTATGTTTCTTGATTTCGAAATTAATCCCCTTGATCCTCTTTTGCTCTACTGCTCATATTATTTCATCTTCTTCCTGCTGAACTAATGAGTTCAAGAATTACCCGTGGTATTTGTTACTTTCCTTGAGGCTGACTACCAAAGTCCAGCTATCAAGTATTGAAGTCCAGAAATCAAAACCCTCTTTGGCTCACTTAATTAATACGTCCAATAAAAATTAAAGACCTCAACCTGACATGGGGTTTTCCCCTTTACTTTTATAACAGCCATTTGCCTATGGGCCACATGTGCCCCCTCTCTATCCAGGTCCTTCATCCTGAGGGACAAACAACCCTTCCCTTTCTCCTTGCCCCTTTTCTCTTTCCCCTCATCCCCTGTTTCCTGATTTTGTCTCTTATTCCCTGCCCTTTGTCCGTCTGTGGTAAATAAATCTCCATTGTGCTGAGAACTTGGTCTTCAGATGTCTTGAGCCAATACAATTTCCCACCCCACCCCCTTTCTCTCTCAGGTACTTTTTGAAATCCTGATTTCAACACATCCAATATAACCCTCTTCATCACTGTGCCCTCTAAGTTCACTTTCCTAAAATTTCTTCCATCTGAGGTGGTATCAGTTTACACAGATAGAGCGTCCTTAAAACTTCTGAATTCCAACACATGAGTCTCAGTGAAAGTCTATAAAGAGATGGAGAGATGGCTCAGCACTTCAGAGCCTATACTGCTTTTTGAGAGACCTGAGTTCAATTACCAGCACCTAGGTCAGATGGCTTATAGCCTCCAGTACCTCCAGCTCCAGGGGACGATGAGCTCTCTGACCTCCTCAGGCATCTGCCCTCACATGAACATACCCCACCCTCCACAGACACACATATACACAATTACACAGACACACATATACACACATTTAAAAACATAATAGAACAGCACCTAAGCTGTTCTGTTAAGTGAGATTTAGGGTTGGGGCATCACCCGCCATGTTCCAGGTAGTAGTAGAGTCCGGAGCCCATACCTTCAGTTTATGGCTGTGTAACACAAACCAGAGCATCATAACCACAGTAATAAAACATAACCTGTCTTCTCACATGGTCAGGGCAGGGTTCTAGACTTGTGACTGTCCATGCCTTGAAGCCAGAACTAAGAATCTACCCAGAAGGACAGTACCTTTTCTGGAATGCAAAGCTGTAAGAAAACATTACCAGATAAGCAATCCCTCATTTAATAAGTGATTCACAATTCTTGGCGTATTTCCCCCTTTTGATGCCTGTATTAGTTAATTTTATTATTTTTTATGACAAAATACCTAACATAGCACCTTAAAGGAGAAAGGCTTTATTTTTGGCTCACAGTTTAAGGATTATAGTCTATTGTGGCAGGGTGGCCATGCAACAAATGTGGCTTTGTTGTTGCAGCCTGGGATGTAATGAAGCTGGTCATATGGAATCTGGAACCATAGAATGGTAGGCTTTCCCTGCTCAGTTTGTTCTCTCTAGAGACATAGAGATTAATTTTCTCTTATACAAAGATTTGGGAGAAGTGGTTAGGGTGTTTAATTTTTCATATTTTGGAATACTAGTACATGTTTCTTTAGAACATCTTAGGCATGAGATCCAAGGTTGAATATGATTGACTTGTTTCATAACACTTTATATACAATAGCCTGAAGGTGATTTTACGCCTATTTTTAATAATTCCATGTATGAGATATTGCCCTGTTGCACTCTTTCCTGCTGTGGCTTGATGCTGAAGCTAAAAATGTCCTAAATATTGAAGTATTTGGGATTCAGAGTGAGTGTACTCAATCTACCTCATTCTCGGTTTCTCTAGGAATACTTTGAGTGAATAAACTCGCTTCCTTGTTTTTTGAATATTTTTCTCATTTGTATCAGTGAGAGATCCATTAGTGCTTTAATTTTGAGGAATATATTTCTTTTTGTGGATTTTCTTTCTTTTCTAGTTTTTACCTTAAAACATGTTTCCTTTATTGTTCTTCCCCATGTCATTCTAATAAAATATCTTCAAGCTTACTCTCTGTGTCCCTTTTTCTGCTCCAAGCATCACTCTGTTCCTGTCTTCGCCTTTTATTTTCATGGTAGCATTATCACCAAATTTGAGTATATGATCATTTAAGACAAGAAAAAAACCCCAAGGCAATTGTTAAACAATAAAGAAGATGGTCTTTTGTTTAAGAAAATAAAGTTAATTTAAATAATTAAATGTAATTTAAAGAATTATTTTTGACAAATGTTTCTTAAACACCTTTTGGTTGTATCAGCCATCTTTCAGATTTTATTTTTTTCTACTTCCTGAATAGTTCCGCTAGCATATATTCTTCATGCACTCTCCACTTGCTGTGCTTATTCCTAACTATTTTTTTCCAAATAATATCCGTAAGAGCTCCTATGGGAATCTCTCTACCAATTTCTTATTACTAATCTCAGAGCACTTCATCTAACTCTTAAGGCTGCTATTCATCCAAGCCAGCTGTGGAAAACTCAGTGGGAGAGAGTGAGTTAACAAAGGATATGAAGCCACCCTTTTTTACTTTCCTTCCTTCCTTCCTTCCTTCCTTCCTTCCTTCCTTCCTTCCTTCCTTCCTTTCTTTTTTCTACCTACTTTTCAATGTGTGTGTGTGTGTGTGTGTGTGTGTGTGTGTGTGTGTGTGTGTGTGGTGTGGTGTGCACATGCATGTTTGTACCCCCTCAAGCATGTCTCAATGCATGCTGTATATACTACATCCTCTGATTCTGCATGTCTGTTTTCAGGAGACCCCTGGCATCCACTTTTGGGCGAGCATATCATGGCAGAAGAACCTAGTGTCCAGTGCTGTAGATATATACTTGTATAATGTGGGCATGTGGCAAACAACTGTGTTTGCCTCTCTGTCTTCCATCTTACCTCACCCACAGCATTTCTCATTATAAATAAGTTAACTTTCAGATAGTTAAGGAAATGTGTCATTCTGGGTATTGGTGATAGGACATTGTGCCTTTTGCTCTGCTCCAAAAATGTAACCAGTTTCCTTCAGCCAGTCTGCTTTTTGAAATGATAGGTGCCATTCACTTAACACCCGGAGCTATGTATTGGTTCTTGGTGTTTTCTTTCTGTTTTTGTCCAAAGTTCAGCATGTTTGGCTATAGTCTTCAGAAGTATTGCAGAGGGGTTGCCAGTCCTTATTTGCTGAAGATGTTTTTCGGCTTTATTGGCTAATGTGTGTTTCAGAAAAGAAAAGAGAGGACAAATGCAGCCCACAAAGCCCACAAGCTGTATTTTTTTTTTTTGCTTTGCTTTTGGTTTTTGTTTTTTCATAGTCACTGTCACTGTCATGATGTGCACCTGTTCTGTTTGTTGCTGGTCACATGTCACGTGGGACAGGACCTGCGGGGCTCTGAACATGCTCATGAGTTGCATAGCAACCCCAATTTTTATTCTTCTAGCAGTGTACCCTAACTCTACCCTCTGTGCCCCAGCCTACCCTGCCTTAAAATAGAATGTGTGGTACTGTGAGTCATTTGAAAATGGTTCTCTAAGAAACAGCATGTTACTTCAACGGGTAGTGCTAATCAGGAAAGCACTCAGAGGGGCTGCAGTGACTAAGAGAAGGAAAAGATACCACTATCAGCTCTAGAAATAAGGTGGCTTATTGATACATTAAGTAAACATCAGCATGTCAACAAGACCTTAGAAGAAAGTGAAAAACAAGAATCCAAAAATGGGGGAGTATTTGGATGCTTCATGTCCCCAAAATGAAGTAAGCCAAGCATATACTTGGAATTTGTCAGATAATGCAAACTCCAAAGAATTTTGATGGCACATGCCTGGACAGTCTTAGTTATCTTACTGATTCTCCATGTACTATTTTTAAAAAACAATTAAAAAAGAAATTTATGTAAACAAATCAAATCCAAAATTGAAGGTAAGCATTACAAAGCCTGCCCAGCTCTTTTCAGGTCTTTATATGCTTCACATGTGAAGAAAGGTCTTTGACACTTGTCAACAGATGATTACGGGAGTCCCTGGCAGAAGGCACAGGCTGGAATAGAGACTGACTCCTGTGCTTCTACAACTGCCCTTCTCCCTTGACTGTGTCTCCCTACAAGGCAATGGGAGTTTACAAGGAGTCACCAATACCTATTTCTCCAAAGGACCCATTATGAAGTTCAAATGGAGAGAAGTGCATTTGGGTGGGGAGACTCATACTTTAAAACGCAAAACTACTATGTGGGTCGTTCAACAATAAAAGTGACATTTTCCCAGCCAAGATAATGTTCTAGGGCACAGAGGAAAGAGTTAGGGCAGCCTCCTGGAAAAACAGAACTTTGGTTTTATATATAAGGAAGGGAGTTTTATTAACACTGAAATAAAAGTGAGTGAGTGAGTGTGTGTGTGTGTGTGTGTGTGTGTGTGTGTGTGTGTGTGTGTGTGTGTGTGTGTGAGTGTGTGCTGGTGTAGAGTTGGAGATAAAGGGCTGCTTTAAACATTACAGTATAAAGCCTTGGCCTTTACCAATGGCTCTGATTGGCAAATAAGACCTCTAGTCTCTCTAGTCTCTCACACTGCTGCCAATAGGTGTATCCAAACATCCATCCATTGAACATTGGTCTCCGTTCTAAGATTTTTCTCCCTTAATTCTCTGAGCTGAAGAAATGTCTACTGTGGTTTCATTTATACATAGTTCATCTAAAACTCATCTGCATCTCTAATATCACTTTCTGAGTAAAAGAAAAAGGACTTTTAGTTGTGTTTTCTCGCACAGTAAGTACATAATCTTTGGAATGTCTCTGTCACAGCAGAGTCAGGAGACAATGGTGACACTGGATTCTCATGAGGATAGGTGTCACCTACATAGCTGCACATTGACTGAACACCCAATCTCCTGTGTGTTAGTGGTTTCATGTTGACTTTGGAGAGGTGATGATACTCTGGGGCAAGTAAAACGCATGACAGTTACTACTCTGCATCCTCCATTGGCCTGTAAACGTTTCCTAAGCAACAAGACTTAGCTGTGGCAACCTATTCAGGAGGCACAAGCGCAGCTCAGCGTAGTGCTAATGTTTGGCTCAGAGCTGGCTGCCCTGAGCCTGCATGTCTCCCTCAAATACATAAAAACATGTGATCGCCAAAGGCTTGCAGATATTTGTCTCATGTCCTTGTGATCTGAGAATTTTGCCGGAGTGAGTGATTGTAATTACAACAACTCTTAGAGAAGCTTTCTGCACTCATCACTTTCCGGTACATCATCGCAGCTCCTGTCTTGGTAGTAATTAGAAAATATCTGGTGGATGACTTTACTCTGATTAAGAGCTGAATTCTGTGTTTTTTTTAATATATGGAATTTTCTGCTTTCCCCACATATAGTTAATTTTGCTGTCTTTTAAAATGCAATAATAGCTGTATTTATGCCCACTGATTCATTGTGTATAACACAGGTTGAATTTCTTTAAAAGAGGCAAGAAATAAATGTGTTTTTCTCAAAACAAAATGATCCAAATATTAATTTATTCATCTGTACATTGAGGAGAAATACTTCTGGGAAAATAAAAATGAGATTGTCTTTTTCTGACTTATTTTTCCAAAGTAGTCAGCCAAAAGACAGTATTCCAGGACATTAGAATTAGTATAGGGAAATACATATTTTAGAGTTCACTAGTTTATCTCCCCAAGAAAATCTGAAGTGGTGATTATCTATATAAGTTCACCTTTTATAATGTTTTCAAAATGAAGAAAACACCTTAGAATCAGAGACATGCAAAATGTAAATGGTTCAAATCAGTGAGATACTTTATTCTTTTGACATACAGGTCAATGTTATTTTAATCAACGCAGGAGACCAATAAGCCCAGTAAATTTATGCAAAGTCATGCCTGAGCTCCTAGGTAAGGTAGTATCACTCTCAATAAGAGCATGGAAATTTCTGGTATGTGCTTCATGTCAATAATACAAAAACTTTATCTAAGGTGTTGAACAGCATCTGAAGACAGTTAGGTCCACAGGCCCCAGATGAACTTTACAGAGGTTTAGCAATTAGAATTATTATTTGAAAACAATTTGTTCAAGTGATTCTAAAGAATCACATCTATAGATACCAAGAGCATGCCATTCTTATTCCATACATGGGTATTATGTTAGCAAAAGTCAGGTATGTTGGTGTTTATGATTAATCATTAACTTTCAGTTCCATGGAAGTTCATTAACTTTTAGAGGACATCTCTGAGTACAGCATTAATGTAATCTAATGACTGTAGCGTGAATAATAGAAATCTGGAGACAGATATTGGGGTTCAAGCCCAAGATCAGAAAAGCAAAGCAGCTGGACAGTTGCCCTTACCTCTACCAAGGCTGAAATGGAGATCCTGTCTTCCCTGTGACTAGAAACTGAATCTCACATGAGACCTTTTGCTTCTTCCTTATATACCTCTCTAGTGCTGGGACTAAATGTGTGAGCTTTGTTTCTCTTTGAGCTGATTCACACTCATGCATCCCTGGGTGGCCTTGAACTCACAGAGATCCATATGCCTCTGTCTCCTGAGTCATGGTATTAAAAGTGTGTACCACCACTGCCTGGTCTCTATGGCTAAGTAGTGTGGTTAACTTTGCATTCTGATCTCCAGGCAAGCTTTATTAAATCATACACAATATATCACCACAAATGGCAACAACTAATTTCTGTTATTGCCATTAAAAATGCTATGGTTATTTTGGCAGAGTAAAAATAACTTCAGTGCCTGTGATCTGTGAGCTGATTGTTGTTGCTAATCTATTCTTTGGACAGCTGACTGGAGTCTACCATGTGTTGGTGTCTAGCTTTTGGGGCTTCAACACAGGTGACAACGAACACTGTCCACTATATTTTTCTCCTTTGCACATTCTTACTTATTTAAAAGCTAGGCAGTCTGCTTGTAAATGACAACAAACATTTTCTTTCACCAAAATAAATTGAGTTTCAAGGAGTTCAATATTTAAGTTGAGGTCAGGAGACTGGGAGATGAGATACACACGTCATGTCATCTTGGATATGAAGTTTATAAATAGAACAGCAAAAAGGGTTTCTTTAGCTTATCACTGAGATTTTTTTATGTTTCCTTCTATTGAAAATAGATTCTTTTCTCACACAATATATCCTGATTACAGTCTTCCGTCCCTCTATTCCTCCTAGTACCTCCCTACCTCCCTTTCCCTTTGGACCCACTCCCTTTCTGTCACTCATTAGAAGAGAACAGGCTTCTAAGAAACAACAACCAAATGTGACAAAATAAAATGTAATACGATAAAATAAAACCCACCACACTAAGGATGGACAAGGCAAACCAACTGTAGGAAGAGCCTAAGAGCAGACACAAGAATCAGAGATCACCATTCCCACACACAGGAGTCTCATAAAAATACTAAGCTGAAAAATATATACTCAGGGGACCTGGTACAAACCTGGGTGGACCCTGTGCTTGCGGCTTCAGAATATGTGAATTTGTGTGAGCCTTGTTGATTCAGAGGGCCTTGGTCTCCTGGTGTCCTCCATCCCCTCTCGCTCTTACTCTCCTGCCTTCTCTTCTGTGGGATCCCTTAGCTCTGAGAGGAGGAGTTTGATGGAGACATCCCACTTATTGCTGTGTGTTTCAAGGACTCTCCCTCCTCCATCTAATGGCTAGCTGTGGGTATCTGCAGTCTGCTGAAGGAGGAAGCTTCTCTGTTGATGGCTGAATGAGTCACTGATTCCTGAGTATGCCAAAATGTCATTGGGAGTCATTTTATTAATGCTTTTTCTTAAGATCAGCAATGTTGTGTTTTAGCCCAGGTCTCTGAGCTATCTCTGGTTCTTTATCACCCAAGCCATGTCAGGAGTGGGTTCCGTCTTGTGGAGTGGGCCTTAAGTCAAATCAGACATTAGTTGGCTACCCTCACAAGTTTCGTGTCTCCATTGTCCTAGGATAGCTTGCAGGGAAGACAGATGAAAGGTTTGGGGCCTGGGTTAGAATTTAGGTTTGTTTCTCTTTTGGTAGCCCGGTGTACCTTTGAGCACCAAGACACTAGCATGTAGGAGCAAAAGCTCCAGGTAGGCACAAGCTCTACTTTTCAATGTTCAATGTTTGTGTTGGTATTGTCTGCCGCAACGAGGCCTTGCTGTCATTTTGTGGAGAGCAACCCATTGTCTTAGCAACAGGCTGGGTTGTTTGGAATTGATTGCCACCCAGTCTTAGTACTGGAACTCTCTTTCGGTGACAAGACACGACCATAGAAAAATGTGACAACTCTAAGTCTTAAAACTTTCAGCAGAACTTGATAATGGATTTATAATTTGGTTTATCTTGACTCTCCGGGGTTAGACTATAATTCATGCCAAATAAATTGTGAGTTTAAAAATTGCCAATGTAAGTTTCACATATGAATAGGGTTTTGTTATAATTATATTAAACATATTTTACTTGTCTACTTTTAGTAAATATTTCCAAAACAATAAAACTATTCTTTTTTTTCCTTGTTCACATACACATGACCAGTTTCTAAAGATTTCTAGGTTTTTAAGTTAAACTAGAAAATACAAAGTCACAAATTCTAATGTAACATTTTGGAACAGCTTTATAAATGTACTTTATTTAATTGTCATCACACAAGGACTTCACAAAAGAAACTTGATAATATGAACTCTTAGGATGCAGATCTTTTTTAGAAAAAGAAAAGAAAGAATTACATTGGATTTAACCAACTGAACAGGTGAATATTTTAGTTTGCATTGTTTGCCTGTCATTTTGTCTATTATCTCTCATTCCTGGTATCTTGAAATAACTCAGGGAAAAGATGAGGCATTGCTCTCTGCCATGGTTATAAATAATAGGTGTTTTTCTAGAACATTCATTTTTGACAGCTGTTAATTTTTTTGGTGGATCCTTTTAGCTTCAGAAAAATAAGAATGCCACAAAGTATATTCACTCTTCCTTTAGGGAGAATTAAATACAGCAACAAACAACATTAAAATGTCCTCATGACTGGACTTTAAATCTGACTAGTTAAATAAACTATTCAATCAGAAATGTTAGCTTTCAATTCAGGAAGCAAAGACAGATGAGTTGAATATAGTCGTTTTGTACAGCGTTTGACTGAGACTGTCAGTGTCCTTTCATTTTCTGACAGTTTAATTTCATGCTAACTTTAAATGATCGAAAGTACAGTGATAAAAAACTGAACTCCCCTAGACTCAAGGGTGGAGATAATCCACAGAATATATTAAGTTTGTTCAAATAAGCTTGGCAGTAACATGATGGGAAAGAGGGGATCATTTTCTCCTGAAACACTTATTTCCATAAGTGTCTTTGTTAGAATGTAAGGAAAAGTCACATTACAAGTGAAAGCATGTGTTACAGGAAAGCAAAGCAGCTGTGCAGAACCAGAATGCAAATCAGTGTGTGTGTACCTGCATATAATGCATACGTGGATATATATGCATATATAATAAATAACACCATTCAAGGGTTTCTGAGAGTTTGTCAGGAACATAGGTAAAAAATATGTAAAACATTCATGGGGAGGATGCCTTCCAGATGCTAAGAAGATTAAATTTGATGTTTGAAGACACACATCAAATAAGCGTCACACAGTGTGCCCAGAGAATGGGGGACAAAGAAGTAGGAGAGGACCAGAACCTAACAAAAGCTCTTGCTTCAGTTTGAATACTAGTCTGAAAATAGCTCCAGACAGAATATCCCGAGACAGCCTGACTCATATATAGGGAACTCACTGCAGGCTCTCAGGTTATCAAACCCTGCTCTGTTCCCAACACATTTATCATTCATCCATCCCCATTGACTTCTGGGGGCTTGCTACCATTCCTGATTGACTCTCAGCCCCTCCCTTTTCTTTATCCTTCTACACAAGAATGATTTCAGAAGTCTGTTCAATCACTCCAAGATTGAAGTCCAGCTTCTCTGCAAACTACAAGCTATGACACACAAGTGTGTGTGTGTGTGTGTGTGTGTGTGTGTGTGTGTGTGTGTGTGTGTGCGTGTGTGTCCCTATGTGTACTGCATTAGAACTCTTACTCTGCAGAAATATGACTGACTATAGCATAAAGAGGCTGCTTTTGACCAATCACACTTTCTATACAAAAAATACCCTACCATAGTCACTAACCAGTACCCTCCCCCTCCTACACACACACACACACACACACACACACACACACACACACACACACACGTGTGTATATGTGTATGTGAGCAGTCTCTTCTGGCATTAATCCACTAACAATAAACACAAGAAACATGGAAGAACAAAAGACTCTGAGTGGACAGCTTTGATTAAGTTTAAAGGCTGAGTCCTGCTGAACATCCATGGGAAGAGACAGTAGTCATCACTTGTTGATTTGTTTTTCGTCACATGCACAGGACAGCTGAAGTCCATGAGACTGTTTGCAAAGTCATTATAGCTTAGGTACAAAGTGAACTCTAAGAGAAAATAAACAGAATATATTTTGTTTGTTTGCACAGTAAAGTCTTAATTCAAGGAAGAAATCAGCTAGACAAATGAGATTAAAGAAACTAATTGACTATCATGGTGTCTCATATGTACAAAGTGCTTAATTATAAACATGTACTAATATATTCATATATTCAAAATACTGAAAGTTTTAAAAGGTGGTGAGTGACTTATGATTACATGGTTGAAAAGTAGCAGAGATTGCTTGAATTTACAGCTAATCCCATTTCCATAGCAACAGGAAACTCCTACAATTTACAAATTGCATCACCATCACGACTCCTTCATTATAAATGGTATAAGAGACATGGCTCTCCTAGTGTGTGTCTAGGCACTTTATGTTTTATTTTAAAGTAGTACTTCTCTTACTCTGTGAACTTCGTGTATATATTTATACAATATATTTTGACCATATTCATCTTCCACTTCCCTCTAGTGCACCGAACCTTGTCAACTTCCCAACTCTGTGCCTTCTTTTTTTTATTAATAACAATTAGTGTTATATATGTGAACATGAGTGTGGCCATTTATTACGTCATGAACAACCACCTGAAAGCCATATCCCCAAAGGCAAATGACTTTCTCTCTCTCAGCAGCCATCAATTGCTGACAGCTCTTCTACCAAGGTTAAAACCTAAGAAGCCCCTCCCCAGTTCATGACAACATTTTTGACTAGCTTGATCTTGTCCAAATAACCCTGAGTACTATGAATTGATATGCATAGCAGGTATGCATATCAAAGACCAGAAGTCTTTGCTTCACAGATCTATCTCTTCAGCTCTTCATTCTTCCTGCCCAGTGTTCCTCAGTGTTCCCTGAGCTTCAGATTGGGCAAGTAAGTAAGGATGATTTCCACTTGTCACTTTGACCAGCTTTGAGTCTCTGCATTAACCACTACCCATTGCAAAAGGAATTTTATCTGAACAAACTCAAAAGCAACATAGACATGTGGGTTTAAACAGAAATAGAAGGCAGTTTGACAACATGATCATTTAACATAGCACCAACAATTGCTTACCCCAAAAGGTTAACAGTCATGGATTTTTAACAGGTCTGCAGTCACAGAAACAAAGTCATTCCTGTGGAACAAGTCTCATATGAAAGCAGAAAGTGGTTGGTTATCTCCATAACATCCTGCCACTGTTGTACCAGAGAGTATGTCTTATCAGGAAGGCAGGTTATATTATACATATCATGCAGGGTTCAGCACTAATAGGGATGAGGGATACTGGGGACAGAAAGATTCAAACATGGAAGGAGACAGAGGATGGAGAAATCATAGAGTGGAAAAGGCTTACCAAAATAAGAATGTATGGAAAAATTATATGGAAACCTATGATCTTGAAATAAAAATATAATCAGGGGAGACAGTAGAATACAAGTGATATGAAAGAAAGTGAAGAATGTCCCAGATTAAAGGTCTAGAACCAAAACAAAGGATGTATGAAGAAATCTGTTCTAGACTGCGTCTTTGTTGCTGTGATAAAACACTGACCAAAACCAACTTGGAGAAGAAAAGTTTATATGGCTTCTAAGTTACATCTGTCACTGAAGAAATTAAAGTAGAAACTCAAGCCAGGAGCCCAGAGCAGGAACCACAGGAGAAATATCACATACTAACATCAAGGTAAGCTGGTTTACCTTGCCCAGAGATGCCACTGCACACAATAGGCTAGGCCCTCCCATGTCAATCATTTATCAAGAAAATGCCCCATTGACTTGTCTACAGGTCAGTCTGATATAGAGATTTTCCTAATTGAGTTTCTCACTTCCCAGAGGTCCTTGCTTACTTGTGTCAACAACAACTTCACCATCACAAAGCCTTAAAGAATGGAGAGAATTTGCTAGCTTGTAAGCTAATTTTTAAAGATAAAGTAATTATAATAAAGTGTGTGTGTGTGTGTGTGTGTGTGTGTGTGTGTGTGTGTGTGTGTGTACAAGGGTACCTCCCTATGAGTCATTGGTCAGGGAGTCCCCAAAGGTACACAAAACAATGGAGGCTATTGACAGTGCTCTTGATTGCCTAGCATAACTAGATGGTAAGTCTCTATTGCTGGAGACACCATTCACTTTTTCAAGATATGTTCTCTATTGCAACACTTCCCAAATCCAAACACACAACAGCTTATCAATCTTGTTCTTATGGCTCTCTCTATATATAATCCCTCACCCCTCACTCTCAGTCTCTGGGGATGAAAATTAGCTATTTGCTTATGGTTGAACATAATGGAATAATATAACACATACTGCTTTACATTTGCTTATTTTATCCAGCATGATGATTTGAGGATTTTTTTTCTTTGTTTTACTTCATTAGTTACTTATCTGATTTATTGATGAACCTTCTGCATGGACATACTAGTTTTGTTTACTCACCCATTGTTGATAATAGGCATTTGAGTTATTTCTAGTTTTGGGCTATCACAAATAATGCTACTATAAACTTTTGTAGTTAAGTCTTTACATAGCTAAATTATAATTTTCTTGAATGAATACATGAAGGGGGAAAGGCTGATTGATTTATATCATAGATAATTGTTCAGTGTTGGAAGGAAAGTGGTGGTAGTGTTGTTCATTCCCAATGCTGTCTAAAGTATTATTGTTCCATGGCATCCCTTGCATTTGGTAGTATTGGTCATTTTAATTGTATTTTTTTCTTATTTGTATTTGCTTGTTAAGGTATTCAATATATTTTCTATAAATTTCTTTTCTATTGGTCTCTCATGTGTAAAGGTTTGCTCAAATATTTTATAGTTCTTAGAGGATTGTTTGGTGACTTCTTATTGAAGCTTAGCCCTTTTATGATCTGCACACACATCCATTGTTAGACCTGTCTACTACACACTCTTTCCATCATGAGCCTTTTTGATCCTTTTCTTTAAAATATTGCTTTTTAGCAAATATACTGTCTCATCTTTCTTAAGTGGCCTTCTGAAAAGTATTTACCCACAACAATATTGCAGATACTGTTTCAATTTCCTGTGAAACTTTATAGTTTTTGCTTCAGACTTGGGTCTATAAGGTATTTTATGTAATTTTTGTTTTAATGTGGGATAGCAAAGGGTAGGTTTCCTTTTCCTCTATTGCAACGGCTAGTTAACTGAGTTCTACTTCTTTTTCTTATTGAATTAAATTGGTGAATTGTCCAGAAATAATTCTGTCATGAATGTATTGGAAGTCTAGGTCTGGACTTTATCCAATTGGCCCGCGTCAACCCTTGACCATTACCTCACTGCCTTGCCTACATGTAATTCCACATACCGGAGTCAAAGCTAAAGACCTTATCTTAACTGACACATTTGTGCATCTTTAAATTTTCTGAAACATAGATCTTTCTGTGTTGCTAAGACTACCCTTAAATTTACAGCTCCAACAATCCTCCTTCCTAGTTTCCTGAGTGTGTCCCTCCCCTCTGCTTCCAAGCATCACTCTACCCTCCCTCCAACCAACATTCTGTCATATCACAAAAAATCTGGAGACACAAACTGCCTGGGTAAATTACTCTGATAGTTCACAGCTGTGGAGTCAGTTGTTTATCATAGCAACACTGGAACTAACTCTTTCAACCTAAATCATGAAGAAAAAGTGACACCATATTCAATCAGAATTGCAGAGATTGGTGCTGAAACAAATAGCAAAACTCTGGCAGTTACAGCTACAGTGTGCAGCTACAAATGTGATATCCTAGGGTGATATGCCCATGTCCTTTGACTTAATTCCATGTAATGATTATAGCAACCCAATTCAGGAAGGACTTCTTCAGGAAGCAATACTACACTATTTCACATATGCAAAGCCAGGGCAATTAGAGGCACAAGAGAAGCAGAAAGAGCAGTATAGGAAGGCAGTTTTACACATCAGCTATGATCACATGACCTATTGCAGGTGAGAACTTACTAGTTATAATTATTTTTATTATTATAATATTAAAATGCCTGTAGATATTAACAGCTTCCTTCATTGCTTTGTCAGTTGTCATATGGCATGGATAGTAGTTAAACTTGTGTCTCAACATTACTGTTGATGCTTGTGACTTAGAAGAATGAACTTCACTGAAGAATGAACATGGACATCATATCCTTGTGTGTGTGTGGGGGGGGTTATAGCATACTTTTCATTGAACATGAGATAACTGTAATATGTTGAATGAAAATTTTATGTTACCATTTGGGATATGTATGGTTAGAGGGGCTGAGAGACAGAATATTCAGTATAAAAGCTTGAGGATCCATGATTAATCCCCAGCATGAAGAGTGTGTCCACAATCCCGGAAATGGAGAAACAGAAGGAGGAGAACCCCTGGAACTTATGATTAGCCACTTGAACCACTTTGATGAACTCCAAAATTGATGACGGACCCTATTCCTAGGCCTGAGGAGAGATGATAAAAGATGCTCAGTGTTGCCCTCTATATGCCATTATACATGTACACACAAAATAAAGGGTATCAGTGTTAATGCTGAAAAATATGGAGTGTGGTGGTCTTGTAATATTTCCACTTGCCTAGATGCAGCATGATGTATAGATTTCCCTCTCCAGAATCCTTGTCATGAGACAGATTGGAAAATCTGTCATGAAGCAGCAGCCATGTGTGCAAGAGATGCTTTTCGAAGTCCTGTCCATGTTTGTCTTATACTTCTAGAAGAAGGACCATTTTCTCCTGCAGGCCACTCATACAGTTAGATATGCTAGATGACAGACATGCTAGAAACCTGACCCACGGTCGAGGCCATTCTGGAGGGTTCCAGTTGATGTGCATGGGTCACATTTGTATTCCCTTCCCCATTATTCTCATCTGGTCCTCCCAGTTACTGTCCCTTGAAGAGCCAAGGTCTTATAGATAATACTTAATTAGGTCTCATATGTTCTGTGACAAAGTCCTTGAACACTACATCATATAGTGTATATCTGAAACATAATTCACATGTCACATATAACCTACTATGATATTTAATATAAAATACTTTACATGTCATGATTCTGCCTCTCTAACTGAACTCTGTAATGCTACATTACATAAAACAAAATCTACATCTTCATAAAATATAATTTACAGTAAGAGTTTGTGTTTCTTTTGGATTGAAGTATTTTCTGATACTCATGTACAATAGAATATAATAGTTTTCTACTTGTTTCTAAAACTGGTTCTAAGCCACTATTTCCACTTTAACTTACATTCCCATGTGTGTAGTTGTTCTTAAACCATTTCCTAAACTGAGAGATGCTGATTTTACATTACCATTGGTGCATCCAACTAGCTTTTATATTTGGTTGTTTGACTCCCGGTTCTGGTGGGTAACCAAGAACCATTGCAATTGTTTGTATTGTTTGAGGAGGATGATCTACAGGACATCTCTGATCAACTCGAGGAGAGGTATCCACACCTTCTACTGGGCTTTTTATTTGGTAACCTGTAGCTTCAGAGAAGAGCATAATCTAATTAAATGCTTTCCTATGAATTTTGTATTTGTATGAATACACACACACACATATACACACACATGCATACACACACACACACAGTTATCCGGACCTTTTGTGAGTTTTTGGTCCATTTAACAGATAAGCTCATTTTTTTTTAGATGTGGAATTGTGCGCTCATAGGCATGAACCCCTGATGTGCCCTATTTTTTTACCTTCATGTCAACAGGCACTGTGTCCCCACTCTTTGTAAAGTCACCCCACAGTCAGATGCAAACCACCTCATAAGACACTCCAGACAAAACACAGTAGCAGCCCACTGCTCACCAACTGCCATCCTCCACTTGAATTCAGGCCACGGTGCAGAAAGCCATATGCATTCAAAGCGTTCTGCATGATCAGCACAAAAACCATTTGAGAACAAACCGCTACATTATTGATGACGGGCTTGACAGTGCCTACTGCTATGGTATTGGTCCCCTGCACCAAGCTGCCTGTGTTTCACCTCACTGATTTTGTTTCCTTCATGGTGGGCTATAAAATACCAGCTAGAGTGAAAGAGCGAAGCTTGACAAGTCTATTACACAGATGCCGATACCCGGAATACAGGCAATCATGAGACAACAGGGGCCCATCCACTGCATTATCTGCAGACATGCTTCTTCTGTGATAGGGGTGGGTTCAATGGGCTGTGTAGCGTGATTTTATAAACTACATTAACTGACACTGCTTTCAGAGAGTTCTTACGTGAGCTATGTTAATATGACTGCTGTAAATGCTTCAGATGAACAGTCAATTACCAAAATGAATCGACATTTGCAACCCAATTGCGTAATTATAATGTTGTGAAGTAGTTGTTTTTTTTTAATGTCAAGTATATTCTCTAAATGAAAGGGAACAATGGGATGTATCATCAGTAAATGTGAAGGGGGTTTGAACATGTTAGATTATTTCATGTAGCTGTCTGTGTATTAGCTAATCTTTGGTGGTTCCTAGACACCTGGTAAGGGTGTGGATTTCTTCCACAGAAACTTCATATAGCCTGTGCAGTGGTTAATTTCTATTTCCAACTTAACTGTTTTAATGAACACCTGGAGTGTTAATGAGACACATTTGTTTGTACATGTGAATGTATTTCCAGAGAGACAATAACAGAGAGAAAGGACCACTCTGAATGTGGATGATACCATCCCATCCAATAGGCATGAATCCTGAGCTCATATGCAGGTGGAAAGGACACAGCTAACACTAGCATTCTGATTCTCTGTGTTCTGGTTAGCCCCATGGATGAAACGATGACTGAGGCCATACCTTCTCCCCAACAATGAACTGTAGACTCTGAAATATTAGCAAGAAGGATTCTTACTTCCCGCCAGGCATTTCTGTCAAGTTTCTGCCACAACTGTGACAAGCATGCTAAGAAAAGATGATGAATTTTACACTTTCCTCAACCTTGCCATTCTCAAGTTCTATAACTGTTTCTCAAAATACCTAGCCAAGACCCTAAGAAGTGCTCCCCAATTGGGCCTCTGGCCTGTTGTCGCCTGTATGAAATCTCCATCTGCCTCCTGCCTGTTCACACTCAAGGCCCTAGATACAGTTCGAGGGCTCCATGTAAAGACAGATGACATCATCCCCTCAGGATGATGTTGGTGTTTTCATTTCATGTCTGTGCCCTGATGCTATTCTCTGGCCACATGTACAGACAGTTCTGTCAGTCCAGGAACACAGGTCAGCAGCAGAGTGTGCCTAACATGCTACTGTCTGTAATTTGGTCAGGCACATTAAAAGTTAATGACATTACATGAATTAACACCCCTATCCAAAAGGTTTGTGGAGAGGCTATCATGGACTGATTCCAATAGCATTTCATTTGAAGTGTTTATAACTTACTGAGAGACTTGAATATGCATTAAGAAAATGAAACCCCCCCAAACCCAGACCTGTGTGTTTAAAACAAGATCTCTGCAAAGTCATTCATTGCTGCTCTCTTCTATCGATTGCATTTCCTTCTTCCTCCATTTCTCCCACTTGGACAAAGCCAAACCAACTCACAATTACCTTGGAATAAATTTTGTTTTGCAGAATATTTTGTATCCCAGATGACTTGAATACTCAATTTGCCTTGATTCTTTGTTTGCATTTGTCCTCCCAAAAGAATTCTCATCTCAAAATAACTTTATGGATTAGAAAGTAACTATATGGGATGGGTTATAAGGGGTGATGACTGAAATAGACATATAGCTTGCCACGGGTGCTGCTGGATGGCTATGTTCTGCCTATGAAAATCAGTTCACATGTTTGAACTTAAGTAACATATATTTGCACAGATTTAAAATTAAGTTTTCAAAAAAAAACTCGATGCACTTAAATTATCCTGGAAACTTCATTTACTCATCTTTTTCTGTTAGCTTATCTTTGCCTTCTTCTTATAAACACAACAGGTAGAAAATACTCCGAGTGCATTATGAAAGACCTGCCTGAGGCAATGATTGCTTTCATCCTTGATTTGCTGATTTCTCTGGTCATGATTATAAACATAGGCAGCTAGATAATATGTGTATTCTTTGAGCTGAACTGACTTACCCTAGAGCTCTCCCATTGATCAGATTCCTGACAGGCTGCCTGGCCAAATGGTATAATCAGATGGTCCTAGAAGAGCATCTGATGAGACTGTATTTGATTTTGTGTTGTCAACAGCAACATTTTCCAGCACTGTGCTGGAGCCTGGTAATGACTCTGTAATTAATACGATTCAAAGGACTCACGTAGGTGGTATCATGTCCTTGCTATCAAACATGGTTAATAGTCCACAATTACCATAATTTATCCTGGTGTTTCTTTATATCAGAAAGAAATGAAGAGTAAAAGGAGAGTTCTTCTAGGAGGTCATTTGCCAATCTGTGTCTATTTTCTACACCTACAAACACATTACTGTATGGTGTGTCCTTGCACACTAATTCACACACGTACACATGCACATACATCTATGCCATGCATACACAGGCACACACTCTCACATTTTTTTCTTATTTTACATGTTGATTCCAGTTTCCTCTCCTTTCTTCCCTTTCCCTTCCTCTCCCTCCCTCTCTTGTCCCCAGACCACCGTCCCATCTTATCCCCCCACCCCGCCACTCCACAGAGAGGGTGATGTCTTCCAGGAGGGGTCAACAAAATCTGTCAAATCATTTGGAGTAGGGAGTAGGCCCTCCTTCCTGCCTCTAGGTTAAGGGAGGATACTCTAGGTTAAGGGAGTATCCCTCACTCTAACATTTTGGAAAGAACCATACATAACCTTACATGAAAACTGAGAGCAATAATTAGCTTTGGTACATCCTATTCTATGACTTCAGTTGCATTCAGAATAAGAAAAAATATAAAGAAAAGAATACTAGTTCCATCAGAGTAAGTGAAAACTGAATAAGTGGCCAGCAGGAAAGGAGCCCATCACATATCTGCCAGAAAACAAGTGGGTTTAGCAAGGAAAAGTATTTATGCAGCATCTCTGCTTCATCTGACCTAATGTTAGCACAGAGAAAATACCAACAACACTCATATCACACCCTTAAAGATTAAACATAACTATAAACACAGAGACACAGCCTCAAAAGAACATGTAATACCTGTCTATTTGACAGTTGCTTTTACCCTACTTTTAGAATAATGAGCCTTAGTAGAATAATGAGCCACAGATGAGCCATGATTCTACGAAATGACATTTTACTTGCATTAAGTATATTTTGGTCATCTCTAGATTATTTATAATACCTGGCACAATGTAAATGATATATAATAGTTGTAGTATTTAAGAAACAATACCAAGTGTGTATTTATTTGGCATAAACAACATACATGTATTTATTAATTTATTCATAGTACTTTTCAACCTGAGGCTGGTTGAATCTACAGAAGCAGACCACACAGGTATAGAAGCACAAACTTGCAAAAATTATTCTCAATATCAACTAGATAACCTTATAATATGAGACCCAGTAGTTACTCTTACACCCTCATCTGAATCAACCAACAGGCACATTACAACACAGCCAATAAATTGCAATGGAGACAGAGAATGAATCTATCCTCCCAGCCTGTGGCACAAAATGACTGCTCAGTGAGTTTGAAGACACCATGCCTCTAATTTGGAATTCATTTCAGTGTCTCTGTGGTTGACCACATCTAAGCTTTACCTCTAAATGAATGGTGGATACTGTATGTAGTTCAGTAGTTACATATAAACATGCATACTCTTCTGTTACTGTAGCAGGATCATGTGACATAGACTGAAAATATACCAAATGAAACATAACTAGGCTATTTCTTAGGATTCTTTAGGCATGGTGAGATCCTGAATAGAAAATAAAGGCAGCAGATGAGGATGAGCAAAAGTCTAGACTGGAAAGACCTAGTGAGGAATGATTGGGTATTGTCATAGAGTAAATCCAAAATTATGGCATTGGATATAGCACCATTAGAAGGTAATTGAGCCCCCAAAATCACAATCCAATGTAATGATGGGATTAAGACCTTTACAGGAGAAAACACTAGAATTTGCATTCTTTCCCTTTCTGCACACCTATTGAGGACACCACAAGAAGGAGATATTTCACAGTTCAAGAGGTAGGTAGGCCATCAACTGACACTAGATCTCCAGCACCTTAGCTTTGGACTTCTTATCTCCTACTGTAACAGGTGTAAAAGTTTATTGTTAAGCCAGCAAGGCTATTTAAATATTGCATGGTGATTTGAGAGCATGTCTTGGAGCTCAGCTGTTTATGGGAATATGTTAGACTGAGATACTAAACAATAATGGGGTCTGGAAACAAATCTACTTGTAAAAAAAAGATCATCACTCTACATTCAGATATAGCCAATGTAATGAGCTGCATAGGGAACACAGTTCAGGACCTGGGCATCAAACAAAGTTGGAAAACCATGCATGAGGAATCATTAAGGATGTGGGATATTTCTATGAGCATGGACACAGGACCATTCTCTGATGTTCATACATGTCAAACTTTGACAAATAAGTAGGCTCAAGATAGAATGTCAGAAGGAAAAGTGGAGGAAATCTCAGGAGATTGTGAGTTTGGGTGCACGAAGAGAGGAGGTGAGCTGCTATTTCCATCTGGCAGCGTTCAGAAGCATTTTGGTCCTTGTGATCTCTCTTGACCTTGTTGAAGCTGGTTTGTGCTGAAGGAAATGGCAATGGCTGATTAGCCTCTAACTTTGTCACCAAAATCCGAATACACACGATGACATACCTGCTATCCTAGTAACAGGAAATGGGATCTTTGAGTGTTCTTTTTATACCAACTCCAGCAACAGAAGCTTCCAGATAATTAAAAGGTAAATCAGTATCAGTGTGGAATATAGAACACACGGCCCCAGAAGCAGTACTGAGAAGAAGCTGTACTGGGTATTCTTGGCTTTCAATATAAATCACTTGATAGAGAGAAGGATGAAGCTGAAAGACTAAATTGAATCAGGAAATGGGAGTTCTCATCACTCACTTTTCCATTCTAAAATATAAGTGTTGATTACTGATGTAAGTTCATCAAGGATTGAAACTAACCCTTGAGGGTTGCATTACTCAGGGTTCTCCAGAGGGATATAATCAACATGACTTATTTAGAATAGTAGATGAGACTTACAGAATTGGACCCATGATTAGAGAGGCTGAGAAAGATCTGTGATTTGCAAGCTACAGAGTGAGCCAATGAATCCAGGAATACAACACAGCCTGAGTGTGAAGGCTGAGTTGAAGAAAGCCAACATCTAAGAGCAAGAAATGACGGGTAGCCCAAAAACAAGAAGGGAAAGAGAAGAAAAATATCACCGTTCCTTTGACTTTTGATCTAGCCAATCTTCCATAAGGTTGGGTAATACCTCCACACTGTAAAAGTAGACCTTCTTTTAGCCTCTTCTCACACAGAGACACACAAGAATAATGGTCCACCAGCTAGCCAGGTTCTTTAGCATGTTCAGTTTGCCATGTAATATTAACTGTCATAAGCACAACACAATTGTGCACATACCGTATATTCATATATGTGTGCACATACCCTATAGTCATGTTTGATTATCACATAATATCTGTGTTATGGACCTTGCTATTTTCATCCTCTTACAAAGAACAAAGCAGGCCCATAGAAGCTGAGTGTCTGTGATGACTTACAGTGGGCAAGCAGTGGGTACAGGATTCATACACAAGGGATCCAGGACCAGAGCCAGTACTGCTGACCAGGGTGATAATGTTCAGGAAGACTCAAGCCCCATATAAGTAAGGACACAGGGCTTGCAAATGCTCTGAAACAGTGACAAACCTGCTCCCTCCTGGCATAGCTACCAAACATATGTATGTTTCACTGCCAGGTAATTTAGCAATGCATGTTACCTTGTAATAAAAGAAGTGTTTCAGAACTGTAAAAGTACCTCTGCAGGTATAATCTGCTAATTGCACTAGTATACTCTTGAGAATCCAGGCTCATAAACTGACAACCCACCACCACCACCACCATATGCTTGTCTGTTCTTCAGAGTGATCACTACTCTGCAAACCTTATTCAGAGTTCTCGACATCTTCCTCCCTCTATGTCCCAGTTGCTCTCCTTGGTGGACTCTGGCCCTCCACCACCCTCTTCATTGCCATTAGCTCCTCTGACCTCTCTCTACCAGTCCCACTATAGTCTGCTTCCAAACCAATCCTGAAGAATTGGCCTTGATGCAAGCCCTTCTTCAAAATCCCTAGACTCTTCTAGAGACATCCCTTCCCACAAAATATCCTTTGAAGATGTGTATGAACTTGGAAATCCTCAGCTTGCATCCCCATGCCTACTGCTGTTGCATTCTTGAATGTCATCTGTGTGCTACCAATGTAAACAATGTAATGTTTATTCCAATATGTCTTCTTTGTTGTTGTTGTTGTTGTTTTTTCAGTTTTCTTTCTGCCTGAAATAAATCCCTCTTCACCAGCTTCTTTATATACTTAAAGTCATCACAGGCTCAGCCTCTAAGTGCTAGGCTCACAACCAAAATTTATTTAAAGTCATCAATTAGCTTTTTCTTCTTCTTCTTCTTCTTCTTCTTCTTCTTCTTCTTCTTCTTCTTCTTCTTCTTCTTCTTCTCCTTCTTCTCCTTTGTCTTCTTCTTATTATTCTTGTTCTTCTTCTTGTTCTACTTCTTCTTCTCCTCCTCCTCCTCCTCCTCTTCCTCCTTCTTTTGTTTTTTAGGAAATGGAACCATGGGTTATTCAAATGCTAGGCAAGTGTTCAACAACTGAGCTGTTTCCAGCCCTAATGTTTGTCTTTCACTTTTTTAATATATGTATATGTAAAAACATATAAAATTTTGTATAGCCCTTCCTGTTCTGGAACTCACTCTGTAGGCTGGCCTTAAAATTAGAGTTCCACCTGCCTCTGCCTTCTGAGTGCTGGGATTAAAGGTGAGTGCCACCACCACCCAGCTAGTTTTTATATTTTATGGTTTTTAAATTCATTTATTTTATATATTTTATAATTTTATTTTTTCCACATAACCCAAAGTAACCTATGACTGACAGTCCTGTTGCCCCAGCCTTCTGAGTGCTCAGACTATAGGCTGCATCACCATGTCCTGCAAATGCTTAACCTCTTTTAAAAATATACAAATATTTAAGTTATTAATACTAGTCATAACAAAAGAAGTTTAATATAATGAAATATGAAAATAAGGATACTACTTTCTAAATAATTTGAGCATCCTTGAAATGTTTACTTATAAAGGATACACATTTACAATTGTTAGAGTAACAATTCATAGTAAGTCAAAAAGAGGAGACAGAAAGACTGTAAAAGTCTGGGAGATGGAGGACTCCATAAGAACAAGCTCCTCTGCCTGAACTAAGCAAGGTTCATATGAATGCACAGAGACTGAAGCAGCAAACACAGGGCCTGCACAGCTCTGCAGAATTACTTCTGAACGTATATTATAGCTATTATCTTAGCATTTTTATGGGACTCCTGACTGCAATAACAAGTGAATCTCTGATTCCTGTGCCATCTCTTGGGGCTCTTTTCCTCCTGTTGGATTGCCTTGCTCAACTTCAATAATGAAAGTTTTTGCTTCATCTTTTATATTTTATTTTGTCATGTTTTGTTGTTTTTTCTTGGAAGCCTTATCTTTTCTAATGAAAAACAGAAAGCTAATGAATCCAGAGGACAGCAGAGAAGAAACTAAGAGGAGTGGTTGGAGGGGAAAATATAATTAGGATATGCTGAGTTAAAAAAGAATCTATTCCCAATAAATGGAGGAAGAGCAAACTTTTACCTTTAAAGCAGTGGTTTTCAGCTTCCCTAATGTTGCTGTAATGGTTAGTATTAAATTTAGATTCCCTGTGTCTATGCTTAATGGTTGGGCCTTCTGGCTTAATACACAAAAGGAGAAAATTTAATACAAACTATGCTTAAACAACATATAAATAGGGCCAAAATACCTAATGGTTCTAATAACTTGATGGATGAAAGTCAGTATATATACAAACATTTTGAGGAGAGATTTAAAGGATATATTTGTTATTTATTTTAATTGTTAATTAAATGTTACCTGGCAATTTTAAACATATAATTCTACAGGGATCGAGGGCATGGGAGGGAGGGAGTGAGTGAGAGGGAGCTGGGATCAATATGTAAAATAAGAAAAAACAAATATAAAAAGAATAAATTGAAAGAAATAAAAATGGCATTGAGATTCATCTCGCTCCTGCTAGAATGATGATTATTACTGATAATTCATAGGTGCAGTTTCCCTATAATTTGTAGAAAACACTGTAAGACATCCTGGTCCTTTGGATCTTAGTCTTTATAGACCCTTTTCCACAATACTACCTGGCCTTCTGTGTGAGGATTATACTGAAGATGTGACAACAAGCTAGATACCCTATCAATTCATCTCTATATTTTTTTAACAAGTTGTGGCTTTCTATGATGATCTATTAGGGCCTTATTTAACAAAGTGTTGAGAGCTGCATTTATCTGTGGGTACAAGGATAAGTATTTAGGATGCAATTAGAAGTTATATTGGTTTAGGGAATAAACAAGAGTAGGTTCTTTTAATATATTTTAAGTGTCAGTGCTCTGTCAGATAGAGAGCTATCAAAGACATTCTCCAATTCTGTGAATTGTATCTTCACCCAATTATTTCCCAAGCTTAAAGTTTTGCACATCATTTGTCAGTTCTCTGACATTCTTTCTTGAGTTATTGGCCTGGGATGTCTTTCTGTATGCTGTGAATAAGTGTTGTTCTTATTGGTTGATAAATAAAGCATATTTGGACAATGGCCAAGCAGAATAGAGACAGATGAAAAATCCAAACAAAGATACAGTAAGAAAGAAGCCTGGGTCAGGGAGATGCCATGTAGCTGCCAGGTAGCAAGATATGAGGTAACAACAACAAGTCATGAAACTCATGGAAGAATATAAAATAATAGAAATTGGTTTTTAATTGAGAGCTAGTCAGCAATATGTCTGAGCCATGGATAACAATTATAATTAATGTTAAGTCTTAGAGCAGTTATTTGGGACCTGGTGGGTGGGATGAGGAAACCTCCACATAAATGTGGCACCCAAACATATGGCAAGAATTTCCACATAAAACCTGACAAAAGCTTTAAAAGTTCTTTTAAACATGAAAGAACAGAGTCAAGCATAGTTTCTTGGCAGCAGCATTTTCCAGGTAGGCTCTGCTTGCTAGAGGTAAGCAGAGGTGTGATCCTATAAGAGATGGTTTCTTGACTCAGTGTTAGCAGAAAAATAACTGCACAGATCTTTTCAGAGGCCCTGCTACCTATATGGAGTTTATGATCCTCCAGTGGCATGGGCAGGAAACCTCCCAGAGTTGGGGGAAACACACTTGGCTCCCCACCACTACCTCTGCTATAAAGCTAGACTCTCAGGAAGCCAAGAATTGTGGTGGAGCCAGCCACGTTAGTATTATCCAAGCCCACTTGCCATTTTAAAAAAAACTCTCCTGATCAGAAAAGAATTACAGATGGAAAATAAAAACAGATTCAGAAAACAAGTTCTCTAAACTGATCACAGTGTGTTGATAAATATGCATAGAGTTTAGAGAGAGAAGATAGAGGATGGACAGAGTCATAGATTAAAAAATAATTTAAGGATAAAAACTGAGGCTCTTAGAGGAGAAATGGAACAATAAAAAATTATAATGGGCCATGTAAAGATTGAAAATACACAGTCTAGATTATGTACATTATTGTGTTTTCTTTAAATTTTGTGACTGTTAATGAGCACACTTCAGAGAGACATTTGATTGTGGGGGCTGCTAAGCTAAACAAAAATGCATATTTTAAATATGTCTTGGACTTCAAAATTTGGGTCAAAGGATATGTTGCTTTGGAAAAGAGGTTCTGCTTTTGTTTCACAGAAGACAAAAAGCTGTGGATTCCTTCCAGGTTAATATATTTTGTTTTAGCAAGACTCCCTGAAATGATGACCCAAGTGATCCAACATCCATGACAGCTTCAGGACTGCTGACTGAGATGACCAAGCACTCAGGATACCCCAGTCAGGACTTGAACATAATTCTAAATTTCCTCAGTGTCCCCATAAGGTAACAGTGCCCCCAATCAACAAGAAGTCATCTAGAAAGCTACTAATTCCCAAATGTTGTTTTTAAATGCTTGTTTTCATTTAAAGGGAGTTGATTATAAGTGGTTAATGGCCACACCAATCTTTTTCTAAAAAAAAAAAAAAAAAAAAAAAAAAAAAAAAGTGGATATGCTATAGAAAGGAGTACTTCACATTAGTGTGGATTTTGGTTTATTGATACAAATTTAAGGCAAATTCTGTTATACTAGATGCATTTCTACTCTTGTTTAAGGTATTATGTTTATATAGGTCATTCAAAACTGTAATATATAGTTAAGAAATACAAATTTATAGTCATCTATATTAGTCAAACTTACCAACATGTTCTTTAGGTTCTCTAGATATACAGAGATATATTTCAGATGGATAGGTAATCTTCAAACACTTTTTTAAAAACTACAGAATATGGCATTGAAAATCTTTTTAAAAACTTAGACTTTTCTTGGCAGCGAGACATGTCTGCTCCTGGGAGAACTAATTACTTCAAGTGGTTGATTGGCGTCGAAGAAGCGCCTTCTGGGGTTTGCCTTCAGTGTGTGGTAAAATCAGCCATTTGGGCAAGAAACTGCTCTTGCTTGAACTGCTTGACCGTTTGCTGTATAAACTGGACATACAGAACCCACAGGAAAGTGACTACTGAACTTGCCAAAACAAGATGGGATAGTCATTCAGGGTTCCTGATTCACAGGAGAAACTGACAGAAATTCTGCAGGACAAAGAAAACAACTGACAAAGTTTGCCCGTGTAAGACAAAACTGATCTTCAAATTCCCTGCCCCTTAGAAAAGTCTGCCAGATACTATGGGTCTATGGGCTGAAGATGGATGCCCCAATGTTACAGAAGAACTTTGGGTGAGTGTCCAAGCAGCCAGATTCTCTGTCATTTCAAAAGTTTTGAAGGTTGCTTATAATGTACTTCCAGTTTGCTTAAGTAATGTTATATCCTTCTGGGATCTTTGGGAAGTTGAAGATAGATAATTATAGTTTCCCTTAGTTATGATAAGAGATAAATTAGATATGCCAGGCTTTGGGGGCACATGCCTTTATTCCCAGCACTCAGGAGGCAGAGGCAGGAAAATCTCTGTGAGTTTCAGGCTAGCCTAGTCTACAGAGCTAGTTCCAGGACAGGCTCCAAAGCAATACAGAGAAACCCTGTCTCAAAAAAAACCAACAAACAAAGATAAATTAGATATAAACTTTACACTCACAAAGATAGGATAGATGATATTTTCTTGAGTTTTGCCAAATAAAAATAGACTATTGTAACTATAATTCTTGCTTGATACTTGTATATATATGTACATATATATACACATACATACATATATATGTACAAAAGTTAAAACCTTCATTTTAATTAGAGGAAATGATGTGGAGTGTCCTTCTGTATAATGCAAATATATGTTGCTTTTATTGGTTGATAAATGAAGTGATTTGGCCAGTGGCCAAGCAGAATAAAGTCAGGTGGGAAATCCACACATAGATATGAAGAGAAAGAAGACAGTCAGGGAGTCTCCATGTAGCTGCCAGGGAAGCAAGAAGTGAGGAAACAATATAAAATAATAGAAATGGGTTAATTTAATTGCTGGTTAGTTATATGCCTGAAAAATTAGCCAGTATAATTAATATTAAGCCTTAGAGTGGTTATTTGGGAATTAGTGGACAGGACGAGAAACCTCCAACTACAAGTTACTAGAGTACCATTCTGAAAGTCCGTAACCTAGGCCTATAAGTTGAAGTGACTTTCCCTGTGCTTTCCTATGGAGAGTTTCAAGTACTACATTAGGATCTTTGACTCATTTTTAACTAAGTTATGTGTGTGGGAGAGATAGGAATCTAGTTTCATTCTTCTGCCTGTGGATGTCTTGTTTTTTCAGGGCTTTGGTTGAAAGGCTGTCTTTTAGCCAATGTGTGTTTTTAGCATATTTGTTAAAATCAGCTGTGGAATTATATTCCTGGGTCTCCCAGTCTATTCCATTGATCAACATTTCTGCTTATGTGCTAGTACTATGCTCTTGTTGTTACCATTGCTATATAATATCACTTGACATCAGGTATCATTATACCCCCTGCATTTTACCATTTGTTTGCTGGCTCCAGTACAGAGCTGTAAGTGAAAATCAATTATTTTATTCAATGCCATTTATATCTTTGGTAGTGTTACTTACAGCAATTCTAAACTATTTGTCATAACTTTCTCTGCTAATGACAGAAAAGGATCACTGCTAGAGAAATAAGGAGTTTGTGTTGCTAGGTAATAACACCCCATGAACAGGCCATAGATAAGAAGGAGAAGCCCCAGGAAAGACATTCAGCAGTGTAACACCTTAAGATCCATTTAAGGAGGAATCATTGCCTCAAAATCTCCCTGTGGAGATTCTTACATAAAACTTGATAGTCAGGAGGCATCCATAAGTTTAACAGATATAATATTCTTTTGAAAGAGAGGATCCATGAACATTACAACATAGAAAGATTGTCATATGAATTTACAAAGATGGTTGTGATATTCCAAGGTGGTGTACTTCAGTTCTCTGTAATGAGATTTTGTCAATTAAGCCAGGTGTTCTCTAGATCAATGAGTAGACAGAAAAAAGATAGCAGTCTCCCCTTTACTATGCCCCTGACATTCTATCCATGCATAAAAAAATGTGTGAAGCCCCCCATTAATACTTAACTCCACAAGTCTTTTTTCTGTTACTACATCTTCTAATGTAGAAAAGTATGCGTATAAATAAAGAACAAAGCAATGTATGAACACTCGTGTCTTAGTTAAGTTTTCTGTTGCACCAGAACTCTTATAAATGAAAACATTTAATTGGGTGGAGGCTTACATTTCAGAGGTTCAGTCCATTATCATTGGTGAGATCATGTCAGCATGCAGGCAGATGTGGTT
Organism: Cricetiscus sungorus; assembly: GCA_030556225.1. NCBI lineage: Eukaryota > Metazoa > Chordata > Mammalia > Rodentia > Cricetidae > Cricetiscus > Cricetiscus sungorus. The sequence goes on from JANBXA010000114.1 coordinate 15,667,855, forward strand.
CTGCCTATTTTTTGATAAGAAGGAAACAGGAAGTGGCCTGTGACACACTGGGAATAGTGTAAGTACAGGACAATTCAAAGGCCACCCCCACAGTGACACTCTTCCTCCAACCAGGCCACACCTACTTTACAAGGTCAAACTTCCTAATAATGCCAATCCCTTTGGGGGGGTCATTTTCTTTCAAACCACAATGCAAGTGAAAAATTTTTAAAAACTGATTGTAAAATATGATCAGAAGTACATAAACCTCTGTCATACATATGTAAACTATGTGAAAATAATTAAGTACTATTTGCCTTGTCATTGTAAATTATGAAGATACAACTGAGGTTACAACCACAAATTTCCTTCACTCCTGATTAGTGGCACACTATTGTGGAAAAGCACCATAATGTGCAAAATACACATGTAAATAATTAATTGAGTTATATAAGAATTTCCTGTCAAATCAATATAAGCAGTAAGTACCAGTGTGAAACCCTTATGTGTGACTTACATAAAAAGGGATGATTTCTGTGTATTAGTAACCAAAGATTGTAAACTCAAAATTAGCATTCCTGTACCCTTGTTTTATTGATTTTATGCCTATACTTGGACAGTCGTTTGGTCTGATGCAAAATACAATACTACTGAAATAGTATTTATTTTAGTATTAGTATTATTTAGTATTTATTTATTATTTACTGAGTGGACATTTAAGTCAATAGAGAAACTGGTGAGATGGCTCAGCAGGTAAAGACACTGGCTTCTCTAAGTCTCATGACCTGAATTGAATACCTGGGACCCACATGGTAGATGAGAGAACTGACTCCAAAAAAGCTGTCCTCTGACATTTTCACTTGTCTGTGACACATTTGCATGAGTAAGCATGTACACCCACACATACACATACACATAATACACATACCCATGCACATACACACACACAAATAAAAGTAATAAAATTTTTAAAAGTCAGTTGACCTTAGTTATTCCCATTTTACATGCAATAAATATCTCTTTTAAAAGTGAAATATATGTGGGTCAATATAAGTAAAAGCTTATCTATATAGAGAATAAGACAAGTTGAATATAGCTTTCATTTCCTTTAGAAATTTGCCAGGCAGAAATGTAACATTACTCACTCAGTCTTCAATCTATCAATGGACTTTTCATCCTAGAACTCTGTTGCAGTCTTACACTATGGCCGTATGTTTTCTTTGAACATCTTTGAATCTGAAATGCTTCTTTTTAGCACAGTGTATTTTTACCAAGTTAGTACAACTTCTCTTACAAAATTACTTTCAAGATTTCCTGGCGGTCATAGTATCCTATGGAATTTCTGGTGCTGCTCTGTTTGGGCTCTATCAGCCCTGTAGTCTGTGGAGAAAGCACATCCACCTTTGGTGGTAGTCAAGGACTTCAAAAGGTAGACTCTTCACCTGGCAATGGTATTTGGTATACTACTCAACAACACCTGTTTTCTCAGTTTACCCAAATGTGGATGGAAAAGGTTCTTCTCTGAATTCTGTCAAAGGTAAGCCTTCTGGATTCCTATTTGGAAATAGATGACACTTATAAACAAACACATTAACACTTACCAACTATAAGACCTATGACAACCTACATCTTCCATTTTCACTTTCCTCATAATTAAAATGCAAATTAGCATGCTTCTTTGATTTCTTCTAAATGATTAAGGCAAAATGAGATGATAATGTATGTAAAAGACATTTAACTATAAAAAGCTGTGCCAGCATGTTCTTTGCCCTACTGCTCAATATTTGCTCTTATTAGGTATTCCAAGATCATCATATTTATCTCTGATAATCATGCTGTTACAGAAAATACTATGTGTTTGCCAACAATATTTTGTGCATTGGTCTACAGATTGCTGGTGCCCAATAAATAGTATGTCTAATCTAATACTCATTGTTTTTACTGAAAAATCATTCACTATTACTTATTGAATTTGGTTTTCTGGAATTTTTAAATTATTCCTAATGTAAATGATATTTTGATACAGTGCAAATTCTTACCAAATGAATTCCTTTTGTGATGTATGTAAGTCCAGTATGAACATTGTTAAGTATTAGGCGTAATCTGTGTTTTGCAAGAAATTTCATCTAAATGTGTTGGAAGCATGTTTCTTTGTGAGAAACAAATGAAAACTTTAATAACTTATTCTCCCTAGGACTAAAATTTTGAAATAATAAGCATGTTCCTTATGTTCCCCCAAATAGTGAAACACTGTTAGTGTACAAATGTCTACTCATCTTTGATAGGGACCAATGTCAAAGCAAGGTAACAGGACCACTAAAGCCTATACCAGTGAAAAAGTGAATTTATTGGTGCTATTTGCAAGAGGAAAGTTTAAGGATACTTACTGGGAGAATAACTTATAATAATAGAAACTATGGCTTTTGAAAATACTCATACCCAATGCAAAAGAATAATTAGGTCTCTAAATGCAAGGTCAGTACCTTTGGAGGTTTGGGTCTAAAATACAAATACTATTGGAGCTCATGACCCTGAAGATGATACATGGATAGGAGAGGTGGTTTCAAGAGGTTTAAAGAAAAATTAAAAAGTCAAATGTTTTAATTGTGGCAAACAAGGCCGCTTTAAAAGGGATTGCAAAGAAGACATTGCTAGAAACAATTATTTTTATATATATAATCCAAATAGCACACCCCTCCTTTCTGGATTATACAGAAAGGTGGAGAGTGGACTAAGGAATGTAGGTCAACAATATAAAATCAAAGCATTTCTTTGCCATAGGGAAATGTATTGAGGGGACTCTTGCAGGCCCCTATGCAAAATCACATGTCAAATTCAGCTCATTTTTTTCCCGGAGCAATTAAAGAGCCTAATACCTATTATAAGAAATCATCCTTCTCTGGATTATAGAAGAGCTATAAAATAGAGAAGAAAAAGGCAGAAAAAGATCACAAAATGAGTTATTGGCAAGCTCCTTTAAATGAGGAGAGACCAAAATTAAAAGTACAAATAAATGATGTTATCATTGAAGGTCTAGTAGATACAGGTGCAGACATAACAATTATATCACAAGAATTTTGCATCAGAATTGATATCCTCAGGAGGTAAATGTTAACTTTTAGGGACTGGAACTTTATCACAGGTAAAACAGAGCATGAGATAACTCGAATGCTCGAATGCAGGACAGAGAGGAATATTAAAGCCATATGTTGCTAATTTTGCAATGAATTTGTGGTGATGTAATTTATTAGAGAAATGGAATACTCAAATAAACATTCCTCCAAACTTAGAAACAAGTCAAAAATTAACATATGGTTCTGGAAAATATGTAAGAAGGCATTGTAAAGAACAATCACTGATCATTCAGATAGTATAAGAACAGGACATAACAGATTCAAATCTTCCAAAAACAGTTCTACCTTTAAAATGGCTAATATACACATCTGTTTAGGTTGTGCATTGGCCCTTAACAACAAAAAAATTGAGGTCTTTAGAAAAGCTACTACAGGAGCAACTAAATGTTCATATTGAGGAATCAATCAGCCCTTGGAATTCTCCTCTATTTGTTATTAAAAAGAAATCAGGAAAATGGAGAATGGTAGCAGATTGAAGAGCTGTTAATAAGGTGATACAGCCAATAGGCTCTCTACAGCCTAGAATTCCTTTGCTTTCTATATTGCCTAAAGGGTGGCCTCTCATAGTTAATGATTTTAAGATTGTTTCTTTAGGATAACATTACAAGACAAGGACAGAGAAAAATCTGCATCCACAGTGCCTATTTATAATAATTCTCAGCCTTCTAAGAGGAATCAATGAAAAATTTTCTCATAGGAAACATTAAATAGCCTCGCTCTGTGCCAATATTTTGTATTGGAAATAATACATAAGCAACTTCCTCAATCTGTACTTCACCATTATGTGAATGATATCATCTGATTCAAATATAGATAATTTAGAAAGAATGTTTGAAGAAGTAAAGAGAATGTTTACCTTGTTGTGGGTTGCAAATTACTCCTGAAAAAAAAAAATACAAAGAAGAGATTCTCCTAGTTATTTAGGCTATAAAATAGATTTACCAAAAAAAAAAAAAAAAGATTCTGTAAGGCAAAGGACACAGTTGGCAAGACCAAACGGCAGCCCACAGACTAGGAAAATATCTTCACCAACCTCACATATGACAGAAGGATTATCTCCGAAATATACAAAGAACTCAAGAAACACCAAATAACCCTATTAAAAATGGTACAGAACAAAATAGAGAATTCTCAATAGAGGAAATCAAAAATAGCTGCAAGAAACTTAAGAAAATGTTCAACATCCTTAGCTATCAGAGAACTGTAAATCAAAACAACTCTAAGATACCATCTTACTCCAGTCAGAATGACTAAAATTAGAAACAACAATGACAAGTTATGCTGGAGAGCATGTGGAGAAAGGGAATTCAACAATAACATTAATTTCAGAAAGCCCACAAACACATGGAAATTAAACAATGATCAACAGAACTACCACTGGGTCAAGGAAGAAATAAGAAAGAAATAAAGGACTTCCTAAAATGAAAATGACCACACAACATACCCAAACTTATGAAAGCAGTGCTGAGAGGAAAGTTCATAGCACTAAATGCCTACATAGAGAAGCTGGAAAAACCCCACACTAGTAAATTAACAGAACAACTGAAAGTGCTAGAACAAAAAGAAGCAAACTCACCCAGAAGGAGTAGATGGCATGAAACAGCCAAATTGAGGGCTGAAATCAATAAAACAGAACAAAGAAAACAATGCAAAGAATCAATCAGAGTTGGTTCTTTGAGAAATTCAACAAAATAGTCAAAACTTTATCCAAACTAACCAAAATACACAGAGAGAATATCCAAATTTACAAAATCAGAATGTAAAAGGGAGACATACACTGAGGAAATCCAGAGAATCATCAGGTCATACTTCAAAAAACCTGTGCCCTACAAAATTACAAAACTTTAAAGAAATGGACAATTTTCTATATAAGTACTAAGTACTACATACCAAAGTTAAATCAATAACAGATAAGCAACTTAAATATACCTATAACCCCTAAGGAAATAGAAGCAGTTGTCAATAGTCTTCCAACCAAAAGAAGCCTGGTCCCAGATGGATTCTCTGCAGAATCCTACCAGATGTTCTAAGAAGATCTAATACCAATACTCCTCAAATAATTCCACATTATAGAAACAGGGGGAGCACTGCCAAACTGTTTTTATAAGGATGCAGTTACTCTGATACCCAAGCCACACAAAGACACACTAAGAAAGAGAACTACAGACCAATATCCCTCATGAACATAGACACAAAAATACTCAATAAAATACTGGCAAACCAAATTCAAGAACACATCAGAAAATTCCATCCGCCATGACCAAGTATGTTTCATGCCAGAGACGCAGAGATGGTTCATCATATGAAAATTCATCAATATAATCCACCATATAAACAAACTGAAAGAAAAAAAAAACACTTGATCATCTCACTAGCTGCTGAAAATGCCTTTGACAAAATCCAACACCCCTTCAATGATAAAGGTCTTGGAGGGAATAGGAATGCAAAGAATATAAATTAATATAATAAAGGCAATATACAATAACCCATCAGCGAACATCAAACTAAGTGGAGAGAAACTCAAAGCAATCCCACTGAAATCAGGAACAAGACAAGGCTGTCCACTCTCTCCATATCTATTTAACATAGCAGTCAAGTTCCAGCTATAGCATCAAGACAACAAAAGGAGATCAAAGGCATAAAAATTGGAAAAGAAGAAGTAAAACTCTACTTGTGCATGACACATTAGTCCATATAAGTGACACCAAAAGTTGTGCTAACGAACTCCTAAAACTGATGAACACCTTCAGCAATGTAGCAGAATATAAGATTAACTATAAATAAATAAATAAATAAATAGTCTTCCTATATGCAGATGATACATGGACTGAGAAGGAAATTACAGAAATATCACCCTTTACAATAGCCACAAATAACATAAAATATCTTGGGGTAACACTAACCAAACAAGTGAACGACCTGTATGATAAGAACTTAAACGCTTTAAAGAAAAAAATTAAAGAAGATATCAGAATATAGACAGATCTCCCATGTTCTTCAATAGGTAGGATGAACATAGTGAAAAAAAGCGATCCTACCAAAAATAATCTACAGATTCAATGCAATCCCCATCAAAATCCCAACACACTCTTCACAGACCTTGAAAGAACAATACTTCATACGAAAAAACCAAAACCCCAGAATAGCCAAAACAATTTTGTACAATAAAGGATCATTTGGGGGCATCATCATCCATTACTTCAAATGCTACTATAGTGATGAAAACAGTTTGGTATTGGCATAAAAACAAACAGGTGGACCAATGGAATCAAATTGAAGACCCTGATATCAACCTACACACATATGAACACCTAATATTTGACAAAGAAGCTAAAAATATAAAATGAAAAATGAAACATAGTCAACAAATGGCATTGGTATAACTGGCTGTCAACTTGTAGAAGAATGCAAATAGATCCATATGTGTTGCCATGCACAAAACTCAAGTCCAAGTGGACCAAAGACCTCAATATAAATCAATCCACACTGAGTCTCATAGAAGAGAAAGTGGGACACTCCTTCACTGCTGGTGGGAGTGAAAACTTGTACAGCCATTGTGGAAATCAGGTATGGTGATTTTGTAGAAATTTAGGGATCAACCTACCTCAAGACCCTGTAATACTACAGGCATATACTTTTAGGCATATACCCAAAGGAGGCACATTCACACCATAAGGATATTTTCTCAACTATCGAGAAAAAATAAGGATCGGGGTGAAAAGGACTGAATAGATGTTTATTCAGGGAGAAATACCTTACAACAAAGACAGATGAAAGCCAGCAGGTTCCAGTCCCAAGGATGCCTCTGAATGCTCTCTGTCTCTGTCCAGGAAGGAAGAGGGAGTTCTGGGGTTCCTGACCTCAGACCTTGTTCTTCCAGGTCATGTCTGCCTCTGTCTTCACCCCCAATGGACATGGTCAATGCAACAGGTGTGGGTGGGGTGGATATCTCACTATACTCAACTATCTTCCTAGCAATATTATTGGTAATAGCCATATCTTGGTAACAATCTAGATGCCCCTCAACTGAAAAATGGATAATGAAAGTGTGGCTTATTTACACAATGGAGTACTTCTCAGTGGTAATAAACAATGACACCCCAAAATTTGCAGGCAAATGGACAGAACTAAAAAAAAAAAAAAAAAAAAAACCTGAGTGAGGTAACTGAGAATCAGAAAAATATATATATAGTATATACTCTCTCATAAGTGGATACCAGACATAAAGCAAAAGATACCCAGCCTACAATCTACAACCCCAGAGAAGCTAGAACCCTCTTCCAGAAACAGATGGAAGCAGATGCAGAAATCCACAACTAACCATTCAGCCAAGCTCCTGGCGTACAATTGAAGTGAAGTAGGAGTGATACTATGAACAAAGGAGTCAAGACCATGATGAGGAAACCCACAGAATCAACTGGCCTGGGCTAGTGAGAGATCGCTGACTCAGGTCTGACAAATGGGGAACCTGCATAAGATGGAACTAGACTCCTTTAATATAGGTGACACTGGTGTGGCTGGGACAATATATGAGGCCACTGGCAGTGGGCCCAAGGTATAACTCTAATGGACAAATTGACTTAGTGAAACCCATTCTATATGAAGAGATACTATGCCCAGCCTAGACATGGGGGTATGGGGGTGGAGAGGTGCCTTGTCCCTCCCTCAATGAGATGATGGAACAGACTTAGTAGACTTCCTAGGAGAAGCCTTACCCTTTCAGAGGAGCAGATGGGAGATGGCGGGGGAGGGGGATAGTGGGGGAAATAGGAATACAGAAGGGATGGGGAACTAGGATTGGAATGTAAAACATACATTAATTTAAAGTTTTTAAAAGGAACATGTGTGTGTGTGTGTGTGTGTATGTGTGTGTATACATGTTACAACAAGTTTTTCCTGCCTGCCGGCTCCATCCTGCTAGCCCGCCCACGCCTGCCGCCAGTCTGGGCCCACAGCCGCACCAGCCCCAAATAACACTCAGAGACTCTGTATTTGATACAATCCTATTGGCCAGTTACCATTATTGTTTATGGGCTAGCTCTGCCTTAATTATTAACCCATTTCTACTTATCTAAGTATTTCCACGTGGTTATCTTATCCGGGAGCTGCAGCCAGCATCTTCTTTCTTTCAGGTCTACATCTCGACTCCTCCCCACTACTTCCTCTTTCCTCCTCCTGGTCTCCTAGCCCCACCTATCTTGTTTCTTATTGGCCACAGTGCTTTATTAATCAGTATCAGAAACATATATACAGAATAACATCTCCCATCATCTCCTCTTTTCTGCCTAAAGTAAAAGAAGGGGTTTAACCTTAACATAGCAAAATATATCATATAACAGTTATCAAATAAGAATCACAGTAAACAATATTTAGTCCATTAACATTTTGTAAGACTTAAAGAAAATATCATCTATCCTATCTTTGTGAGTCTAAAGTCCTACTTGGGTCTGGTGCGGCTGTGGGCCCAGAATGGCAGCAGGCAGGATGGAGCCGGCGGGAAGGAACAACCTGCTGTAACATATACATATATACATGTGTATATAAATAATTCAAGCATGCACAGGTGTGTGAGTGTGTGTGTGTGTGTGTGTGTGTGTGTGTGTGTGTGTGTAAAACAATTCCTTAGAATAAAGGCCATGAATTTGAAAGAGACCAGGAAAGGTACATGGAGGGTTAGGAAGGAGAAAAGGAAAAGAGAACACTTATTATACTATAATATAAACAATAAATTAATTAAAAAAATTGGTAGAAATCTAGAAGCTATATTTATCTAAAAATCAGTTTTACTGAAATATCAGTCTTTGTTAAAATGATTTTCTTGCTCCGAAATTGTTTCCTCAAAACAAATTTTGTCTTTTCGTATCAGTTTTCTATGCTTCATGATGTCTTCTGTGTTATAGGGTCTTTGGTTGCTTAAATTAGTCCTATCTTTGACAAGAGCTCACTATTTTCATATAATGGTGTCTCCTTCCTATTTGCCTCTTAAGTTGTTTAACCTGTGATACTCTTTGATTAAATGGTTTAAATATGTTTTGACAAACTCCCCAAATAAAAGTTTAAATTAAAACTTTGACCTTTAACTAAACCTGTGTTCTGGAATATTTCTCATCTAGTGATCTAGTGCTATAAATCTGTAACTGACCCTGTGTTCCTGAATAATCCTCCCCTAGTGTTATAAATCTATAACTAACCCTGTGTTCAGGAGTATTCCTCCCTACTATTATAAATCTGTAACTAAACCTGTTCTCAGGAGGATTCCTCACCTAGTGCTATGAATCTGGCTAAGAACCCATGGCTGGAAGCTCATTGGCTTCAGGACTGAGGTTATTACTAATATTTTGTTAAATATGCATAGTGTCAAGCTGCTCCTGTTGGGAATCTCTGCTCTGGTTTCACTCCTCTCCTTCCAGACCCTTGTGCTTGGCAAGGATCAGTTCCTCTCCTGGAGCTGAGCAAGACCATGCCTCCAGTGTATTGAAGACCTGGTCACCTGACCTGACTCCTCTGCCTCTCTGAGAGTCACCCAGGAGTGCTTTGATTTGCTGTTTTATTAAATCTGATCCTATTAATTTAGCTTGATTTGGTTAATTGTATCAGCAGAGAATACCCAATAACAGGGGAGGGTCCTATACTTATTCTACCCATAGATTAGTGCAGCTTTTAGACCTCAGCAGAGATGTTTCTTTGTGAGACAGGCACCAGTTAATGTAGAAGCATACAACTGGTCCAAGTAGATATAGTAAATGTATATGGAGTGTTCGACCACAAAGGAGACACCTGCATCTTGCTCCTTTCTCAAAGCCTCTGGGACCACTGGGGAAGATGGGTTAGAAAGATTGTGAGATCCAGAGATTGGGGATGACTAGAGCAAAACAATGTTTTCTAAACATGGCATGATCTCAGCACTCATGGACTCACAACAGCACTGTTGCTTGCCCTAAATCAAGGCAGTAAGCTTTCAAGCACGTAGAAGGGGGAACTCAACAGCCCCCACCCATACTTGAGGAGATACTGGTTTTTGTTAGCTTCTGAGGAACAAGAGTCTGTTTTCTTTAAGAGTATGGCTTCTGGTAGGTCAAATATGCTCCAGTGGATGACCTCAGGCCTACGACTTGGATCAATAAGTTGTAAAAACAAACAAACAAAAAACTCCAGCATTCTGGAGGCAAGAAGGTTGGATCTCTGTGGATTTAAGGGAAACCTGGTCAAACAAACAAAATACAAGAAAGAAAGAAAGAAAGAAAGAAAGAAAGAAAGAAAGAAAGAAAGAAAGAAAGAAAGAAAGAAAGAGAGAGAAAGAGAGAAAGAAAGAAAGAAAGAAAGAAAGAAAGAAAGAAAGAAAGAAAGAAAGAGAGAGAAAGAAAGGGAGAGAGAGAGAGAGGGAGCGAGGGAGGGAGGGAGGGAGGAGGAAGGAAAGGAAGGAAGGAAGGAAGGAAGGAAGGAAGGAAGGAAGGAAGGAAGGAAGGAAGAAGACATGAAATTGAGAGTCTATGAAGATTAGAGGTCGGTCTAGGAGGGTTTGGAGTGTGTAGAGAGTGGAGGTGGATCTAGGAGGGGTTCTGGGAGGAGAAAGACATGCATATGATCAATATACATTTTATATATGTATGACATTCTCAGCGAATTAATAAAATGATTATATTTTTTAAGTCTTAAAGAATTAGCTCCCTGTCTTTTATGAGAGAGCTATTAAACCAAAATTTTGGATTTATCTGGCGTGTTGAATTAATTATATGGAATATATTATTAAATAATACATATTTATACTTTGTAAAAATATACTCATTAATTATACTTGATAAGTGTAATGTTTATATATCATAATTTATAATATAAAATAATAAGCTGGGTGGTGGAAATGCACAGCTTTAATCCCAGCACTCAGGAGGTAGAGGCAGGCAGATTTCTGTGAGTTTGACATCAGCCCGGTCTACAAGAGCTAGTTCCAGGACAGCCTCAAAAGCAGTACAGAGAAACCCTGTCTCGAAACCCCCTCACAGGTCCATGCTTTGAATGTTTGGTACCCAGCTGTGTCACTATTTTGACAGATTCTTGAAACTAAGAAATAGATCACTAGGAGCAGATCCTTGGGGTCTTACTATACTTTGTAAGGAACTGGAGCTAGATAGATTCAAATGACTCTCAAGCAATACTCTTCCCTCTAGTTCCTTGTTCATGTCATTTAAAAGTCCTCTGAGAATGACAAGAGGTATACTGGTCAACTCATTTCCCACTTAGGCAAAAGTGTACATGAAATTATGAAAATATCCCTTATAGCTCCTATGGATGCCTCAATTTCACTTTAAATTAAAAAAATTGTTGTTTAAGTAAAGGGAATGTTTTAAATGATAAACAAAATAGCAATGGCAACCTTTCACTGCAAAGAAAACAAAATTTTCATTTTGTCCTGTTGCAAAATTTTGATATAATGAGGTGAACAGCAGATTCACAGCCTGCCATTTGTAATTAAGCTGTGAAGTCATTCATCTCTGATACAATAGCATCCAAAGTGAGAAAAACATGACAATTTTGATTGATGATAGCTAGTTACTACACCTTAAAAATAGACTTCGCATTCATTTATCCAGCTTATTTTAGCTACTAAATTTTTGTTAGTTCCCTGAGAAGATGAAATTATATTGGTAGAATGTCATTTACATAATTGTCATTACTGATAATTGCTTGTTCTAGAATAAATTAATTTGAAAATAAATGGATGAACAATGTGTATACTTTTAAAATTTGTATGAGTAAATAGAAATTAACTTATTTTGTCAAATTATAATTTATAAATTTAATCATAAAAAAGGATGTGAGAGCCAAAGTTATATTTTAAGCTTTAATTACTATGCTGAAGACATCCAAGAAATAAAAATGTCTCTGATCTGCAAGCCCCTTGCTTAAGGACAGATAGTTCTTGAAGTGCTGGAGGCTACTGTTTATGGGAGATAACAAGCCACGTGTGTCCACTCCCCTAAACAAGTGTGTTTGATCCATCTGTACCAGATGTGCTGGATCACATGAGGGCAGGAGAGTCACAGCCAGGAAATATGTCAGGATGTATGCTTGCCCCTGATTGGACCTGATGGGAAATACATTAAGCCCCTGCAAACCATAACTCAGGATCATTTTCTGGAACCCCAAAGAGTTCATCAGTCTGGCCAATATTTAATTAAAGCTTGCTTCAATTTGGCTTTAAACTGTAGTAGTGGTCTTGTTCTCAACGAATGGGATCAACCTACATTAGATTTTTTAAATAAATAAAGTCCCTGTAATCTGTCATGAATATTCAGATTCTAAATAATGAATAAAATATATTTAATCATCCTATAAACAAAGCCACAGCATATTTCTTCATTATGATTTTACTATATTGTTTCTTCAGAGAGAAAATTGGAAATTTGAATTATTTGTGAACTTCCATATCTTCTAATTGATGTTGGACTCAAAATATAGATGAATTATCCTAACAGTGGAAGCAGCCAATGGAGCTGAAATAGTGTATTTCATGAATACTTATAGTCATTGTATAAAAAAAAATATTTAATCTATATAAACAAGTAATTCCTGAATTCCACATTGAGCAACTTAAATTTGGTCAATATTGAGTGACAATTTCAAATGGATTAATAGTTCAAAATTCAACTGAAAGATTACATTGCTAGAATACCCTACACATTTCATAATCAGGCTAAGAAACATACAAATTGTCACTACTGCTAAGTCAAAACCATGCCTCTCAGAACTATGAGGATTGACGGGTCCATCTATAGTCCAGATTCAATTCACAGTAATTACAATAATAATAGATATGATTCCCAAGGCTTTTAGGCACAACAAGCTTCAATGCATATCTAATCATATCTTTGTAGTTTGGATTGTAGAACACTAGGGAAAATAGAAAGGTTTAGGCTCTTCTGTGATGAGCTTTAATAAAAGTTCAATGTGTGGGAAATAGAATATGAAAAGTCAATTCTATTAAAATGTATCTTCCTACAAGATGTGCTTGGGTAAAGATGATACAGAAATTGTGGAAGTGACCAACTAATGACTAGCACAGCTAGAGACCCTTACCCTGAGAGGAACCTCACCCCTGAGGGCCAGGACTCAGAGGCAGGATACCCCAGAGAACTAGAATAGAGCCAAACATGACTGGCAAAAAATAACTTTAAAAAGTCAATGAAATGATTCTTAATAACAGTCTGTTATACTCATAGATTGATTTCTAGCTCAACAGTCATCAGAGCGCTTCCACCCAAAAGCAGGTGGAAAAAATATGCAGAGACCCACAACCCAAACATTAAGCAGAGCTCAGGGAATCCTGTGGAAGTTGGAGGAGAGATTTTAGAACCCAGTGGGTCAAGAATACCACAAGAAAACCCACAGAAACAGGGCCTCAAGAAACTGAATCAACAACCAGAGAGCCTGCATGGGATTGGCATAGCCCCTTGTATATGTAACAATTGTGTAAGTTGATCTTCGTGCAAGACTCCTAACTGTGAGAGCAGGGGCTGTCTCTGACTGTATTGTCAGCTTTGGGGAAGCATTCTTCCTTATGGATTGCCTCACCCAGCCTTAATTGAAGAGGAAGTGCCTAGTCTCACTGGGACTTGATTTACCATGGCTGGCTAGTATCTTTGGGAGGCCCAACTGTATCTGAAGGGAAACACTGGAAGAGTAATGGATGGATATTTGGAGAGAGGGGAGGGAGAAGGAGCTGAGGAGAGAGGAGGGAAGGAAAACTTTGATTGGGATGTAAAATAAATATGATTCCAAGTTGAAGCTAAAAATACAACCATGTGACATTGCACTTCTCACCTCCTACCTCCCAGGGATTATCAATAGTTGTACCCACAAATAACTGGATTCTTCATGGACCTAAGATAATACAATCAGAAGGAAAATGGAATAAAGATGGAGAGGTTAGGGGGATTTCTGAGTGCTCCCCCAACCAACCCTCAAGTTTATTGAATTGTGAATACAATCACATATAACTCCCAGTATCTCAGGATGTGACTACATTTGGAGGTGGGGACCATTTAGAGATGAGTAAGTCAAAGCAGGGTTGATAGTGTAGACCCTGACCTACCCTATATGACAGGACCCTTTTACATAAAGGAACCTTGGGAGTACATAGAGACATAGCAACAATGTGTTCAGAGAAAAGGTCCTATGAGCCCACAGCAAGACAGAGATCTCATGAGAGAGTAAAACTGCCAGGCATATTCATCTTAGATGCCCAGGCTCCAGAGCCATTAGAACACACATGCTATAGTGGACAAACTGACTATTACCATCAGACTATCAGATTTTTATAACCATAATGGTTTATTTGCTTACTGTCCCTTACAGATCATGGACCAAAAAAACCAGCCATATCTTTTCTTTCATAGATATGGGCTTAATGTATTTTTCTGAAATTAGAGACTTTAGCCTCTTTTTTTACTTTATTAAATATTTTAAATGTGTTGTGTACTCTTATGGAGTAATATATGACTATAGGTGATATGAACATTTTCCACAGCACATGAATAACTCTAGCAAAGACATAATGGTGCAGGTGTTGAGTGGGTGATTTCAGCATGTCAAGGATCTCAGGGGAAATGCTCTCAGGATCCAGACAATGCACAGGCTTGAAGAAGCTCACACATCTATAACCAAGGTCTAATAATGTGTCCTTTCTTCAGCCAGCAACACATTTTTGGAATACCTTAGGAATGACATTAAGTGAGCCCTTATCTCCTGATCTTGGAAAGAATGGAGCTAAAGATAAGCAATTACAGGAGAAGAATAGAATCTCTCATTGGCCCATATTATTCCTGAAACAAATGTACTCATAGCATCAATAATTGGGTGTAAACATTAACATAAAGGTACCCAACTAACAACCTAAATGATGAATACTCAAAAAGCCCGTATCCCACCTGCACAAAATCATGTAGTAAATCAAATAAAATGTCAACACTGTCAAGGAAAGTAATCAACAGAAGATATATCAATATGAGATAATTAAAATTTGAATTATATTTGTATGCACCTGTTTATAATATACTAAATCTCTACAAACACAGATATAACTTCAAAGTCATATTTCTATTTCAACTTTATGTTTTGCTTTGCTTTGCTTTCATTTATACATTCATTTCACAGGCAATGAATTCTGGCATTTGTACAAAATAGAGTTCAGGCATCAAGGAAATAAAATGATGATCCATAAAAATTTCCAGCCAATATGTATTATGTATCATTTGAGACTCTATGGTGAACATACTACAGGGGACACTAATATCTCTATTCCACAGCCTTTTACTAAAAATGTAACAAAAAGAAATAGATAGAACCTAAATATGGTCATTGTCCCAACTTCATACTGATCTGCCCTTCATTTTCTAAACATTTACCTGGAACTGATGTTGGCAGCAGGCTCTGATGGTGCCCTGTGGAGAGCTGGAGCAGATTCCATGGCTGGATACTTGTAACACTCTGGGGCCTCGGACTCTGCCCACTGGAACAGTGGACCTGACACAGCAGCTGCATATTTGGAAATCACAGCTGGAAAATCTGTAAAGAATAAATTTGAGCTGAGAAGTGTCAGCAAACCATTTCATGCTTTTCCGAAAACGAAATTATATTCATTTATTACCTCAACAATTTTGACTGAATATATATTGAAATACATCACAAAAGTAGTTTTCCTCAGCTTCTTGGTACTTAATGATAGCTCAGCTATATTTTTAGAAAAAAAATTAAGGATAAAGTTGGTTTTGCTAACAAACCAACACCAATTTTTATGCTCTGTTGGCATCATGCCTCATGACGTGAAGGACTGAATACAGTTGCATCCAGCCTTAGACGACATCACTGAAAGCAGGACAACAGAGGAGGGAGTTGGAAGACCCCTTTTAAGCATTCATGGTGGACCCTATGGTGAAGCATGTGTTGGGCTTTATGTAGGAAATGCTTCCACACACTCCAGGGATTAAGGTTTGCTCTCCAGCTACAGGTTCTAATTTGGAAAGTGTTAGAAACCACAGGGAATAGACCTTTGAAGAAATGTTGCTCCTAACTTTCCCAGCCTTTCTCTTCATTTCTGGCTGCTTTGAGGTGAGCATCTCTACTCCACTATGCCTCCTGCCATACCAGCCTGCTTTCCTACTTGCCAAGGCACAACAGAGCCAGCTTACTATGAACTGGATGCACCAAACCCTGAGTTGGAGCAGATCTACCCTCCTAGAAACAATTTCTCTTAGGTGTCTTCCACACTGATTTAAAAAAAAGAAAGAAAGAAAAGAAAAAAAGGAAAAGAAAAGAAAAGAAAAGAAAAGAAGGAAGGAAGGAAGGAAGGAAGGAAGGAAGGAAGGAAGGAAGGAAGGAAGAAAGAAAAAGAAATACCGCCCATGTTTTCACTAGGATATGAATTCACAAGATTCCCTGGTGATCAATGGTTAACTTCTGGATCAATGGTTAACTTCAGATTCTATTTCTCAAAATAAGACTTAAGTCCTAACTCCCTATTATCTCTGAAAACAGTGAATCTGACTTTATCTTCTTTATCTTATCTAACAGAATTCCCTCTAGATGAAATTCCTAGTTCATCCTAATCACACTAGAGGAAACCCATCCATTTCATCAATATTCAAGAACATTTTCCAAGTGCTTGTGGAGAGAGATTAACTAGTGTGAGTTAGTGGCATAGCACATATGGTTTATGAAAAATCTCACTATTCCAAAGAAAGCATTGCTAGTTTCCTAATCTAATTTAAAATCTTAATGAGAAATCATTTAAAGCAGAAATTCTTCCATTCTTGTTATGTCCTTTTGCAACCTGGTTTGCACGATATTAGTCATTGATGGTTTGTTTCTAGACTGGCCTCTCATTGAAGTCTCTTTTTGGACCAAATCTAGGAAGCTGATCCATGTGAAAGGGGCTATTGTTCCTCCTTGATAATTACTCAGCTGCTCTCTGTATGGAACTTCCTCTGTGCCATGTGCTCCAGCAATTTAAATTTTTTCTTTAAATAGGAACAGTAAATAAATGCAGGTGCGAACTTTCTAAATATAAGATTGAATTGTTTGTAACTTAGAAATGCAATTTGTATAGAACATTAGTACTTCTATCCAGCATTGATGAAACTGTCACCAGACATTTCAAGCTTTGTTTTAGTAAGAACAGAATAGCCTGTTTTTTCGCTTTTTATAGTAACACCAGGTAAGTTAAGAATTAATATGCTTTTCTATCTTAGGACTGAGCCCTGAGAGGAGCATATATTAGGGGGAGGGGCAAAGGGTAAAGCCATGTAGTATGTACAGTGAGGCTGAAACTAAGTCAGGAGAACTACACCTCCCCCAATAATTCACAAAGAGAATTTATTGCCAGAAATACTGGTTTCTGTACTATTTCAAAACTTACATACCAAGCCCTAAGTCCCCATGTGATTTCCTTAGGAGGTGGAGTGTTTGAGATATTCAGTCATGAATGTGACATCGTCATGAATGGTATTAGTGCCCTTATAAAAAGAAGCCAGGGTGTCCGGTCACTTTTATTTGTGTCCTGTGACAATGACCAAAGAGTAGGATGTCTCCAAGCCAGAAGAGGACCCTCATCATAGCACAGCCATGTTTTACCCAAATCACAAAGTTCTATTGTCAAGAACAATGAGAAATAACTTTTTTGCGTTCATAGTTACCCAGGCTCTGGTACTTTGTTACAGTAGTCTAAACTGACTAAGGCACACCCCCATAAAACATTTTTGTTTTTCTCTATGATGTTCTTGATGAAAAAAACCAAAGCTAGACAATTGTTAAAACGGAAAAATCATGCTTAGTTCAAAACTAATAATAGAAGAAAGACCATAACATAGAACTTGGCTCATTTCAAATACAGCATAATTCATGAAAATTTATGTTCAAGGGTCAAGACCAAGGTTAGTGGGTACAAATTATGAAGCAGAGACATTCAGAATAGGGGGGCTTTTGACAACAGTTTCTAGCAGGATTCTTCCTGAAGACAGGCAAGAGTGATCATCCATCACTCTAGGGGATGATAGAGGGTGGAGGATCTTCTCTGATATCAAGGGATCAGATGTTGAGGGTATATGGCTCCATAAAAATTGCCTGAGCAGAGCACCTTGATAAACTTTATTTTACAAGCAAGAGCATAGATGGAGTTGAAGATTCGATCGCATGAGTAAAATTTGATTCAGAAAAAATTGTCAACCTTCCTTGTTGTCCTAGAAAAGAAATATCACCCCCTTCTCTCCAATAATGTAAGCTCACTTACTCCCTCATTAATATCACATCACTCTGAATATCCATAGTTCCCTAAATACTATTTATTCCCCTTGCTTATCTTCATCAAGAATCTCCCATATCTCTAATATTTTCTCCTAATAATTTCTAGCCCCATTTCCTTGGCTATAAATTCCCAGTTGCTTGTGGTAATTTGAAGTTAAGGGCAATTCCTTTCCTTCACTGAAAACCCTGTTGCCATGGTCTGTGTACTTACCATGATGGTCTAAATGAAGTAACTCTTTTTCCACTTCTTAAAGATATACTTTTTATTTATATGGACTTGTGAGTATACCATACATTTGCAGGTGCCCACAGAGGACAGAAGAAAACATTGAATTTCCTGGAACTGGAGTTAAAGGCAACTATGACCTACCCAATATGGGTGCTGGGAACCAAACTTTGATCTTCTGAAAATACTCTTAGCCACTGAATTAGCTCTATGACCCTTGAATAATGTCATTCTCATTACTTATTAACAAGTATCATCAAATATGTTTTTCTTCCACACAAACTCGGTTAGATTTTGGTGGCTATGACAGATCCATGAGACAGTAGTATCTCAAGAGAGGAAAGGCTAATTTGGCTCATTATTTCAAAGACCGCAGTCTTTGGTCATTTGGTTTCATTGTTTCTAGGGTCATGCTTGGCAAGGTGGCTAAAGATTATTGCAGCAAGTATATTGTGGAACATAGGGGCTCATCACATGGCAGATGAATGATAGAGTGCTTAAAAGGAAAGGTCTAAGCACAAGTTATATACCTTTCAAAGACACAATCCAGGGGACCTATTCTCTCTAACAAAGCCCTGCTCCTTAATAGTTTATTTGACTATCAACTCCTAATGGATTAATTTATTTATGAACTCTATTGATGACATTTCCCAACTTTAAGATTCAATCACATCTTGAAATTTCAAAAGCCTGTCAGTTGCTGACCAAGTCTTTAACACATGAGTCTTTTAAATGTGTTTAGAATCAAACCATAACAATGACATATAACATAATCTTTCCAGGTACTTTATTTCAAGTGAGAAGATTTAATTCACTTCTAAATTCATGAATAAATGAGACAAGAAAATGTTTCATATGGAGACAGGTGAAGGAGTAAGGGTTACCAACAGTTTCAATTTTGTTTCCAATTGAAAGTTATATAAATATTAGTATGACTTGTAAGGAAGCAATTATAGCCTGCATATAAGAGTAACCAAGTAAAAATCATGAATGTTCATGTGCTAATTCACATTTTTTAATATTTCACATCATTTGTAGTTTTAAGAGTCCAAGATGATCAGTTCTGGATCATTAAGCCCAAAGCTTCCTTGTGAAGGGACTGAATGTTAGCAAATTCCTAAGGCAAAGGACATGGAAATTTGTATGCAATGGAACCAAGAAAGGAGAGGTATCAGTCAAATAAAACCTGTGTCCAAGGAGAGTCACTGAGCCACCAAGACTAACATTGGTAATCTGCATCACATTCCACAAAGGAAAAACTTGTTCTTCTTTTTAAAGATACATAAAAAGGCTTTATTTGCAGGGGAGTAAGAATTTAATCAAACAAGCCAAATCCCATGTCATCATCTGACACATCAGATTCTTCCTTCTTCTTGTCCTTGTTCTCCCCTGGAGAGATAGCTCAGTGATTAAGAGCACTGGCTACTCTTCCAGAGGTCCTGAGTTCAATTCCCAGCCACCACATGGTGGCTCACAACCATCTATAATGAGATCTGGCACCCTCTCCTGGCCTGCAGGCAGACATGCAGACAGAATGCTGTATGCATAATGAATGAATAAATTTGTTTTTAGAAAAGAAAGGAAAAACTATATTTAGTTTAAAATTTTTACTTTACCAGAATTGATGACAGACTGTCACCAGCATATACTAGGTGATCCACATGGTGCTTAGCTGCAGGGACCAGAGTCCACCTACCCACACTAAACCAAAGCTGACCCCTCTGGAAATACTTTTGGTGAGCACAGGTTGCACCTGGATGCCTGATAAGACAAGATGTACTTAGAGAATGAATGGAAGTGAACATCTCACACTTGCCCCAAGCTGTGCAGAAATAAAGAGATCTTCCTAAGAGTCCACCTCAGCTGGGAAAAATCAGTAAATCCCTCAAGGAGTACAAATTCCATATGAAAAGTCAGCAGCCTTTGCTGGCATCTCTGTTGGCAGGCAGGTCTTCAACTTCGTGAATCTCTAAAGCCTTGCATCTGCTCTACCCTTAACCATGGAGGCAAGTTCAGCTCACTCACTCTGTATCCACTCAACACTGGGCATCCATTCATTCAAACAGAAGCATTGGTGATCTGGTCATCTTCCCTACAACTTCCTTACTAATCCTTGCCTGTCATCATTTCATATTCAATTCAAGAAATAACATGCTTTGGTATCAGATGCAACATAATTAAAATCCCAGATGAGGTATCTACTAGCCCCACTATCCAAGACAAATCAATTTGTGAGCTTTGTTTTCCTATCTATAGCTCTAGATCAAAATGGGTAGCATACACGAAACACCTAGCACCAAGCGAAATATTCATCACACCATGAAGCACCTAGCACCATGTGCGTTTCACAGATACAGGTGCTTCAGAGCTTGGCTTTTTCCTGCAGCTCTATGACTTCTGCCGTAGTCTCAGTAATTAGACTAGGCTGTTTGGCTATTGTCCCTCTTTTTATAGCAGTGTTCTTGGATGGATTCTGGTCAAGTATAGCTATTCTGTACATTAATTTTAGTTTTTCAGTCCCACAGAATTGTGTGTTTGGTGGTGACTTCTGAAATATTTCTACAAGTCAAATGCTTATTCTAGTTGCATAGATATTAAAATGCATCCTTGATGAAAAATAATAAAATTTGAGAGTAACTTTGTATATTATTAGAAAAG
This sequence comes from Cricetiscus sungorus, assembly GCA_030556225.1. NCBI lineage: Eukaryota > Metazoa > Chordata > Mammalia > Rodentia > Cricetidae > Cricetiscus > Cricetiscus sungorus. Next base: position 15,689,146 of record JANBXA010000114.1, read on the forward strand.
CACAACACATCCCAGGTACTTGAACTTCAGCTGGAATGTTAAACATTAGAAGGTGCCTGACAAGATTTCTCCCAGATCCCAGCAAACTGTGGGCGATACAAAACAAACTCAAGGTTCCACTTGTTTGGATGCTCCCTCTAACTGCTCTATTGCAGCCATTCTCTCCCGGTGGTTTTATTTTCTTGTTATGGGATTGACTTTCCACTTCACAGCGTTCACGGGCCTGTTTCCAACAGAATGCCTCACCAAACACTCAGGTACCATGCTAGCAAGGAGAAAGCCATGTTTTGGCATGCATTTCTGTGGAAGTTACCTGAAAGTCAAATAAAAATTAAGATATATTCGCATTTAGTGAAATAACTAAGGCTGGGGAAGGTGGTTTTGCTAATAAAGATGTCACCACCCATCCCAAATTACCTGTGCTCCATCCCTAGACCCCAACTGGACCCCACATCGTGGAAAGAAGATGGACTCCTACAAGCTGTATTCTGACTTCTACATGTACACTGTGGTACACAAACAACACGTACAGACAAATGAATAGATAAATGTAAACTAAGTGTCCCATACAAAAAAAAAAAAAACCACATATACACACACACACCTAAACATAATTTTGAAAGAAAGTACCTAGCTATAATGACTACAATGGAATACCGTTATCATTCACATTTAATTATTTTGAGTTTTCATTTAGAAGAAAATAAGTGTGTTGTCTATGGTAAATCTAAACAAGGCCTTCTGGTATGCCAGCCTAGCAAGGAAGAGCCAACTTCAAAGAAAAAGCCCTCCAGAAATTTTCGTTAATTTCTGGAAGAACCCCTTCTAGATAATAGACTTTTGCTGCACTCCTCTGCTCTGCTCACCCACAGCTGTGTGTGTGGCTCACCTTTATCCAAACTGTAGCTTTGGAAGAAAAATCCTGGTGCTTAGGCTTCATGAGGAAGCCTGTGTTCCCCTTTCTATCCACAACCCACCACAGTCTAAACAGATTGCTGGTCCTTTCGTAGATATCTCTTTGTCAACTTCACACATTTCTGACCAATTCTTGAGGAGAAAGCTCAGCACCTCACGGGTTTAGCCCACACTCCACTCACCACACAGGAACATGTGGCAGAGCAGGCCCCTTCGTTCCATAAAGACAAAAAAGCAAAGACAGGGATGGGGCCAGAGGACCATAACCTCAATGACTCCACCTCCTAAAGTCCCAGCCACCTTCTAGGAGTGTTACAGGCTGGCCAGCAAAACACCGAATGCTGAAGGAGACAGTCCAGATTCAGTGTAAGATTCCAGCTCCTTCTGGGGAGGCACAGTTGATATATACCAGGTACTGAACAAGCAATGTGCAGCTTTCTTCAGGACCCTCCTGCTTTTCATCAACATTCCAGCCCACACCCACTCGTTCTTCCTGGCATTAATTGGCTGTTCCCATAAAAGACTTCCTTTCTGTAACTGTTCTTGGCAACCACTGTAACCACAAACCCATAAGAAATAAAATGGAGGAGTGGAACCAGCATGAACACAGCCCCATAGCATGCATATTCTGAGAGCTCTTGACATTGAACTTTCAAAGTACCTAAGGCTAACTGTCATGGTGAATGTTTCCAGAAGCCAGGAACTCCCTAAAAAGATTAAAAAAAAAGGGGGGGGTGGGAAGGGTATCTGCTCCTAGCTGCAAAGGTAAGCAAGCCCAACAAGGCAAAAAAGGAATAGGTTTTGTCTTTCTTTTTACTAAGTTCATATGGGAGCCAAGCAGTGAAAGTTCAGACATCATAGCTACAGAAGCACTAAAGCCACCATGTTTATGATAAATCCTCCCAGATTCTCCAAGTTCATGCACATCTGTCATTCACAAACACCAAAGATTCAAATCTCATGGCTGCCCAGGGTCCTCTTCCCAGTTCAATGGAGACTATTCAGAGTTTGTGGATGCAGACTAGCCCTTTCTCCTGCTTGACTTTGATCCCAAGGAAAGGGGGTCTCCAGCCTCCCCAGTACCTCCCATTACCAGCAAACTTCTGTCCTAAGTTTCTGTCTCGTTGGTGCTTCTCTGCCAGCCCCTCCTTTATAAAAGCTTTCAAGCCTCTGCCATACAGAAGTCACCTTTGCCCTGGCTAGGTCTGTTTCTTGCACTCCAACTAGGATGTAAGGCATGGGCTTCATAAAGAATGAGCAGACCCCTCACTTAACATAGCAAATTTAGGGCTACAATGAGGCTGCCTCAAAAACAAAACGAAAAGAAAAGAAAAGGGGTGAAGAGGAGGGGAGTGGTGGGGAAGAAAGCGGTGGGTGAAAGAGCACAGAAGGGGAGGGGAGGGAACAAAATGGGGGAGGAGGGAGCAATGAGGGAAGGAGAGTTAGAAAGGCAAACTCCAGAATGCCCCTCCACTCTCCACCTCTCTTCCTGTTGTAAAGTGATGTGTTCCTCGGCTATCTACAAAGAATAATCTACTTCCACCAACCACATACAAGTCATTAGATTATTCTGCGGCAGTATCTGAAGCCTTAGAGGCAACAGGTTGTCGAAGGACACATTCTGTCTTGGCAAGACATGCAGTGTAAACCGACAATCTGCCAAGAATTTTAGCTTGCTTTTGTCTTCTGGAAGGCTCACAATGAGGCTGAAATCATCACCCGTGCTCTGATTCCTATCAATCCAGAAATGTTCTTGATCACTGGCAATCCTGAAGAAGAGGAGGGCCTTCACCCAGTGGGAAGGAATTCTCCATCAGTACACCTGAAACATTTGATTATCTCAGTTAGACTTGTTCCTTTCCCAGACCTGCTGAGCATCAACCAGCTGCTACAGACTGCTGTAAATTGATATTTTGATTGCACACTCCTGTACTTTTCCAGCCCTGTACAATCTGGGCTGAAGCTTTGCTTTATAATGCTGTCATTCTTTCCATAAACCCAGCATTTGCTCTTTTCTGCCCCATAAAACAGGCGCTGCCTTCTGCACTTAGAACTCAATAAGTATTAATTATTGCTACAAGGGCACATAACCGGACAGACTGTCTGGGTTTCCTTTTATAAACTGAATTTCACTCATATATTTAGCTATCACAGAAAGGTGGATATAATGTTGTTAAATATTCAGAAAAATCATTACCCTATTTTTTTTTAAGTCTCAGAATGTATCCTCAGTTTCTAGTAACATAGTACATATTCTTTTGTTTAATTGTAAACACAGAAAAAGAAGCAAAAGGGGAAGGCTTTGCTGTTAGATAATAGAGATAGCAAATTCTGAAGAGTTTTACATAATTAGTTTAGAATAACTTAGGACTTGCACATATGTATTTGAAGCTAATTTCCATTAAAAGAGAAACATAACAGTAAAAAGAAACAAAGTGACTGGAATTGAAATTTCCAGTCTTTCAAGTGGTTACAATCTAACATGCCAAACCTCGAAGCCAGTGATTTCTGCCTGCCGAAATGTCCCAGAACCCCTATAGCTCAAGTCCAGGGTCCCCCAAAGGAACTGCAGGACACTGAGCCCGCAGCTGGACCGAAGCCCTCGCTCCAAAGCCCTGTGTCGAGTCTAGAGGAGCACACCCACTCTTGAAGACTGCCTCACCAGGACACTTAGAAGGTGTACTCTTCTCCTGTAGCCTGTCTGGCCTCCAATACCCACTCTTCCTCCTCAGCCTCCTAAATGCTAGCATCACATCATACCCAGAATAAACTCTGGTGACTTTTAAAAGCTTACAACAATAATATGAAGTTGCTATTGATTCTTTCATGGAATGTCCCACGCTACCGTCTCGCCAGCAAGAACGACGCAGCACACTCAGGATCCTTCTGCAGTAAAGCTTTAATGCTCTTGAGAGGGAGAGCATAAGTTTACAGGACAGAGAGACCCCAAACACAAAAAACCCATCCCTTATATAGGCTAGCAGCCTCTGCCTTGGACGTGTCACCCCCTGACTGGCTGCTGCTCATTGGCCCATATGACGCCATGGGAGAGGCAGGGACCCAGGGTTTGACAGTTACCCAGCGCATGTGCATCTCTCCTGTCTACCAACAGTACTTGTAACGGCTCCCTACATCTCCCCCTTTTTTATTTATTTTAAACAGAGTCAATTAATAGGAACAGAATTAATGAGGCTTCCCAATTTTCAGAAGGTAGGTCACCCATATAACGAGGGATAGAGACAGAGGTTGTACCTCCCAGATCAAAAATTAAGTCCATGTGCGAGAGTCGCTATGGGGCTGTCAACTCACCCCGAAGTGACCGCGACCCGTCCTCTGCCGTTTTTCTGGGAAAGGGAGACTAGGGCAGGCAACCCTTATGCAGGACAACATGCCTCCCAGAGAGCCAGGCAACTCCCTGTGCGATGCTTTGCTCGGCATCCCTCATGGGCTGCTCAGACCAGACACTCTACCCTGTGCAATGAGCCTATGCTCTGGGTGTGCAAGAGCTGTCTGACCGGCGGCCTACTGCTTAAGCATTGTTAGCCAAATATCTGTGGAAGCCCCCTGTTCCAAAGCTACAAGCGCTTGGGCGATAACCACCTTGTCCCTCTTATTTTGAGCCCTGAGCCTACAGACCAGCCAAAGAAGCAACAACAGTCCGCAACAAACGGCTGCGCCAAACAATCCCACCCCAACCCATTCTTTGAAATAAGAAACAGCTGAGGCAATTCATGACGACAATCCCTCCGTCAGAGACAAGTCAAGATGAGTGGAGTTGACCTGGATAATAGCGGCTCTCAGGTCCCGAAGTGTCTGCTCAAACTCCGAGGTCCAATTCTGCAACATGAACGGAGAAAGGCTTTTAGACAAATTAGCTGCTTTGGTAAAATTCTCATATTGGATGGAGGTGACATATAGGCCGGGGAGCTTTTGCTCACAGCCTAATTGGGCCATCTGCCACAACATGTCCAACCGCTCCTGCACTAAATCAATGCGCTGGTTTACCAGCATCAGGCCACCCTATATCTGAGTATTTGCAGAGGCCTGCTTATCCAGGGCCTCGGAGACAGTAGCCGACAAGCCATTAATAGCCTGTGCAGTTTGCACCGAGGTGGATAGTGCAAGGGCAGAGGCTGTCACTGCCGCCGTGACCACAGTAGTAGCCACGATGGTGACAATAATTGCTGAGATTCCAAAGTCCCTCTTTTCTCGAAATAATGTCATGCTGCTGGGCGCCTCTATTGGAACGGGCACAAAGCGCGGCATTCGAGTTACCACCGCAAGGGGGAATTTTTGAGCATCCCAACATAAAGTATAGTAACATCTACCGGACTCACAATACTCTTTTATCTGATTATATTCCACAGGCGCATGTAGCCGCTGCGATGTGTCAATGCCTTCAAAGATGGGAAACGCAAGACGCATTTTTCTTTTTACTTTTTCTGGAAGAAAGGAAAATGACCTTGGGCGCGTCTCATAGGGCAGAGGCGCCGAGGGAACCACTTGTGAGAGGGCCGTTTGAAACGGCCATCTCCGAGGTTTTTTGCTATTTTGCATATGGTCATCTGGATGGTATCTTTCTTCCTCATATTTAGCAGCCTCCTCATCTAGCTCAGCTTCTTCCTCAGTATCTAAGACCTCATCCCCTGAGCTTTCAGAATCATTGGAGCTATCAAGATTTAAGGCTTCAAGCTTATGTACAGGGTAAAAGCCAGCTCCTCCCTCTGGTTTGACAGGAGGGGGAGGATCCCTGTGATCTGGCGGATACACCCCCTTGTCACTAGACTCACGGGGGGGTCCTTTTTCCTTCTTGTGGACGTTCTTTTTTTTTTTTTCTGCACGCGCCCAACCTCTCACTACGCTCGGTTTCTGACATGCTATTCTGGACCTCCTCAAGGGTACTTTGACACTTTGCTAACAGGATAGCAGAAAAGATCAAAATGGCCCCAAGGACAAGCACTAAAGCCTCGACACTACTGTCCCAAGGTGGCAACAGTCTCAAGCCAAAGTCCAGAAAAGACATACCTCTCCAAACGTATCTACCTGCAGTTCTGAATCCTCCTTGTAGCAAAGGGGTCTCCGATGGTGCTGACGATGATGAGGTCTCGATTCCCGGGTTTCGGCACCAGATGTCCCGTGCTGCCGTCTCGCCAGCAAGAACGACGCAGCACACTCAGGATCCTTCTGCAGTAAAGCTTTAATGCTCTTGAGAGGGAGAGCATAAGCTTACAGGACAGAGAGACCCCAAACACAAAAAACCCATCCCTTATATAGGCTAGCAGCCTCTGCCTTGGACATGTCACCCCCTGACTGGCTGCTGCTCATCGGCCCATATGACGCCATGGGAGAGGCAGGGACCCAGGGTTTGACAGTTACCCAGTGCATGCGCATCTCTCCTGTCTACCAATGGTACTTGTAACGGCTCCCTACAATGGAAGACAAAACTAAGGTCCAGAAAGGTGGCAATTTATACCAGTGTGTGCACTTTCCACATCTTCCTAATATGGCTAGAAAATTACTGCATACAGGTCATGAGTCAGGTGATAGGCTACCTTAAAGAACAATTTCATTAGGAAGTTTCTACTTTTAGGGATTAAAGATGATCCCAGTAGCATGCTTTAGCACAGTGCTGACTACAAAGTATACATAGATCTTAGTTGTTGCTAATGTCATTACTATTACTAAATTGTTTGTTTTTCCTGTAGTTTAACTGTGGATCCTAATACTGTCCTGTCACCACAAAATCAGTATTCTGTCACACTCAATGCAGTACACTGTTACGAGCACATTTTTCCCTGCCAGTCCTGTCCCACCACCACGCCAGCCCCCAATAACACATAGAGACTCTGTATTGATATAATGCTGTTGGCCAATTACTAGTTTCTTGTTGGCTAGCTCTGTCTTAATTATTAACCCATTTCTATTAATCTAAGCATTTCCACGTGGTCTCATCTTACTCGAGAGATGGTCCGGACCTCTGTTCTCTTCAAACTCTACATGCTGACTCCTCCTTTCTACTTCGTCTTTTCTCCTTGTCTCCTAGTCCCTCCTATCTTCCTTTCCTATTGGCCAACAGTGCTTTCTTTATTCATTAACTAATACAAGAAACATATTTACAGGATGGCATCTCCCATCGGTACACAGTCTATATAATCTATGACTCACACTGACTGATCAGCACCTGATTCTTTAGCAGTACAAAGTTTGGAGCTGCATAAGTGTCAGTCACTGAACATGTCCCTCAATCCAAGTACAACTAAAATCCAGACCTAGAATCTGATCAACATATAACACTGAAAGGAAAATGGAGGAGGATTAACAACCTGGTGAGCTTCCTGAGTTGTCTTTGACTGTTTCAAAGATCCTCAGATGACATCCCAGGCAGTCAGCAGCCCAGAATTGCCTATATAACCATGGAGAAAAGGATGGAAGGAAGGACAAAAGCAAGGACCAGGAAAAACTGTCTGGCCAAATCCAACCAAGAAAGCCTCATGCAAAACACCAAGTTCCACTGCCCTCCCAGACACTTGGAGTTGTCACATTCAAGTGCACTGGACCTGCAATGCCTTGGCCATCCCAGCCACCACCCACAAACAACTGGAGCATGGCAAGTAGCCCTGGCCACCCACAGCAATAGCAATGACACTGAGCAAGGTCCCTGCCTCTAGCCAGTGACAAAAGAACCAGATACAGAAGCTTCTGGTCCAACCACAAAAGTCATTTAGTGACACAGCAACCAGAACAGCACCTTCTGCTCTTTCAGATGACACACCAAGAATGGAGGACAGGTAGCACAGAGGAATGGAGGAGACCAGAAGGCATAGAAAAGACTGACATTAGAATGCAAAAATAGGCCAAGCTCATGGCTAAATCTCCAAAGGGTAACCTACTATGAAAAGAGACATACTTGTAATACTCTTCTCATTTAATAACTAAAACATTCAGGGTACCCCCATAAAGGCATCCATATGGAGAACCAGGAATATCAGGATGATTGAGAGATGAGAAGAATTAGAGGCAGTACCAACATGAAGCAGATGCTGGCATTATCTAACAAGAATTTTAAAGTAACCATTATAAATCTCTTCAATAGTTAATTGCAAATTCCCTTAATCGGTGAAGACTGATATGAGTGTTAGGTACAGAGCAGATCCCAAATGGCCGCACTACTGACAATGCCCTAAATGACAGCCTGGGCTCATCTTCAGCTGCACTCTGACCGGGTAAACAGAAGAGCTACTATCAGATAAACAAAGCCCTAAACTCAGCCTTCCTCAGAAATCCTAGGAGGTGGGTTCCGTTTGTTGGGAGAAGCCATTTCTTCTCCTATCCACCCCATTGGTTAGCAATCTCAGGCATCTAGTTCCTGACTGACCCAAAGGGCCTGCAACAGATCAAAGTCCCCATGCTAGCTCCCAGGCTGTTCTGACCCTCACTCCTCCTGCCACTTCCTGTCCTAGTAACCTGATGAGGTTTCCCTGCTGGCTGCGTTCTCTTCCTGACACACCCATGAAGAGACAGTCTGGCAGCTTGTCAATACACTGTCTCTACCAGAGTGGTCCAGTACAGTTCTTTCACTGCAATGGGAAGGAGCCAAGTGGAAATTACAGAACCAAATGATGCAGCGACGAAAATAAATAAACGCACTAGAAGTAATTAATTGCAGAGTGAAGTTGATAAGAGGTGAACTGAGAAACAAGTTAATAAAATGCATTCAGTCTACAAAAAGAGATAGATAAGACACCGGATTAAAGTCAGTGGAGATGAGAAGCCCTCCTTACTGCAAAGCCTGTTATCCTCTGCAATGTGTTCAACAAGCACACTCTCTTCAAAAGGAGTCTTAGGGATCTGTGGTCAAACACGAAGTATTTCAAGAAACAATGGCTGAAATTGCCCACATTTGGTGAGAGATATAAATCTACAGATTCAAGGAGGAGTCAAATTCCATGAGAGAAATTCAAAGAGACTCACTCAATGCACACAATTAAACAACCCCCCCCCCCCGCTATACAAAGCAGCATAATCTAAAACATTATAAATACAGTTATGGTGGAGCTCAGTACTATTCAAGGCCCCGGGTATAAACACATGAAAATCGAGTTCTGTACCCACAGCTAATCCTATAGTAATTAATAAGAAATAAAGAAATGAGAAACATCTCACACTAAGTAACTTAGGAATACATATAGAAACTAAAAAGCACCAAGCACAAACAAACTGCTAACAGCAACAACAAAATCTCTCTATGTCTATTAAAATCCCTGATCTACAGAGCAAGCTCCAGGACAGCCAGAGCTACCAGAGAAACCCTGTCTCAAGAAACTAAATTTAAAAAAAAAAATTACATGTACATAGAGTATTTGTAAGTTCGGGGTTATTTACACTTAGGATCTGTGTTAGGACATACAACAGTGCAGAGCTGGCCTTCCAGGCAGTAGCTGTCCCTGCCACAGTCAGTGAGGAATAAAGCAATACTGTGAGACCAGAAACAATGGATACTTATACAAACTTCTGTGCACCCATGAAACAAGTAAATGGCCATCAAGAGGTCCGCTAATAAAAACTACAAAACTTTCCAGAGCCTATTTGACAGCTACAGAGCAGACATGGCAAGCATTGAAACTGCCATCCCCAGCCTCCGAATGTTCTGTGGAAGGAAGTGTGATTGTCAAGCACCTGGATCCTGTCTCCTGTGAAGGCCGCAGGTGCAGTGCAGGATGGCACACAATGGGGAAGGCATTCTGCATTGAAGGCCAGTCTCAGAATCCTCTGTACTGCACAGCACATCTCCAGAGAAACGAGTCAGCACTGATGGTTTACATAGTGTTCCTAGTAAGTGTTGATAAACAGAAACAGGACAACTGAATGAGATTTTCCCAGTGTTATTCCCCATGGTGTCAGACATGAATTTAATTTTATGGGGCCCAGTGTTGTTTGGAAAACTTATGTAATCCATTACGTCTGATCCAAAGATTAGGAGCTAGGCTTCATTTACTCATCATAACCAACTCATATATGATTATTGGTCTATTTATAAGCCCACAAAGACAGAAAGATGAATGAACATTCCTCACAGAGCAGGAAATGGCAACCTTCTGGGCCAGCGTGATTATTTTCTTTGTGTGTCTGCTTTTGAACAGGTACATCCTGGAGTAGCTCTCTGTGGCACTACTTCCCTAGGGGCAGATTATAGGGGGCACAGGACTCAAAGCTTCTTCTGATAGGAAACGTATGCTCTCTTGTCAAAAAGCCGAGTGCTGATGAACTAAATCCATCCTCCCAAAGTTCTTCTGGCAAAAGAATTTCACAACCTCTGTTGATGGTTTCTATCCTTCTTCTTAACCTCCTGCTGCCATGGATATGCTTGGACACTGGTTCTGATGAAGGGTACATCATGAGATGGGAAATGGATACTTTATTGTTAATCCCAAATACAATAAACTTACTGACCTCAAAAAAAAAAAAAGACTGTGAAAAGAAAGTCTAGAAAAATAAATAATTTCTCTCTAGGAAAAGTACTATTGAAGTGGTAATTCGTATAATAAAAGAGTTGACTTCTAAACAAAAAAAAAATGCTGTATAAGTAAGGCATAGATGTGCACATGCACATACACCCACACAGCCTTATCTATCTACGTTGCAAGACAAAGGATATACTCCTTAAATTTATCCTTTTGCTTTGATAGTCTGTGACAAGGACTATAGAACTTGGTACCAGAATGAACTAAAGTGTATCTGAAAGCACTTTGGCAAGACAATGTGAGTATATTTCATTGCACTGGTCTGCACAGTTTAAAATGGTTGCAATTTGAGAGCATCTATGACTGCATTCAGGAGCACGGGGGGGGGTGAATTTCAGACAAGAGTCGAAAAGAAGAAAAGTCAGGTTTGCTTATCATAATTCATGAAAAATCATTTATTAAAACTTATATGAGCATGTCTGAAATTACTTTGAGTTCTAACTGCCCCTAGTTGATATTTTCCTGTCTGGATATAATAAATAAATAAATAAATAAATAAATAAACAAACAAACAAACAAGGCAGTATAGGGGTTAGTGAAATGCTACAATCAGAGCCTGGAACTAGGAATGTGTTTGACATATGCATGCATGCATGCATGCATACATACATACATACATACATACATACATACATACATACTTATTTATTCTTCTCTCACACAATATGCTCTGACTACAGCCTCCCTTCTATCTCTTCCTCCCAGACTCCCCCACCTCCCCTCTCTCCTAGATTCACTTCTACTCCATTCCCCTTCAGAAAAGAGCAACGGAACACAGCATAACAAGATGCAGTAAGACTAGGCACAGACTGTCATAACAAGGCTGGAAGAGGCAACCCAATAGGAAAGAGAGGTCCCAAGAGCAGGCAAAGGAGCCAGAGACCACAGGACCACTGTTAGGAGGCCACAGACCTCCAAGCTAAACAACCACAACATGTATTCAGAGATCCTATAGCAGACCCATGTAGACTCTGTGATTGCTGCTTCATTGACTGATATTTTTAAGATTGAGGTAAGCCATGTACATTCCAACTTGGATTATGTAATTTTGTCCTAATCAATAGGTATGCCCTTCCTTCTGATCCAAACTACAGGACACACCTGGTTTTGCTGCTATCTGGAATCAGTATCATAAGGTTGGCCCTAATAATTTGCACTCTCTGTAGTCTGGTTGTGTATGTCTCTTTTTCTTGGTCTGATGGCACACTGATGCTGATCCTCAAACACTGGGACTCAGTTGCTCCAGAACTGAACCAAATGACTTGCATAATTCTTGCATCCAGAACCAAAGGAAATTATAGGTCATATGAGTTACAGTAATTCAAATGATAATAATAATTCACATTAGTAGCTGAACAATCCACTACAGTAATCATGGCAGGCTCTCTGATTTGTTCTTTGCTTGAAAAGCGGTATCTTTTTCTTCAGGAGGTTGTATGAAGCCATTTCAAACCCAGGCAGTGAATTTTCCTAGGGATGAAAGTGGATACAGTGACTAGGCTCACAATTCTGTTCACACCATGGACAAGGCTCCTTTCATTGGTTGCAGTACTACATCCTGGAGCTCTTTTCTTTTTCAAATCAACAGACATAACCTTTTGATTTTGCTCTGATCTGACTATTTTAATGCTCCAGTCCTTCCTTTGGGCATAAGAAAGTTTGTACCTTTTTTTTTTTTTTTAAACAAGTGCCTATTGCTAAGAGACTTTCAATTTTTAAAAAGACCTTGTACCTTTCTCCTTTTTTCTTTTTTTCTTTTTTCAGTTTTACAAGGCAAGATTTCTCTGTGTAACCATGGCTGTCTTGGAACTTGCTTTGTAGACCATGGTGAGTTGCCTTGAACTCACGGAGATCTGCCTGCCTCTGCCTCCTGTGCTCTAGGACCAAAGGAGTGTGCACCACTTCCTGGCTAACACCTTGTACTTTTAAAGCACTGAAAAATTTAAACACTGGAACTGAAAGATTTTAGTTTGCAAAGCAAGAATGTGAGAAAGGGGCAGAAAAATAGCTCTTGCAAGCAGAATATAGAAAATCATAAAGAATGGACATTGACATGGGAGGAAAGAACAGATATGAGAACAGGAAAGTTACTATGGTGATGGGGCTAGTGGTTATGCTAGGCTGATTCTGTTAAATAGGGCTAGTAACTGGATCATCAATCTTTTGTGAAATAACTGAAGTGAAGTCTGTCCAAGGTCTTGGCCCACAACAAGGAAATGGGCCCCAACACTGGAACAAATGGCCCCAGATGAACAGCACTGTTTGGGTCACTCCTGGCCAACGGACAGTCTGGGGACATTCAAAGTCATTCTGCGGTTTATCCTTTGAATAAGAACAGGTCATACCTGGGTGATCTCTCAAACATGAGATTATACTTTGTAATCAATCACCTTGTGCCCCATGCATGTATGCTGATTTGCGGTTTGTCTCTATAAAAAGGCGCCTGAACCCTTTGGAGGGTGTGCAACTTTCCCCAAGATTGCTGTCACCCGAGTGCACTCGTTCAATAAACACCTCTTGCTTGTTGCACCTCCTGGTTTTGGTGTTTGTGTCGCGGGGCTCTCCCATGGGCCCATCAGGACTCCGGAATTACAGGTCCAACAGAACTTTTACCTTTACAATTGCACTATGTTTTATGTTTTAATATTAACATAAGATCCTGGGCATAAGGAGATGAGGTTATGACTTAAGTTGATGTATTTGTATGTGACGTTGGCAAGAGGTAGTGTCTTAACATTACCTGTTAACTTGATAGAGCCTAGAATGACATAGAAAAAAAAGTCTCCACTGAATAATTTCATTTATCAAGTTGGCCTGTGAACCTATCCATGATTGTCTTTATTAATGGGGAAGCCACTTTGATTGAAATTTTCTTGAATCTTGGTAGAGCAGATTGAATTGACATTATAATACAGCAAATATTTTATATTAGTCACTTCAATTTGAAGATTTTTTTAATCGTGGAATATTTGAAGTTTTTGGTTTTTGTTTGCTTGTTTGTTTGTTTTGTTTTTAATCATGGGCTATCTCAAATACATACAAAAAAGAACAGGGCAGTGTTATAAATCTCATGTCACCAAGCTGAAATAATGATCAACATACCTACTTTGTCCTCTTCCACATGGAACCAAATTCCATGTATGCTACAGTTTTAGCTATAATTTGCATTATGAATTTGGCCTGTTTTCAGCTGGATTACTGATGATAACTCACTCTTTAACATAACCATATAGTATCATTAACATACCAAAAACTAAATAATTATTAATGTGATCATTTAATCTGTGCTGTCTTATACCAACTTGACAAACTAGAGTTATCTGAAACGAGGGAACCTCAATTAGGAAAAAAAAATCTCCATAAGATTCAGCTGTAAGCTACGTTCTCTTAATTAATGATTGATGGGGGAGGACCCAGCTTATGGTGAGTGGTGCCATCCATGAGCTGGTGGTCCTGGGTCCTATAAGACAGCAGGCTGAGCAGGGTATTGATGATGCACACCTTTAATCCCAGCACTAGGGAAGAAGAAGCAGGTGGATCTCTATGAGTTCAAGGCGAGCTTGGTCTACAGAGTGAGGTTCAGTTCAGCCAAGGCTACACAGAGAAATCCTATCTCAAACAAACAAACAAAAAACGGGCTGAGTAGGCCATGGGGAGCAAGCCAGTAAGCAGCACCTCTTCATGGCTTCTGAACCAGCTCCTGCCTCCAGGTTCCTGCCCTGACTTCCTTTAGTGATGAACTGTATTATGGAAATATAAGCCAAATAAATTCTTTCCTCTCCAAGGTGCTTTTTGGTCATGGTGTTTCATTGCACCAATAGAAACTCTAACTAAGGCATACTTTTCAAATTTTTCTCTAATGTTCCTCAAACAGCACAGTTATAACTTGTTAAATTAGAATCCAAATACCAGCTGCACAGTTAATTGGATATACTTCTTAAGTCTATTTCCCCTAAAATCATGCTACCCCTCTTCTTATTTTTGCTACTTCTTGTATTGCTGAAAATAAGTTTTGGGTCTTAGATTTTCCAACACTCCAGATTTTGCCAACCACATATACACAACGTGTAGGCTACCATGTTCTTTGATCTCATTTCCATACATAGGAGGCTTCATCGGATTCAGCATCTTCTGTTTTTCCACAGAACCCGACATCCGTGTAGTGAAGTTCTTCCCTAGAGATGTTCTGAAGTGAAATGTCTGGCTGCCTCAGTTGTTTGAAGTTACCAGTGCTAACACAATAGTCACTGCAAAAGCTTGTTATGCTAATCCTATCACTCTGATTTCCTAGCTGGAAGAAAGTCTATGGCTCTTCATTATAAAATCAGCTCTGAGAATTCTAAAGCAAACTCTTCCATTTACTAAATGCACACTATCCTGAATACCATGCTGGAATTTTTAAAGTCTAATTTGAAACTCAAGAGATATTGAAATGCAAAAGTGATTGTCAATCCTCCCGTCCCTGTGGTAATAAATTTTAACCTCAGAGTCTGGGCTAAACAGTACAGAAAAGCTACAGGGAGAAAAGCAATTACAAATGATTGAGCACAGGAATGCACTGGGTAGAATTCCAAGGCATTTTCCTCCTCGTCAATATAAACAAAATTCCTGGGAACTTGTAGCAATCCCAGGGGAACAAAGTAGAATGGAACAACTCTTCCGAGAGCATGGTCACCAGTTTTCTAATCAGAATGGTGTTCCTGTGCTAGGACAGCTCTGCTGTGCATTTACAGGCCCACACAGTGAGTAAGCAAGCCAGCAGGAGCTCTCTCTCATCTTCAGTAATTCTTCCTGTCACACAGGCTCCTGCCTGAGTGACAGTCACATTGGTTCTTCAAAAGCCTTCATGGTCTCTGCTGTTTCTAGTCCCACAGTTGGAGGTCCATGACAATAGCATGGCCTAGTGTCATAACACCCAGTCCTGGGAGACAAGGTATTATCCACATTAGCTCAAGACTCTTCCTAAAAATTATTCTCCTTAGCAAAGTATTAGATTTGGAGAACAAATTAGATTTCGGACTTTCACAGGAATGGCTGTTATCTCTGTTGGAGAGTGTAATTCTGACTGTTATGGATATTGCTGTTACTTTAGTTGAAAAAAAAAAAAAAAGAAGTTGTTTCACCCTGTAATCCCACCCCTGCTTTTAGGGGAGAAATCTAAACCTTGGTAGTAATAATCTTTGTTTTGTTTTCAACATGGGCAGACAGGACACTGTAAATCATTATTTCTGCACAGTTGAGGATACTCCATTTTGACACTGGACATCACAATTTTTCTCTTACATTCAGTCAGAGCTAAGGCTGTGAGGTGCATGTATTTTTCCCTCCTGTGTAAGCTCTGTAGTTAGATTCTCCAGCTTTCACTACCAGTTTCATTCATTTATAACTCCAAGATATTTGAACTTTAGCATTTTTAAGCCTTTTTTTGAATTGTCTGGCTATTGTAAATAATAACATTTCTTATCTCAAAGGTTCATGAATGAGAAGAATGCAAAATAATGCTTTATTTACCCATAAGAAGACTTAGCCCATTAGAAAGTAGAATCAGGACATTACAAATCTCCACAAAATACTGTGAAAATCCTCTGCACTGAACAAAAGGAAGGCACCCAAGAGTACAAGAGTCATCCTCAGTACTCAGGTGCCTTTCATGTGTGGAACAGCTCCCAGAGATTTGTAATATTATTTCTACACAGATTGGTTGTTGCCACATAGCTTTGCTACTATCTTAATCCATTCCAAATTCACAAAAGAACTGGTACACTGCCAAGGTGTCTATCTGGGACTGCCTGCTGGGTGCTAGAATTTTCTGTCTGTCCTGTGTTCTCTCTGGCAACCTTCAGCAATGTCAAGAACAGGTAGATCATCCCAAAGGACAGCTTCCTTGGTTCTCTGAACAAGATTTGAAACCACCTCACAACCCCAAGCTGGGCTTCTTGGACTGTTGTTGAAAACAGCAGCAGCAGTACCAGGGTGACACAGAAAGGTAGACTGTTTAGATGGATGCATGCTATCACTCCAGCAAAACATAGGGTGTCAAAATATTTGGATTCAAACTATGCTTTTTTTCACAAGAGACATAACTAATTAGTGATGTGGTTTCCTTATGTACTGGGTGACCATCTCCAATGCATTCCTAAACCTTCAGCAGGTCATGTTAGGCAGGCCAAATGATCTGACCCTGGATGATATTGAACCACATGAACTTCTGGGGGCTGCATTGTTATATCACACATGTTGCAGGCAGTGTGATGTGCTGGGCTACACTTCCATCTACTGTTGCCCCCTCCTAACTTACAGAATTTAATTTGCTTTCTATTGATGTGATAAAGACTATGTTCAAACGCAACATGGGAAGGAAATGGTGCATTTGGCACAAATATCCAGGACCACAGTCCTTTGAGAGAAGCCAAAGCAGGAACCTGGGAATGAAAAGAGAACTTGACACCATAGAGCAGTGGTTCTCAGCCTCCTAATTGTGACCCTTCAGCACAGTGGTTCTCCATCACTCTAATGCTGCAAGACTTTACCACAGTGTTCCTCAGCCTCCATGACTCTGAAACCTTTAATACAGTGGTTCTCAATGTTTCCAATGATGTGACTCTTTATTAAGTACAGTCTTCTCAACCTCCCTGATGCTGTGACGGTTTAACAGTCGTTCTCAGCCTCCCTAAAGCTTCCACCCTTTAATGCAGTGAGAGACTCTGTGCTCTGTCTCTGAAAAATAACGTGGAGAGGGACATAGGAAGGTGTTGACCTCTGAACAACACATGGGAGCTCTCACACATGCAATCAAATACACACACACACACACACACACACACACACACACACACACACACTTTACAAAATATTCTCAAAGTCTCGTTTGAGGCTGACCCCCCCCCACCAGAACCATTCCCTCCAGACACCCTTGTCCAAATTTTGTCACTGTACATAATAGTGATCTCAGGGAGACTGATTCTGTTACAGACTCTGCTTTATTAGTGTTTCTTCCCTGGGCAGTATGGAAGGAAATATTATCTTTCTCTAATTCTTTGCTTCAGGATAAATGCACCAATATGCTGTGATGAGTTCCTCCTCTTTCTCACTAGAATTCAGTAAAACATGAGAGTAAATGATATCATCAGAGTAACAGGCCCTTAGTAACAGGAGACAGTTGCCCCTACTCACAGAACTTCTAGACATTTCTTTCTTTCTTTTTCAGGGTTTCTCTGTATTGCTTTGGAGCCTGCCCTGGAACTTGCTCTGTAGACCAGGCTGGCCTCGAACTCACAGAGATCTTCCTGCCTCTGCCTCCCAAGTGCTGGGATTAAAGGCATGTGCCACCACACCCCAGCGCTTCTAGATATCTCTAATACAAATCCCTGCTGTCAGTCTATTTCTGACTAATTGAAGTCCTAACTAAACTAACTCTTTATTACTTAACATTAATCTATAATATCTACCTGATTCCCCAACAGTCATTGCTGTTCATGCTATGCCCTAAAGCAAAAGTAGAAAAGGCCCAACTTATTTATTTTCAGGTTTCATTGCTTTTGAATTAATTTATCATCTTAACACAACAAGAAGGGGAAAAGGAAGAAGGGAAGGGGAATAGAGAGAGAGGGGTGAGGGAGGGAGAAAAAAGACAGGCTAGGCCGGGGTTATTGCTATGTTAAAGCACTTGCCAGTCGTGTCCGGCTTTGAGCACCCATAACAGAGAAGTAAAGAAGAGAGGCAGGGCAGAGAGAAGGAAGTTGTAGTGGAGTTTAAAAAATGCTATGACAAGTGTTCCCAGTGGGTGTGAATTACAACTAATGCCTTCCTACTGTGCTCTCTAAAGGCAAGGGGAAGATATTTTTTTTCTTAATGTGCTAACACTGTTGGATATGCCACTGCACATAATTATCACATAGACGTTGAGATTTTTATTACTTTATTTGATTTTCTTAATAATAATTTTTACTTTGATGAAAACACGTCCTCATATTTTAATGATATCTTGCAAAGGGTCTGTATTAGCTTGGTTTCTGTGGCTGTTATAAAACACAGACCTGGGGAAGAAAGAGTTTCTTTGGCACACAGGTTATAGTCCATCATGACCAAAGCTAAGGCGGGACTCAAGCAGGAACCAGAAGACAAGAAATGAAGCAGAGACCGTGAAACACAGCTTACTGGCTTACCCCTTGTGGCTTGCTCATCCTGCTTTCTTAAACACACCAGGATCACCCAACTATGGTTGTCACTGACCACATTAGGCTGGCCCACCCACATCTACCATTAATCAAGCAAACGCCCCACACACTCTTGCCTTCAGGCCAATCTTATGGACACATTGTCTCACAGGCCAATCTTATGGACACATTGTCTCACAGGCCAATCTTATGGACCCATTGTCTCACAGGCCAATCTTATGGACACATTGTCTCACAGGCCAATCTTACCGACACATTGTCTAACCTGAGCTTCTCTCTTCTCAGAATGTCAGCTTGTATCAAATTGGAGAACATCTAACAAGCACACAGTCAACAGACGTTGCTTGTGTTTTTGTCAAGCAGTGTTTCATTTCCAAGCCAGGATTAAGAAAAACAAAAGGCTGATGAACAGCACCAAATTCCTGACCATGTAGAAAACAGGCTTCAGAACAGGAGTAAAGCCTGGTATTTGTGTGAGAGGGACCAAGGCCGAGTGTCAGATGTCAGAGCAGGAGCAAAGTTGGGTGTGACTGGGCTTTCCGTCACTGAGATACATCAGCCTCTGGAGAGGAAAGCTTTGCCTAGAGCTTCCAATCAAAGTTGCATGGCCCTGGAAGCATAAGGCAGAGGAGGACTTCTCTTGATGGTGAGAAAACAAATTGGGGGGGGGGCAATGTGCACTATCCCCTTCAGGGGCACACCCGAAGACTACCCAAACTACCTAACCTGGCTTCACTGAGCCCTACCTCTTAAAGGATCCCCTATCTTCCAACAAACTGGTAAATGAGCCAGCCTTCAACACACAAGCCTATGGGAACATTCCAGGTCCAAGCAACACTCATTAAGAATGAATAAACATTTGCTCTGCTTCCTAGAGGTCTGAACAGAAGGTGGATGCACCAAAGTGTGACTGACTTCAAATTGCAAGAGCTGCAGAGGCACACAGATGAAATCAAACACTCCGGTCCCATGCTTTCCTCAGACAAAACTGAGGAGTAACAACTTGTTTTCTTCTGCAGCAGCATATGATGCTAAAACCAAGTCAAAGAAGAATTTCAACCCAATGGAGTGACACCAAAATACAGTATTTTCTGGCAAGTAAAGGGAATAAATTCCAAGCCCCTTGGTGGTTACTAAAAAATCACTCATAGCACTAAAGCCTACAGACAAATATGAAATATTTTTCCTCCTTACTGATGTATTTACTGATTGAGTTCACTTTATAGATTAACAATAACTGCCTATAAAACATAACCATGATAATATAATGCAATTAACTTATTTAAAGTAAGTTGTGTATTTCTGGATTTTCTGTTCAATGTTTCCAGACCTTAAGTGGCCATAGACATAAAACGTAAAGCACAGATGGGAATAAGGAAGTTGCTATATTGCAGTAAAACCATAATGAATTTTGAGAACGTTTTTTGTTCAAAGTTCTACATCCAGTAATCCCTCTAAACTAGACAGTTGCAGATAACTTCAGTGCTGCAACACAGTCAGACAGAATGAAAGATAGAAACTGGAAATGAAAGACAGAGCCCTATTCGTAATAGTTTAACAGCAGAAGATAACCTTGGCGGTTTGGAGTCAAGGGAACCACAAACTCACACCACACAACAGAGCTCGTGTGGGAGGTTTAATGGGAGGGTGTGTACAGAGGAGGTCTCTGAGTGAGAGCCAAAGGAAGAGAGAGAGAGAGAAGCAAGGAGGAATTCCTTTTTATAAAACGGGTATAGTGCACAGGCATAGGGCGAGTGGGGCAGTTGTCAAGGTATCACATCTTGGCTGTTGGCTGCTGCTGTGTCCTACTAGGTCCCAGAGGGCTGGCCAGTGTAAATGCCTAAATGCTAACACTATTTGAAACAGTTGGCTGTCCACAAATAACCAAAGCCTAGCTGTTGTAGTGACTGCAACATGTCACCAGCACTTGCTTTGGTTTCTATTAGAATGATGACTCCAAAGTGATTTGGCCTCTGATTCCAATGCACAAACTTAAACAAAATCAGTAGCCTCCTTCAATTTTTTTTTCAACAGCATAAAGGGGAAAACCAACAGAATTTGCAATCTCCCATACATTCAGAAACACACACAATACACACACACACACACACACACACACATTACAATAAGAATTGTTCACAAAAGTAGGATATATCTATTTATATTTCTCTTTCTTTTGATTTTTTTTCCAAGAAAAAAAGGAAATATTTATTCAAATTAGAAAAGATTCTGGGAAGAATTCAAAGTTCTCAATAGTTCTCTTGAAAATCAGGTCAGATAAGAGTCCTCTCTACTTTTCACTGACATTTTCTGCTTCCCATTGTTAAATTTTGTTTTTCAAATGTCCTTAAACTGTGACTAACCATGACTTCTATCATAATCCTTAATATTGCAATGGCTGATAGCATATTGCTGGTGACAGTTAGGAAATGTGGGAAAAGATTAAAACTTCTCTCTTTTATAAAATTTTCAGGCTATATAATTCAATATGTTTTTATTTATTTTTAAAACTTTCATGCAGGTATAAAATGTAGAGAATCTTTCTTTGTACTGTCAGCTCCAATAAAAAACAACATGGAGACTTACTATTAATTACGAAATCCAGGCCTATAGCTTAGGCTTCTCCCACTAACTCTTATAACTTAAATTAATCTACATTTTGCCTTGTGGATTTTTACCTCTTTTTCATCTTGTGCCTCTTGTTTCCTCTCAGTGTCTTCTGGGTCTCTCCCATACCTACCATACCTAGATTCATCTCTCTCTCTCTCTCTCTCTCTCTCTCTCTCTCTCTCTCTCTCTCTCTCTCTCTCTCTCTCTCTCTCTCTGTGTGTGTGTGTGTGTCTGTGTCTGTGTCTGTGTCTCTCTCTGTCTCTGTGTCTCTCTTTCTCTATGTCTCTCCCTCTGTCTTTGTCTCTGTGTCTCTGTATCTCTCTTTCTCTCTGTCTCTCCCTCTGTCTCTGTCTCTGTGTGTCTCTGTGTCTCTCTCTGTCTCTGTGTCTCTCTGTGTCTCTACATCTCTCTCTGTCTCTGTGTCTCTGTGTTTCTCTCTATCTCTGTCTCTCCCTCTGTCTCTGTCTCTCTGTCTCTGTGTGTATGTCTCTCTGTGTCTCTCTCTGTCTCTGTGTCTCTCTGTATCTCTTTCTCTCTGACTCTCCCTCTGTCTCTCTCTCTGTATCTCTGTGTCTCTCTCTGTCTCTGTGTCTCTCTTTCTCTCTGTCTCTTCTTCTGTCTCTCTCTCTCTCTCACTCTCTCAGCCTGGGAGTCCCACCTAACCTCTTCCTGTCTAGCTATTGGTCATTCATCTCTCTATTAAACTGAATAAAAGGTGCCTTGGCAAAGACACACCTTCACAGTGTACAAAAAGATTCTTCCATAACACTGTGCTCTGACCATATTTACTCCTACTCCAACTCTCCACCTCTCCTAGGACTGTCACCAAATATATCTTCCCCAACTTCATATTTTCTTTCAATTTATTTCATTATCTACTGAGTCCAATTAATGTTTCCTGTGTGTTCTTAGATGTGGGACCATGCACTACTGGAGCATGGGTGGTGATTTTGTTTTGAAATGACTCCTTTTTAAAGCTACATCTCCACTCCCTTCAGAGATCAAGTGTGTGGAGTGACACTTTAGGCAAATGTAAGGCAGCCTGCTGGGCAGTACGCTGAGAAGCCACAGCCATCTCATTCACCAGCTGTCCAGCTTTCTTCATGTATGGATGACCGTGAGTGTTTGGGTCAAGTGTCTGACTGAACCTGATTCCATTCAACCATTTATCAATGCCAAGGTTCTTCACATTTGTGTCTTCCTATGCATTGTGTATCTATCTTATATTATGTATGATTCTATTATCTATCTATCATCTCTCACCTACCAAGTATCATCTCTTATCTATTATCTATGCATTCATCATTTGTTATTCATCATCTATCAGTAATCTATAACCCATCTATCCATGCATAGCATAAGAACAGTGATCCAGAGTCACAAGAATATGAGTTCTAGTTCTAGCTTCTTTGCATATTGCCAGTCCTTGAGTGGTGCCCCACAAAGACTTTCCATACCCTAGACTCCTCCTCTGGAGAATACTGGAAGTAGCAAAGGAGCAAATCACATAATACATAACACTGAGAAACTATGAGGCAATGGGAGATGTCATTCTGTAAATATGTTTCTCTTATTGGTTAATGAATTAAACACTGTTGGCCTCTAGGGAAGCAAGATAGGCAAGACTAGGAGACGAGGAGGATTCTGGGAGATGTAGTACAGAGGAGTGGAAATGTAAGATGCAAGAAGAGTAAGAGGTCCTGTAAGAGAAGGTTGGAGGGCTTTGAACCCATTCATCTGAACTTTAAAATATTCTTAGGTAACTCAACTCCATATTTCAGTCAATGGTTGACCTATCTTTAACCATTTCTATAATTTTTATAATTTCAGCAACATTCTCAGTTCTTCTTTTCACACAGTTCCCAAATATCCTTGTCAGAAATATCAGTCAACCACATGCAGTCACCAACCAATATGTTCCTGAGTATAATCTGCTGAAGAAGAGAAAGATGGAGAAAGAAGAACTGGGGGAGGAAAGAAGAGAAAGCATCAAAAATCAAGCAAGCAGAAAAAAGACCAGTCTTCCTAGAGTTCATAAAGAAAGGGAAGGAAACTGGACAGATTAAGTCAGGTTTGTGCGAGGGGCTCCATGCCATTGGTAGTTCTGGTAGAGCCTTCTTCCAAGTATCATATTCCATGTTATTGTGGCCTCTGGAGCAGCAGGGCTTAACCATGTGCTCCATGAAGTCATGAGAGGCAAGTGCTCTAATCTTGATGTAACAGACTCTGGGCTACAGTGTGATCTCAACATGACAGTACTCTCTTTCATGAGTTGGATTCATTTTAAGTCAGTTGAATTCTTAGATTAAAGAAAGAAATGTGAGGCACATGTCCATTGGGCTTCAGCATAAGCCAGGGAGAAGGGGAAGAAGATGAGGGAGGAGAAAGGAGCTGTGCTCATCACCTTGGTCTATGCTGCCATTCAGCAGCATGCTGCTGGCTTGTCAATGTGGTCACTGCTGATGTCAGCTGCGCTCACACACAATTCTTGTTTGGTAGCAGGTCCTTTTAAAAGAGCCCTGCAATTTTTTGTTTGTTTATTTGTTTGGGTTTTTTTTCTGCTTATTTTGAGCCAGGAAGGCTCCCTTAAAGGAGCCACACAAGTCTCTCCACTATGGCAGAATGTAAATAAATATGCATGGGTTAAATTGTTATGAGAGCTAGTCAAGCACAAGCCTAAGCTTAAGCTAAGCTTTCATAATTATAAGAAGTCTCTGTGTCATTATTTGGGAGCTGGGGATCCAAAGAAAGACCAGCTATACATTGCATCCAAACACAGTTTATAAACTGCTACTTTCCTGTGGGCCATGTCAGTCTCCTCCCTCCAAGACAAACATCCCATCCCCACGTTTGCTTGTCCCCTTCTCCCTCTTCCTCTATCTTCTGTCTTTGTCTCTTACTCCCTGGCCTTTGTCCCTCTAGGGCAAATAAAGCTCCTTTGTGCTGAGCACTTGGCCTTGGGGGTTCTGAGCCAGCGGTTACTCTTTCACCTTTTTCCTTCTCCTCCCATATCTTACTTGTAGTTACCAAGCTAAGGCAAAGCTGCTGAGTCATGCCAGCTTATCACCCATCAACCAACTGAGGAGGAAAGGGGTTGAACTAGAGCATGACTCAATACAGTGTAGACGTTGAATTTCCTCCAAGCCCCATGGTTAAAGGGTTGGTCCCCTGTTAAGAGGTTCTTTGGACTTAGAGGTGTGCCACTGAGGAGGATAATGGAACACAGACAACTGCTCCATTTCGATTCCTGTTTACTCCATCCCTTGCCTATCGTTGACACCCAGTACCCAAAAGAGAAGCAATGGACTTAACCCCTCATCTAAAATACTAAGCCATGATAAGCCTTTGCTCACATAAGTGTCTCAGGTATTTCACTGAGTAACAGTGAAGGAGAAGGAGAAAGGATAAGAGGAAGTAAAAGAGGGACAGAGGAAGGGAGGGAAGGAAGGAGGAGGGAGGGAGGGAAGGAAGGGAGGATGGGAGGTAAGGAGAGAGGGAGGCAGGTAAAACTAATGAGGAACTGAACTTTGTGGAGTGTTACAGAAAAAAAACTCCAATGGAGAAAATAATAGAAAATATAAAGAAACAATCCATATGCTTGGATAAATGGAGTGTGTGGATTTGTATAGAACATCAAACATTTAAGTGGAGTTAAGTGAAGAAAACATTCAAAATATCATGGAATTTTATGTGGCTCAATGAGTATACTAGGCCATCACAGCATTGTGGGGACACAAATATTCCTTGAGTATGCAATATGAGTATGCAAAGTAGGAGCTTAACAACCACTTGTAGGCAAGATTTCAAAGAGAAGAAGGAGAACCTAACCAATAACCATACTAAACACCACTGGAAACATGTTTTTCTAGACACTGTATCCAACTCAACCCTGCTTCTGCTTCAGTAGTATCCATAGGTAATCTGCCCAGTCTCCTTTCAAAGATGGTCCCTGCTCACTGGCCAGTGCCAGCATTGACATAGAATCCCAGGGGATGGGGAAGGCAGCACCAGTGAAGGTGACAATCTATAATACGAATCAGTTTACATATTGTATATACCCTGAAAAGTAGTCAGTTGGGAGGTTGAGCCTCCTAAATAAAAACTCTAGAATCCAAAATGTTTAAAGACAAAATATTCTCAGCAATGACACAAGTTCACAGTGGGAAATTCTGTACCTATTTTCAAGTTGCAGTCAAAGTTTGCCACACTCAAATATTGTACACAGTTTCCTTCAGGCTGTGTGTACAGGGTGAATGTAGATACTGGTGAATCTTGGGTTGACACTTTATTTACAGCCCCAAATATCCCATAACATATATAAAAATACAACAAAATATGAAAAAAATGGAAACTTCTGGCCTCACAAATTTTGGATGAGTAATAATCAGCCTACATTACATCATATGCAGTAGGGAAACAGACTCTGAGATGATATGATGATATAACTTGTGCCAGCCTGTAAACTGCCCATCATTCCCTCTTGGTCATATGACCATTCTCTAGGTAAAGACATCATTTGGCCCATGAAGCAATTGATGAAGTTCATAAAGAAATACTATGTTGGAATAAACAAATGAATATGCAGAAGCTCTTCATAATACAGTCACTGGTGTCAAGGGAGGCAAATGGTGTGCAGGAGAATTTGCATTGGTGAGTGTGTTGAGGGATAGCACCACTACGGGGAGAAAGAATTGAGTAAATCCCCTGTGACAGGGATGAATGGAGAGGAGAGAGGAAATGTGCCCAAAATCCTTACATGGCTTGTGGAGGTTTCAGATTTGTGAACTCCTGGCTAAGGTTACAGCAAAATTTACCCTTTAAATATGAACAGCTTGAGGATCCAAGGGTACACCAACCACAGTGCCATGTGTGAGACAAAACAGCCCAGGGCAAACTAACCTTGTTGCCACTCTACACCCAGTCTATACATCAATCAGGCCAATAAGTGTGTCCTAAATGTAAAAGTCCCACTATCACTGTAAGAAAGTTTATCTTTGTATAGTCATTTACCAAGGGGAAAGAACTATAATTTCCATGAGATTCCTAAGGAAGTTTTGTAGCACCTCACTACCACCAAAAGAAGGTTAGGGACTGCCTTATCCAACCTTCATAATGAAGGCAACACATCCAGTATCTTTTAGCTAAATGATGCTCTTCCAAGCAGGTTAATTCAATGCATTGGGTGGTGATGGGAGATGTTATTCTGTATATATGTTTCTCATACTGGTTAATAAAGCACTGTGGCCAATAGGAAACAAGATAGGCGGGGCTAGGAGACCAGGAGGAGGAGAGAGGAAGTTGGTTGGGGTCGAGATGTAGCCCAGGGAGGAAGGAAGACGCCCACCGCTGCTCCCCGATAAGACGACCACGTGGAAATACTTAGATAAGTAGAAATGGGTTAATAATTAAGACAGAGCTAGCTCATAAACAATAATGGTAATTGGCCAACAGGATTGTATCAAATACAGAGTCTCAGAGTGTTATTTGGGGCACACGTGGTTGCGGGACAATGGCGGCAGGACCGGAAGGCTGGCAGGGAGGAACCTGATGCAACATAATGGTGTCAGAAGCGGGATTGAGAACTTTCGCTTAAAACTTAACAAAAGCTTAAAAAAATAGTTTTTAGAAACAAGGGAACAAAGACTAGCAAGACTTCTTGGTAGCAGCATTTTCTCGGTTGGATTTGTTTTGTTGTAGACAGAGATTTGCGCAGCTCCTTTAAGGGAGGTTTCCAAAATTAGCATAAGAGGCAAAACCGCCTTGCTTTTAAAGAGCTCTGCTAACAATTCATTGGTGTGTACAAGAGCTGCAATGAAGGTTTACACTGTGTTTTAAAAAAATACGCTGGCTTGGGAGAGAAAAAGAAACGGGATACAATGGTTTAAAAAGAAAAAAGGAAGTAAAATTAATCTCAGTACTCGGTAGACAGAGGCAAGCAGATCTCTGTGATTTCAAAGTAAACCTGGTATGCAGTGAATTCCAGGACAGATAAAAGTTACACAGAGAAACCCTGTCTCAAAATATGTAAAAATAGAAGTAGAATAAATAGAGTAATAAAAAAGCCACGTAAAGATGGAAAACACAGAGAAATTTTGGATACTATACGCGATTCTGTTGTCTTTAAATCATTTGATTGCTGAGAAAATAACAACTACTGATAAAAGAAATGCTGATGGATTAATTCAATATATATATTTTAAAAACGCTTTGACTCCAAAATTTAAGCCTAAGGACAAGTTACTGGGGAAAAAGATTTCTATTTTTGTTTTCACAGAAAATGAAAAGCTATGGATTCTTTCCAGACTTATGTGGTTTGGTCAAGCCAGACCCCCTGAAACAATGCCCCAGATGATCCAACATTCAAAGCAGTTGAGACAAAGCCTTGCAGACTACTGCCAAGATTACTGTATCTTCTTTGGAACCCCATGACAGCGCCCTCTACCAGCAGGAAGTAGTTTGGAAAGAACGACACCCAAATTCCCAAATATTGTTTATAAATGTTGGTTTTCATTTAAATTGGCTTGGTTATAAATGGCTATAACCACAAACAATCTTTTTAAAGGTAAAAAGGGAATTATGGTATAGATATGAATACTTTGCTTTGGAATGGATTTTCTTTTATTGATACAATTTAAGGTCAATTTTGTAATATGTATATTTCTCCTCTTGTTTAGGTATTGTGTTTATATAGCTCATTGAAAAATGTAATGTATAATTTAGTACAGATTTTAGAGCATTACCTATGATAGTTAAAACTTATAGTTAAGTTAGTTAGGATTTCTAGATATGCAGAGATGTATTTGAGATGAATAGGCATTCTTCAAACCTTTCAAAGACCTACAGAATATGGCATTTAAAATGGTTTAGGGATTTTCTTGAGGCACAACTGCTCCTGGTAACACCACCTACAAAAGAAAGGAAGATAGACATTGAAGAAACGTGTTATGGAGTTTGCTTCTAATATGGCAAGACTAGCCATTTAGACAAGATACTGCTCTTGTCTAGACTGACTATATGCTGAATAAACTGGACGTGCAGGACCCACAGAAAGATGACTGCTGATGCAAGATGGACATTGCTACAGGATTCCTGCTTAATGGAAGAGGCTGCCAGACAGCCAGATAGTCTACAGGACACAGAAAGGTTTCCTGCCTTGTTGAGGAGTCTGGACACACACTATGGCCTATGGGCTGAAGATGGAACATTACAGAAGAACTTCGGGTGACTGACCAGGCAGTGAGTTGTCTCTGTCATTTCTAGAGTTTATATATTATCCTTCTGTGGTCTTTGAAGGAGTTGAAGACAGATAGTTATAGTTTCCCTTAGTTAGGATTAAAGATAAGTTACATATAGGACTTTAGACTCACAAAGATAGGATAGATGATATTTTCTTTAAGTCTTACAAAATGTTAATGGACTAAATATTGTTTATGATGATTCTTATTTGATAACTGTTATATGATATATTTTGCTATGTTAAGGTTAAACACCTTCTTTTACTTTAGACAGAAAAGAGGAGATGATGGGAGATGTTATTCTGTATATATGTTTCTCATACTGGTTAATAAAGCACTGTGGCCAATAGAAAACTAGATAGGCGGGGCTAGGAGACTAGGAGGAGGAAAGAGGAAGTAGAAGGCAGAGTCAAGATGTAGCCCGGGGAAGGAGCAGGACGCCAGCCGCGGCTCCCCGATAAGACGACCACATGGAAATACTTAGATAAGTAGAAATGGGTTAATAATTAAGACAGAGCTAGCCCATTAACAGTAATGGTAACTGGCCAACAGGATTGTATCAAATACAGAGTCTCTGAGTGTTATTTGGGGCACACATGGTTGCAGGACAATGGCGGCAGGACAGGGAGGCCGGCGGGGAGAAACCTGCCACAACAGGGTGGTTTAAAAGTGAAACCAATAGGCTAATATTTCCCTCTGTGGGTGTCTTGTTTCATTATACTAACAGGGATCCATGCAGAACTGCCATATTCTTGGTCCCTTGGGTACGTCAAACTCTATATCAGGAAAAATGCATTCAGGGACTGTACTCCAGACTGGGGAGACAGTACATCTATTCCCCACTACTTCCTAGGGAGGAAAGTCTACATGTCCCTTTACTTGTCATTTGTCATCACTGACATTCCAGGAACCAAAGGCTCCCTGATGACTATCTTACATCAGCTCACTTCTCTCCAATCTACACTTAAGTCTGCCAACACCATTGATTCCTGAAAGCCTGTAATGGCTACTTCACTGCACTACCGCAAGCCCCTCCAACCTGTAATGCACACAAAATAGTCTTTGAAAAATCCACTTGTGTTGCTATCCTAAAGCTTAAAATACTTTCCCTAACCACCTTTAACACTAGGATGTAAACGTCAAAACTCATAACCCATTTTGAAGTCCTCACTAATATAGTTAATCCTGTGGGAAAAGCATCCTTGTCCTCCCTAAGTTTTCTGTGGTCATCAAACCTTCTATCCCCATCTTAACAGCCCTGGTGTATGACATTACCCATTCACCTGTCATCTTTGCTGGGTTAGATATCTTAGGAAGCTACTAGAGCTCATACTCTAAACAATGTCTGAACAAGGCAGTCACCCTTAAAATGTGTGTTCCATGAGTGAATGAAGATTTAGTTCAGATTGCCAAAAACTCATCTAAATGCAACCTGCCTGTCATTCCAGTCTCAGAAGACGAGAAAGAGGATCCCTACAAGTGGATAGGGAGACTAATGTTCTGTGGCGAGATACGTCCTGTCACCCCAGAGACAGACAGTCCATGAGAGACCAAAGTATGGATACAATCAAGTCCAACTTGAAGAATCATTAAGTTGTATAGGTGTTAAAGTAATACATGTATTGACTATTCTTGGTTGTCAATCACATCTGGGATTAAGAAAAACTCAAGAGGATGAGTATGTCTGTGAGGAATTTTCTTTATTGGATAATTTCAAGTGGGAAGACCCATCTTAACCCTACATCCTCTGAGGTGGGAAAATCCACCTAAATATGCACTATGCATTGTAATGATTGCCTGTAAGATGGACATGGAAGAGGCATGCTCTGTGATGATTTATGATTTAATAAAGACTGCCTGAAGGACCAGAATGCAATGCCAGACATACATGAGTTATCTATAGAAGCTGAGCAGTAGTGGCACACACCTTTAATCCCAGCACTCAAGAGACAGAGGCAGGTGGGTCTCTGTGAGTTCAAGGCTACCCAGGGCTACATTAAAGTGAATCAGTCTAAAAGAGAAATGGAGCTCATACCTTTAACTCCAGCAGTAGAAGGTTTATGAGGAGCTCTATGCAGCCTTAATAAGCAGTCTAGGATTCCAAGACCTGGTGGAGAGCAGTGAAGTCTGGGGACACAACCTGAGGTTCAGTGGATCACCCCTTCAGTCTGAGCATTAGCAGAGGTGAGAGCTCTCTAGTGTCTCTCTGCTTTGCTTCTCTGAAACTCAGTTTGTCTCTGGGTTTTTATTATTTGTGCTATTATTTGCCTGTTTGCCCTCACTCTCACTAACAAGTTATCCCTTTACTGGCATTGGAATCAGAACCCTCAGGATTCTGAATTAAGTGCCAAAGATTCTGAAGATACACTAAAGACCAGCTGAGATCCTCATGCTTGTAGACTGAACAACTACTGAATTCTTGGACCTTCCATTGGGAGACAGCCATGATCTAATATTTACACTTTCATATTTATACTATTTATTAACATATAAAATATATATATATGGAGGGAGAACCCTGACTAACACAGAGGGGTTACTTACTGGAGCAGAAATGATTTAGTTGCATCACCAAAGCCCACTCCAGCACAGGTGACAGCTCACAAAGCTGGGAATCTGGAGCACTCTGCACCACCTAAGGCAACTCAGCTGGTTGGATTTCCAAGTGATTCAGTTGCTGTAAACCTCTATGGGGTCTCTGTTTCCTCCAGGAAGCTAGTCAAGAGTTTTCTTTGTAGCTTGGTTTGTCTCAGAGTCACTCTCCAACGCTTTTATTGTTTACTGTTGCGTACTGTTGCGAGAGAGGGGGCTAATAAATCTGCTCAGTTTCAGGGACTTACTGGAGCTATTTTGAGTTGTTTACCTTCTGTCTTAAGGTAACTGCAAGATGGAATGTTTCGATCTCAAAAGAAACTGCTATGCAATAACTACCCATATTAATTAGCTCTGGGCTTATTAAGAGACCTTGCTTTATTGAATAAGGTAACTGACAGTCAACATAACCAACACACACCTTGGGCCTCCACATCCACACACAGATGCATGCAGACCTATACACACACGTGCCCATGCACATGCATACATATCACACACACACACACACACACACACACACACACACACACACACACACACACCACAGTTGAAAAAGAAAAAGGCAAGTTTAAAACATCAGAAACACAAAGATACGGTATATTCTTTCTTGCATGCTGAAACTATTGAACTTGTGGATTCAGGATCGAAAGAAAATCTCCAAAGCCAAAGGAAGGAAGATGGTGATAAAGTACACCTTGTCAATTTGGGCTGTTTTTCTTGTTTCATTTTGTTTGCTGCAGATCAGTTGTTCATCATAGTAAACATAGTTAACATCAAGAGCTGTCTGTTTAAATTTTGCTAAGAGTAATTGAAAATGTCAATCACCAAAAAGGTTAAATATTTGAGGTGAAATGTTAGATATTTATAATCTAGACACCCAGATTTCCATTAAAATTAAAATAATATTTTGTACCCCATAAGATATATGTATGTAAAACTATAATCTGTCAATTTTTTAAACCAAGTTTGAGATTTAGTGGGGGGAAAGGAACCAATGAGATCTCAGCAAGAAGTACTCTACTGAAATATTTATTCCTTGGGCCCTTGGCCAGAACTCAATCATTTTCTCTGTGCTTTTTTACCTCCAGGATCCTCACCTGAGAAACACTTACATCAAGTGCAAGAATTTATGCCTGGCCTGTCTAAAACCATTGCTCAAAAGAAAGTACTGCAGCATTCAATAATTACTTGTGGAATGGGTAAATGAAATAGCCAGTGGCTCTTAACACAGCTGTGAACTTTGAGTGTCACCTTCTACTTCCACCATGATTTTCACAACCTGAATGACTCATTGTGGCCCATGAAGCCCCCTTCTACTGTCCTGTGCCTTATTTTCCTATCTCTGTGAATGTCAACATTCTAAAGGCAATAGATGGTCACAAAGTTGCAATGTGTTACTAGTCTAAGAATTATTCTGTTAGACTGAGAAAGCAAGCACTCACGTATTAAGGAAAATGAGAATTGGAAATTGGGAAGGGTAGCCAATCACTTGGTATAATACAGAGTTGGTCCTAATGTCTCACTACACACCAAACAGGCCCCTGCTTTCTCTGCCTACTTACAAAATTAGCTCTGTAAATCAAATGGCTTCGTTTACTGCTGCTATTTCATTCTAATTTAAAGCTGAACTAATCATCCAAGACTTACATGCAAAGTCCCTTCCTTACCCTGAGCCCCTTTCATCGTCCTCCTTCAGGCTTCAACAAAAGGAAGCACATTTGAAAAAAACATCTCTTTTATGTGGAAAACCCAGAAATCACTTAATAACTATTTATGTGTTGAGTCAGTTATCTGTAATGTGAAGAAATTCATAGTTTCTTGTTTAATCTAAGTAAGTCTAACCTCTTAAACCACACAGAAGTATATCATTTCTGCTATCCCTAAAGTAAGAACTTTGTTGGGCAGTTTCTCTACCTTCTGGATTCATTGCAAATTAAAACTAAACTGATTCTACAGAGTGGCCAAATGATGGCATGGTATTCTTTCTTTTCCTTGGCTCTGCCATGTCCATGACTGGGCAACAGACTAAATGGCCTTGGCATTTGTGTAAGGCCTCTTTGCTGAAAGAGAAGCAAAAGGCAACAGAGATGTGGAGGGCGGGGCCAAGAAAAAGGGAGGGAAAGAAGGAGGACCTGTATTAATGGGTCACAGCTTCAGGAAGGTTGAGATCCACTGTGTTAAAGGGTCTCAGTGTTAGTGAGGCTGAGATCCACTGTAACAGAGCAAAGTGGATGGATGAACAAACATTTAGCAGATATGACTCTGAGGCACTGAGTTGGAAAAACCAGATGTTCAACGTTAGCATTAAGAAAAAGAAAGAATTAGAAAAACATTGGAAAGTTGATAGCTTTGGTTTTTGGATATGTACAATTCGAGGAAGCATAAAATCCAGTTGAGTATGTTCAAGTGGTAATGAAAATCTAAAGTTTTTTTTTGGAGGGGTGATAATCCAATGAACAAGGACAGAGCAGATGAAGAAATATCCAGGCTTAATCACAAAGAAGGGAGACAGGATTAGAGGCATTACATGAGTGTTTACAGTTTAAAGTTGAACAAAACAAATTCCTGAATTTCTGGTATGATCATTCATGTTAACACTAACTGTGGTGTCCGTGAAATAGTCTGTAAGGGAAGGAGGGGAATCTGTAGCTCAAGTCATTCTGGCCTCTTAAATGAATGCAGAGTGTGTGGCCTGAAGAAGTGAGTGGATTGCTCTGCAGAGACCTCAATGGTCTGGAATCTCTCAGGGCAGCCTACCCCAAGCTCCATGTGCCTTTAATTAATAAGGAAGATCACAGTGTTCTCCTCTGATGCTATTTGCAAGAAAGATGCTAGACAGTTGCTAAATGTGTTCCAAAGAAGAAATTCATGAGCAAAGAGTCCTGGTTAAGTCCAATGGAAAGGTAGCTCTGCCAGGGAGGAGAAGGCCGTCATCAGGAGCATGCCATTCCAGTTTGCTTTCTGGCATGCAACCAAAAGCAACTTGTGGAGGAAAGGGTTTATTTGGCTTACACTTTCAGATCACAATCCACCATTGAGAGAAATCAGTGCAGGAGGTCAAAGCACGAAGCATGGAGGAATGTAACTCACTGACTTCCTCTTTCTGCAAGTTTCCTTACACAATCAGACAGTCAGCTCAGTGCAGGCTCGTTCCACAGTGAGCTGCATCCTCTCTCATCAATCAATAATCAAGGCAATTCCCCACAGACATGACCATAGACAGGCCAATCTGACCTGGGCTGACCCTCAACTGGGACTCTCTCTCCCCACATGATTCTTGCTTTATCAAGTTGACAATAACAAATAACCAAGATACGGAAAATAAAGTGCTGCTACCGCCCTTCAGAACAGAAGCTATATGTTGGTAGGCACTGAGAAACTAGAATGTGTTAAAAGTAAGATCCTAAAAAGATACTCTGCATAGTGATCAACTCTTACACAACAGAAACCCTGTATCATTGTTAGAGTGAGGTTCTGAATAATGAGATCACTTGGGAAGGGTGTTCTCACACATGTACAACAAAACTCTCAGTTTTTAAAGTGTTTGGTGAGGAATAAAATCCTATTTATATTCAGTTGTGCTGAGAATCACAGACATTAGCTATCAATATAAAATAAATATAAGCAAGGCATTTTAAAAAACAATAAGGTGTAGAGTGGGGAGCAAATGCTAGAAATACAGGGGCACTTGAATTAACTAAATATCCTGACAGATTAATGAGCAACGGAAACCATATTCACTCAGAAACACACAAGTAGGACAATGTACTTTAATGCACTGTGTGAACGATGAAAAGCTAATGGCAGTCCTATGGCACAAGGTCAGGGTGCATCCTGTTCAAAGGAAATCAGTCACAGTAACAAGTACCCAAAGCCATGCAATGAGGATTTTGAAGGGGTTCAGGTGTTTATGTTAAGAAAAACAACATCAAGAGATGTATGGTTCTGCAGCATGTGTGTTAAAGCATTGCACTTATGCTTTATGATTAGAAAGGAGAAGGAACCAATTCACTTATTTAACAAGTACTTCTTGAAACCTTGACACGTGTTAGATTTTTTTGATATACAATTAAGATAAAACCAGATATAGTTCCTGTTCTCTTGAACCTTATGATTCGGCACAGGAGAATAACAAATCCAGCACCCATGAAGAAATGAACTCTCCAAAGAGAAGGTGGAAAGGAAAGCTTCCTAGAGGGAACTTACCAAGCCAGAAGGCTGACAACCACTTTCTCATATCAGTTGCTCCTAAAGGCAACACGTGAACATCATACAAAGAAAATCACAGAAAGTCACAGAATGGAGTGTCATCAAGGGGGTCCGATGACTGGGTGCTGATTGCTTCCTAGAGGAAGTCACTCACTCAGATGGAATCCTCTAGGTAAACTGAGAACTCAACAAGCCATTGCCAGAGTTCAGGCCTTCTGCCAGTTGAGAGTCAAAAAAAATCCCAGCACAGTCAATGAAATTCTCCGTGAAATTTCCCACATAGATACAACATTGTTTTTGTAGAGACATTATTTCAAATATGAATGTTAAAATAGCAGTTTTTTAGGAATCTCACAAGCAGGTTAATTACAAGTAAGCATTAATTACATTTATAGAAAAAGACATATCTTAACGCCCATGACCAATGGTATGTCACATCAGACACAAACCTTATCCATGGCACTTCCAGCTCTGCTGTATGACCTCATTTATGATATGCAGAAAGGGGGAGAGAAAGGGAGAGAGAGCAGGGATGGGGGTAAAGGAGAGACTTTCAGCAACCTTCAAGGAAACTTCAGAAGCCATAAAAATTGAATTTGTGGATCACTAAGAGACCTAACCTTGATTCTCTCTTGAGAAGCCCACAAACCTCTCAATGCTTAAAACAATGTTGAAATCTCCTTTTAATAAATTCTGATTCTGCCTCTTACTGGCTTGCTCTGAAATTCTTTTATGTGGTGAAATTAAGGATCCTTGCTATACCCAAGTGGAGGTTTCTCAGAACATTTGCTGCCGCCGGACAAGTACTAAAGAGCTGGGTGTCTGTCTACACCTAGCCTGCTGCTACTCCCTTAGTATTTCCTCCTAAAACAATTAAGCAGCGGATAAAAGGGTTCCAAAGCACAAAAGGCACAGCAAATATCTGAGAATCTCAGCATCCAGCACCAACTCAGCATCGTTTTCTTTTCAATGAAGCTCGTGTCTGGGAACATTGTTGTATCTGTTTGCATCTATCAGCCCTTCAAGATACTTTCTACCTTGAAATCCCAGACCTGTGTGGATTTAGGACTTACTCTCCAACGCCATCTGAGCAATTTCAAAGAAATTTGATTTACATACTTACAATTATAAAATTGAGAGTTTAGCTAAGTGTAGTGAGTGGCACAACCTTTAACCCCAGCACTGGAAGACAGAAACAGGTGGATCTCTGTGAGTTCGAGGTCAGCTTTGGCTACATAGTGAATTCCAGGACAGCCAGACCTAAATAGTGAAATTCTGTCTAGGAAAATAGTGAATAAATAAAATAAAACTGGGAAATAAATGAAATGCTCCTAATAAGACCTATATGAAACTTCAAAACCCTCTTGACTCCTGAGGAAATTAATTGGCTTTTTCCAATTTCAAATCTGTTAATGGCCAAATTACAGCTTCCCTGTGAGAGTCTCTCACAACCCAATGCCACCAAAGCTCTGTATCTCCTCCCAAAGGCCAGAGAGGAGGGGGGAATTCAGCCACATGTCAAACTGTTGAGATGAGTGAGCTTAGCTGATCAAATGCATTTCATCATGTGCTTCAATGTGCAGCTTGAGCCTTTGCTTACAAGATAATCAACTGTAACTTTAAAACCTCTGCTTGGCATTTGTTTTTGTTGTTGCTGTTTTGTTTTGTTTTTCTTTTGATAATTTTTTATTTAAATTTGAAACAAGCTTGTTTTACGTGTCAATTCCAGTTCCTGCACCCTCCCATTCTCCCCTGTTCCCCACCACCAATCCCCACCCCTGTTCTGCTCCCCAGGGAGGGTGAGGCCTTCCTTGGGGAGTCTTCAAAGTCTGTCATATTATTTAGTGAAGGGTCCAGGCCCTTTTCCATGTGTCTAGGCTGAGGGAGTATCCTATTATGTGGGCTTCCAAAGTCCATTCGTAGACTAGGAATAAATACAGATCTACTACCTAAGGCCCCATAGACTGCCCAGTCCTCCCAACTAATATCACATTCAGGGGGTCTGGGTCAGTCCTTTGCTGGTTTCCCAGCTATCAGACTGGGGTCCATGAGCTCCCTCTTGTTCAGGTCAGCAGTTTCTGTGGGTTTCTCCAACCTGGTCTTGACCCCTTTGCTCACCACTCTTTCCTTTATGCAACTGGATTCTGGGAGTTCAGCTCAGCATTTAGCTGTGTGTGTCTACTTCTCCTTCCATCAGCTACTAAATGAAGGTGGTCATCAATCTCCTTATTGGGGAAGAGCATTTAAGATAGCCTCTCCATGATTGCTTAGATTGTTTGATAGAATCATTCTTGTAGATATCTGGACAATTCCCTAGTGCCAGATTTCTCTTAAAACTTATAATGGCCCTTTCTCTCTTATGGCATCTCTTTTCTTGCTCTCCTCTTTTCTTTCCCTGACTTAATCATCCTACTCCCTCATGCCCACCTCTCCCTTCCTCTTCCTCTCTGCTTGGCATTTGTAACCTCAGCTGATGTGTCTGTAAAAAACCTAAATAATGGCAAGCTTTTCAAAGTTCATGAAGTAAAAATGCCAAAGCATTCGACCTGTGTGGGAAAACCTTCTGTCGGGGGCTGGCTCTCATTTTTCAATTAACTTCATTTGCTGATCAAAATAAGAGTTGTTGGTGTCATAATTAAAAGAGTGGAAGCAGCTACATGGATGGCTCTGTTCTTTCTGTGTTCAGAAGGGACTGTGTTCTATAAATATGTAAAGTTATCACAGTAAATAAATGAACTTTATGTGCAGCCAAAGTGCTCCTTGGGGACAGGAATGTAACCAGTAACCGCCAGAGAGGGAAATAAACAAACTGGCTCCCTGGGGCATTGGGTGTCACCAGGGGGCTGTCTGTACCAGGGAGGAAGTAGAGGCTCTCCTGGGGAGAGGGAGTTTCTTCACTGTGTAGTAGTTGTTCACCAGTCAGATGAGAAGCAGAGACATCAGCCTGTCTCTTCAAATCTCAGGACATCTGAGATGAGAACCTCCCTTTAGAATGTGGGGGTAGCTCATCTGAAGAAAAGCTAGACATGAGGAGATCCCTAAGCAACACACTGCCTGTGTCACGTGCAGATTAAATCCGTTCTGCGTGGCCTTTCTTGCACCACTTTGCCTACATTCTCACCAGCTCTGCCCTGCTGCCCTTTCTGCTTCCAAGGCCTTCCCTCCCACCCAGGTCCCCAAGCAAACAAGCACTGATCCCTCTACACAGCCAGGAAATGTGCCCTCCACCTCCTAGAACTGTGAAATGACTCTGCCATCTCTGAAGGCTACACTTAGCTTGCGTCCCCAGCCAGTGTTACCCTGAGCTAACAGTGGGCCACTCAGGTTCCTGGAAAGAATACTAGAGCAAAGTGTCCAGAGTGGAAACAAAGTTAGGAATGAGGGCCCAGCTTGTTGGCTAATTTCTGTGGTCAAGCCTAGGTCCAAGAGTTGATGAGCCCGAGTCTTGGGCTCCTTAGCTGTTACATGAAGACTATGTAATAAGTGACCTCTAAGTCTTATTTTCAATTTAAATATGATCCAAGTTTCATTCTATGGTATGGGGTTAGGGGTGGGGCTGTTTAGGGCTGTTTATGTGCCTGCTTTCAACCCTGGAGAACTCCTAAACCCATTCATAATGTTTTGCTAACTTTCCCTACAATTCTAGAATTTATCCATGAAAATATAAAGGGATACAATGGAGGCCACTCTGTGACAACATTTTTCTAAACATGTTATCTCCATCTGTGCATTCCAGGATCCCACTGGAATCTTTGGGCTGATGGACAAATCCATTCTGAAGTCAATGTTCTTTAAAAACTATTTGACATTATTTATTCTGTGTGTGTGTGTGTGTGTGTGTGTGTGTGTGTGTGTGTGTGTGTGTATACCGTGGCATACATCATGTAGAAATCATACAACAACTTCTGGGAGTTGCTTCTCACCTTCTACTTCATGGGTCCCAGGAATTAAACTCAGGGCACCAGGCTTGGTGGCAGTGTCTTTACCTGCTGGGTCATGTGGCTAGTCCCTAAATTTATGTTTTTAATGAATGGTAGCTAATTGTGTGTTTTATTTCAGTGGCAGGTGTTCATTTTTTTTTGTTTCATTTTAAATTTTCTTTATTTGGTTGCTTTTTATATCACCTGAAGCCCAGACTAGCCTTTGGACTGATCCTCTGCCTTGACCTCCTACGCGTTGGGATTATGGTATGTACTAGCACACTTGGTTTTGATGATTGATATATTTTTAATTGGCTGATTTAAGGAAGAAGGCCAGAGCTATAACAATCAAATAGGAAGTGAAGGGTTGTGGCTACCTGTGGAGCCAGTCCCCAGCAGCACAGGGCTCAAAGAAAAGTCACAGGTTCACAGATCCGGAGGCACTAGACTTTTTTATATGAGGGTGTTAAGGGCAAAGAACACTCACACTCTATTCTCTGTTATTTTTTTGTGTGCTCTATGTTCTCTTTTCTTAACTCTATCCAGAAATGTCCCTTCTATCTCTCTGGATGTTTTTCTTCTAACTCTCCTGATGTTCTCCTCTTAATTTGCTCATCCCTCCTAATTCTACTTATTCTTGATGTTTTCCTTCTAACCTATTTTAACTCTATCTCTGTTCTTTCCCTTACAGCTTATATACCCCAGAAAAATATTTCAGGCAATATAAAAGTTACAATGTGGTTACATTCTATTTTTCAAATGAATGATTATACGTGCTGCCCTCGACCAGCAAGGAAGATGCGACTCTGGGAAGATCTTCTTCATGCAGTTTTAATCAGGATCCTTGAACATGCATCTTCTGACCCGCGGGACCCCGGGGGACCCCTGCACAGGCTTAAATACCCTTGCGCTAACCAACCCCAGTGATCTACATGGACCCTGCAGATAGGCTACTCTAATGCAGAAGCAGACAGGCTGAACAGACTTAACCAAATAAGGGCTTGTTTACACCAGAGAGTGCTCACCCTCGGGGAGGTGGAAGGCGGAAGCCAGTGCCATCTTTAAGGCGAGGCACTTCGCAGCTCTCTACAAATGATTACAGGTAAAAACATGTTTTTTATCTCCTTTACATGACTGAAACAATGTCACCCTGATAACCCACACACATTGACATCTAAGCAACTAAGTACAGATTAACAGAATATGGACAAGCAGAAAGTATTTCTTCTCAGCCAGCTCTTCTGCTAGGGAGCTGCTTATTGTAGTTACAAAGAAAGAATCAATCACCTTATTATTGATCTTGAAATTTAATTGCATAAGGATTCTTACAGGAATTACAAACCTAAATTTTTATACATAAAGAAAGTCATCTGAGTTTTAAATCTCTAGGGTGTATATTCACTCATCAATAGTTTCTTATATCAGGAGATTGAGGGCAGAAATGGCTACAAGGAGTTAATCAGCATCTTTGATCATCAACCAACCCTAGGAAGGAGAGTACCTCAGCTAGTAAGAAATGGGCTGCTTTGTATTTTTGACCTCAGCTATATGTCCTTGTGAACTTTAGACTACTTTCTGGCGGTTTTCATCTTAAAGCTATAACCTGAAGGCAGGGTTTAAATGAGTTCACCAGACCCAAGATAATGATAAATATGTATTTATTAGGGAACACAAATATTACTAAACAACCACCTCAGTCTTCCTGTTACAGAAGGTGGAGTCTCTGCCTTTCTGATGCTCACTGTAACCCAGGAGAGTGAGCCAGCCTCTCCTCTATCTTATAAGGGGTCACATCTGCACACTGAAGCCATGACCATAGGGTGTGGCCACCGCCGCAAGTTCACTGGCAAAGCAAGATGCCACTACAGTTATCAATGATTTGATCTAATCTGAAGTTATTTTAAAGCTTTGTTTCAGCTAATGATACACTGTGAAACCTGTGAAGATATATCCCAACATCAAGGTTAAAAGAATTTAAGCTAATTGGACTACTGGGACTCAATAGTTTTTCATAATCATTAACCTAAGCCACAGTCTAGGTGGTCCTCAAGAGAAATTCATGTGTGTGACACTTCCTTGTTTTATTTTTTTTCATCAAAACTGTGTTTAAACTAATGTTATTGTTATCAGTTATACAGTACAGCTTAGGAAGAAATCGTCTTCATAATAGTCCACAGGAAAAAACGCTAACTGGAATGTGTTTCCATGAGATAAACACACTGTAATACAGGCAGTGGGAAATCTCCCCCACCCCACCCCCCACACACACACCTATTCATACCATGTCAGTTACCAGAGAAAGGTGACAGCAGCTAATACATAAAGGCAAAGCAGAAGCAAAAGACATTCTAGAGTCTGTGGTCTCAGGGCCTTGACTATCTGAGATTCACCTATCAGTGATTTTCCTCCTGGTGGGCTGACACCTGAACTTCAGTTGCCACCTGCTGCTCCTTGACACAGCAGGGGACACTAGCCCACTTGAGCTTATGTCCCTTGAGGCCTTGCACTTCTCCCCCATTCCCTCTGCCTTGCTAAAAACCATTAGATTACATTCCTAAAGCTAGCCACCAAGGTCTATTCTGTTATTTGGCCACTTCCTGTGATGTCCCTGAGTTGTGCTTTACTATTATTATAGGGCCGTTAAGTATCAGTGCATCTGGGTTTTCAACTTTCTCAAATGCTGTCAATATTTTACTGTAATTTATGTTCTGATATTTATGTATATTTGTTAAAACTGTAAAAAATATTTTCACGATTTTTTTCCAAAACCTGTGCAAAATGTATTGTTATGTGTAACTCAAAACTATTTGTGATCTACTGCTTGCATGTAAGAGACCAGGATATATAACTCTTATATTCTAAATGTATACATACTATGTATATATGAATATTTAAAAATGGGGAATTTCACAAAAAAAAAAAAAAAAGAAAAAAAGAAAAAGAAAAGAAAGGCTGACAACTAAGGTCCAGCTACTGAAGTATTGAAGTCCAGCAATCAGAAGTCCCCTTTGGTTCACCTAATTAGAATGCCCGAATAAAATTAAACCCTTGATCCTGGCACAGGGTTTCCCCCTGTACCTTTATAAACTTCCATTTTCCTATGTTCCATGACTGTCTCCTCTCTCTCCAGAGGCAGTCCTTTGTCCCTCTGGAATAAATGTCCCTTCCCCCTTTCCCTTGACCCCTTTCCCTTGACCCCTTGTTCCCTATCTCTTTTACTAACACATCCTACCCCATTTGAATACAGACCTCCCTCTTTTCTCCTCTTAAATTATACCTTCAAAGTCATTTGCAGCTGGTTTTCTGTCTGACAGAAACACTTTAACTTTTCTTTCCCACTTAATAAAGACCTCTCTATGAAAACAGGTGTTTGGGTGTGGTTTGTGCCTAATCTGTGGTCTGAGAAGAAGCCCCAGTTGTGTGGAGGTCTCCTTCAGGAACGACTTGGAAAATTTTTGTACAGAAATCTTGCCAATAAGCAACACCATATTGTTTTTAAATGTACGTTATTCAAGTAGGAAGCTAAAGCATTCAAGAATTCTCTAGAATGCATTAATACGTTGGCATTGCAGAGTGTGAAAATTTAACAGGCCATTGTCACATAGCAAAGAATGGCTTCAAACCTCTACTTATCTGGACAATTCTTAGCAAAAATGAGTCATTATTTTGGAAAACCACCTTCAATAATCTACAAACTGATTAAAATCCATCCAGAACTTTTGCATGAGTCACTTTCCAGTTAGATACAGAAAGATGCATTGAAACAGATACACACCCAATGCAATTTAATAATGGGAAGAAAAAAAAAAAGAATGTTCAAATAAGCAAGAAGCCTATTATAATTTTTTGATGGGTATGATGATCAATTTTCACTGCCACTTTAACCAGATTTACAATCATCTACGAACTTGAGATCTACTGGGGGTGTCTGAGACTGTTTCAAGGGGGACTGAGGGGACCCCAGGATGTAGGTGGCAACATTCCCTAATGTACAGAAATGGATGGAATAAAAGACAAGGAGAGAACATGCTAGCACCCGTGTCTATAATCTGTCTTCGGTCCCACTGATATATGAGCATGTTGCCATGGAGCAACCTAACACTGTGCCTTCAGCACCATGATGGACCATATCCATTCAAAGAATTAGCCCAAATAAGTCTTTCTTTCTCTAAGCTGCTTCTTGACAGGTGTTTAGCCACAGCAAACATGAAAGTAGGTAATCCAATGCATTACCATGCTTTAATGTGTGAATTTATCCCATTTCT
Source organism: Cricetiscus sungorus (assembly GCA_030556225.1). NCBI lineage: Eukaryota > Metazoa > Chordata > Mammalia > Rodentia > Cricetidae > Cricetiscus > Cricetiscus sungorus. The sequence goes on from JANBXA010000114.1 coordinate 15,732,593, forward strand.
ATTTGGGGTTTATTATGAGGGGCAGAACATGAGTTCTATTTTATTATTCCCTCTAGGACAGAAAAAAAAAAAAAGGATCACAGTAGAGAATCATACAGAGAAAGATGGTTAAGAACTGCATCAGGAAAGAGGCCTTACTCAGCTAGAGAGTGCCAGCTAGACCCGCCTATCTGTGCAGAAACATCCTGAGTATCAGCCCAGCCTTTGTCCCCCATCTCCAGGCCTTGGCTAGAGGTGAGTCTGGGTCTAATCCCGCTGGGGTGGATTCTCCCCTACACCCTTCCCCGGGAAATCCCTGGGTGGGTCCTGGATGTCGCTGCCCCTGCATCCTGTCCCCGCCAAGAGTGCTCTTGGAGCTCCAATATACCCCCACCCACCCTCACCCAGAGCCTGCCCTCCCCCTACCCACTCCTATCCCCTGCCCACTGTCCCACTGCTCTTGTTGAGCACTGAGCCAGAGGATGGAGCCAACAACCCAGCCACCTTCCCGGAAATTCCAGGAACCGATCTCAGCACAATACACCTGCCTATCCACGTGGGACCACCCGTAATTTCCACCTGCCTGGTCTTTGACCCCCACCACCAGTCTTCTACTGGAGTTCTGGGCCCTTCACAGAGATCCACCTATCTCTGCAGGACCACTCTGAGTTCCTGCTGCCTGGATTCTTGACCCCCATCTCAGGACTCTACTAAGGAGGCCCTACTCAGCTAGAGAGTGCCAGCTAGACCTGCCTATCTGTGCAGAAACATCCTGAGTATCAGCCCAGCCTTTGTCCCCCAACACTAGGCCTTGGCTAGAGCTAGACCTGACTATCCCTGAGGAAACATCCTGCAGGCTAGCCTCTGCCAAGGAAGGCCTCAGCTATCCTCTGCTGGAGTCTAATCTTTGACCCCCATCGCTGGGCCCCTGCCTACGGAGAGACCACCTAGAGAGCTTGGACCACCCAGAGCTACAGACATTGAACCTCTGACCCACCTAAACCCATAGAGAAAGGGAGAGACCCCACCAACACCTACTGGAGGAAGTTATGAGAAGACAGCAATACAAGAAAACATCTAACATCAGAAAGACAAGCATAACACCACCAGAATCTAGGGAATCTACACCAACTAGACTGGAACACAACAAAGGAAATGAATCAGAAGAGAACGACCTAAAAATTATCATCATAAAAAATGATAGAAGCCCTCAAAAAAGATGTGAGAAATCCCTTAAAGAAATGGAAGATAAAACAAACAAAAAAAATGGAAGAAATGAATAAATTTCTTAAAGAAAGTACAGAAATCCAAAAAAAAAAAAAAAACAATTAAACAGGTGAAGGAAACATTTCAAGACTTGAAAACGGAAATGGAGAAAATAAAGAAACACAAACCAAAGGAATGCTGGAAATAGAAAAACTGGGTAAACGATCAGGAACTGCAGACACAAGCATAACCAACAGAATTCAAGAAATGGAAGAGAGAATCTCAGGTGCTGAAGATAAACTAGAGGAAATAGATTCATCGACCAAAGAAAATTGTAAATCCAACAAATGCTTAACACAAAACATCCAGGAAATGTGGGACACTGTGAAAAGGCCAAACCTAAGAATAATAGGCATAGAGGAAGGGGAGGAAGCCCAGCTCAAAGGGGCCAAAAATATATTCAACAAAATCATTGAGGAAAACTTTCCCAATCTGAAGAAGGACATGCGCATGAAAGTACAAGAAGCATACCGAACACCAAATACACTGGACAAAAGAAAAAAAAAAGTCCCCTCAACATATAATAATCAAAACACCTAACATACAGAATGAAGAAAGAATATTAAGAGCATCGAAGGAAAAAGGACAGGTAACATATAAAGGCAGACCTATCAAAATTATGCCTGACTTCTCCATGGAAACCCTAAAGGCCAGAAGGTCTTGGATAGATGTTCTACAAGTACTAAGAGTCCACAGATGCCAGCCCAGGTTACTATACCCAGCAAAACTCTCAATCACTATAGATGGGGAAAACAAGATATTTAATGACAAAGCCAGATTTTCACAGTAGTTATCTACAAATCTAGCCCTACAGAATGTTTTGAAAGGAAAACTCCAACCCAAGGAAGTTAACTATGCTCACAAAGACGTAGGCAACAGATAATCCCATTTTACCAGAAACCAAGGGTAAAGCAGGACAAATATATTCACAATAGCACTGCCAAAAACAAATCTAAAACAAACAAGCCTTAACAATCAATGGTTCTTACTCTCCCTCAACATTAATGGTCTTAACTCGCCTATAAAAAGACACAGGCTAACAGAAGGGATATGAAGACAGAATTCATCCTTCTGCTGCATACAAGAAACACATCTCAGCTTCAAAGATAGACATTACCTCAGGGTAAAGGGCTGGGAAAAGATCTTCCAATCAAATGGACCCAAGAAGCAAGCAGGTGTGGCTATCCTAATATCTAACAAGTTAGACTTCAAACCAAAATTAATCAAAAGAGATGAAGACGGTCATTTCATATTCATTGCAAGAGAAATCCATCAACACAAAGTCTCAATTCGGAACATCTATGCCACAAAAACAGAGGCACCCACATTCGTAAAAGAAATGCTACTAAAACTCAAAGGTCACATAAAACCTCACACACTTATAGTGGGAGACTTCAACACACTACTCTCACCACTAGACATGACCACCAATCAGAAACTCAACAAAGAAACAAAAGAACTAACAGAAGTTATGTCTCAACTGGGTTTAACAGACATCTATAGAACATTCCATCCAAACACAAAAGAATATACTTTCTTCTCTGCTCCACATGAAACCTTCTCTAAAATTGACCAAATTACTAGGTGGCATAACAAACCTCAACAGATACAAAGGAATTGGAATACTCCCCTTTATCTTATCAGACCAACATGCTTTAAAATTGGAATTCAATAACAACACAAATCACAGAAACCCTACAAACTCATGGAAACTGAACAATGTGCAATTGCACCACACCTGGGTCAAAGAAGAAATAAAAAAAGAAATTAAGGACTTCCTAAAATTCAATGAGAATGAGGACACGACATATCCGAACTTATGAGACACCTTGAAAGCAGTGTTACGAGGGAAGTCCATTGCACTGAGTACCCATATGAAGAAAACAGATGATAGTCACATTAGAGAATTAACAGCACAGCTGAAAGCCTTGGAACAAAAAGAAGCAAACTCACCCTGGAGGAATAGACACCAGGAAATAACCAATTTGAGGGCTGAAGTCAATAAAATAGAAACCAGGAAAAATCAATGCAACAAAGAGTTGGTTTTTCAAGAAAAATCAACAAGCTAGACAAACATTTATCCAAACTAATGAAAAAGCAGAGAGAGATCATGCAGATTAAAAAAATCAGAAATGAAAAGGGGGACATAACAATGGACACAGAGGAAATCCAGACAACTTTCAGGTCATACTTTGAAAACCTGTACTATACACAATTTGAAAATTCAAAGGAAATGGATAAATTTCTGAACAACTATTACGTACCAAAATTAAACCAAGAACAGACAAACAACTTAAATAGACCTATAACCCCCAATGAAATCTAAATAGTCATCAAAAGCCTTCCAACCAAAAAAAAGCCCAGGGCCAGATGGCTACAGTGCAGAATTCTACCAGAAATTCAAGGAAGAGCTAATTCCAATACTCCTCAAAATGTTCCACACAATAGAGACAGAAGGCATATTACCAAACTCTTTCTACGAGGCCACAATCACCTTGGTACCCAAGCCTCACAAAGATACAACTAAGAAAGAAAACTACAGACCAATATCCCTGATGAACATCGATGCAAAAATACTCAATACAATACTGGCAAACTGAATCCAAGAATACATCAGAGAAAGCATCTACCATGACCAAGTAGGCTTCATCCCTGGATTGCAGGGATGGTTTAACATACGAAAATCTATCAACGTAATCCACCACATTATGACTGTCTCCCTAGATGCTGAAAAAGCCTTCGACAAAATTCAACACCCTTTCATGAAAAAGGTCTTGGAGAGATCAGGGATAACAGGAACTAATAAAACTAATAAAAGCAATATACTGTAAACCAACAGCCAACATCAAACTGAATGGAGAGAAGCTCAAGGCGATTCCTCTAAAATCAGGAACAAGACAAGGCTATCCTCTCTCTCCATATCTCTTCAATATTGTACTTGAAGTTCTAACTAAAGCTATAAGACAAGAAAAGGAGATCAAGGGAATCCAAATTGGAAAGGAAGAAATCAAACTGTCTCTCTTTGCAGATGATATGATAGTTTACATAGGTGACCCAATAAACTCTACCAGGGAACTCCTACAGCTGATAAACACCTTCAGCAAACTAGTAGGATACAAGATAAACTAAAAAAAAAATCAGTAGCCCTACTTTATTCAGACAACAAAGAGGCTGAGAAAGAAATCAGAGAAAGATCACCCTTTACAATAGCCATAAACAACATAAAATATCTTGGGGTAATGCTTACCAAACATGTGAAAAACATATAGAATAAGAACTTTGTGGCTTTAAAGAAAGAAATTAAATAAAATACCAGAAAATGTAAAGATCTCCCATGCTCTTGGATTGGAAGGATAAATATAGTAAAAATGGCAATCTTGCCAAAAGCAATCTACAGATTCGATGCAATCTCCATTAAAATCCCAGCACAATTCTTCACTGACCTTGAAAGGATAATAATCAACTTTGTATGGAAAAACAAAAGACCCAGGATAGACAAAACAACCCTGTACAATAAAAGAACTTTAGGAGGCATCACCATCCTCTGTAGCTCTACTACAGAGATATAGTTCTGAAAACAGCCTGGTATTGGCACAAAAATAGACAGACCAATGGAATCAAATTGAAAACCCAATATTAACCCACACACCTATGAACACCTGATTTTCGACAAAACAGCTAAAAGAATACAATGGGGGGAGGAAAGCATCTCCCCCCACAAAGACAATGTGGCACATCTATACAATGAAATACTACTCTGCAGAAAAAAAAATAACGAAATCTTGAAATTCGCAGGCAAATGGATGGAACTTGAAGAAACCATCCTGAATGAGATAACCCAGACAACAAAAAGAGGAACAGGGTATGTATTCACTAATATATGGATTTTAGACCTAGAGCAAAGGATCACCAGCCTATAATTCACACCACCAGATGAACTGGGATACAAGGTGTATTCTAAGAAATTCATATATGGTCCCTCACAAAAGGGGGAAGGGACAAGTCCCCCAGAGCACATGGGAAATGGGGGGCAATGAATGGAGAGTAAACTAGGAGAAAGGGAAGGGGAGGAGAGGAAAACGCGTGTGACTAGATAGATTGAGTCAGGGTAGGAATAGAAGACAGAAATACAGAAATGGAGAGATGGGGGGGGAGAGGGAGAGAGGGAGGGAGGGAGGGAAGGAGGGAGAGAGGAAGAGAGGGAGGAACGGAACATAAAAGAGGGAGCCATTATTGGTTTAAAGAGAAAACTGAATCTAAAGAAAGGTCTAGAGACCTACAAGACTGACTCCAACTAACAATTTGAGCAACCGTGGAAAGGCTACCATAAATGCCCTTCCCTGATAGTGAGATCATCAACTAAATTATCCACCATCATGGAGCCCTCATCTAGTACCTGTTGGAAACAGAAACAAACACCCATAACTAAATACTGAGTCGAACTAGAATCCAGATGCAGAGAGCGGGGACAAGACCAGGTTGCAGAAACACACAAAGGCAGCTGACCTGAACAAGGAGGAGCTAATGGGCCCCCTCAGACTGATAGCTGGGAATCCACCATGGGACTGACTCAGACCCCCTGAATATGGGTCTCAGCTAGAAGGACTGAGCAATTTTAGGGGACCTCAGACATTAGAAACAGGATCTATTCCTGCACAAAAGGACCTTGCGGACACATCCCCCATGGAAGGATACTCCCTTAACCTAGAGACAGGAGAGAAGTCCTAGTCCCTACTTCAAATAACTTGACAGATTTACATGACCCAACCTGGATAGCATAGCCCTACAAGTGGAATGGGGGTGGGGGATGGGAGGGGAGGGTGGCCAGGGTGCATGTCACAAGGAAAAGAGGGTAAAAGGAGGAGAGGGAGGGAAGGAGGAATGGAGGAAGGAAGGGAGAGAAAACTGGGATCAATATGTAAAATTTTTAAATTATATTTTATATTTTAAAATATATTTAAATATATTTAAAATTATATTTTAAAAAAAGTTGCACCTCCCCCCCAAAAAAAGAACTGCATCAGATAACTTTGGCTGAAGACTCCTGTTTGAGGACACCAAGAAGCTTTCTAATTAAAGGTCACAGAAGTCACATTGCAGGACTGAGAGAGCAAGCACATGCACCCTCTGCTTCCAAATGTCATATAGGCAGTTATACAAATATCTTCACCTGTACCACAGACTATAAAGATAAGGAAACTCCCCTGAGTAAGAAACATTACATGGAGAGCCCTGAGGAGGCTCATGAAGCTCTTCTTGACCTTCCTGGAACAGGCAGAGAGGGAACAATTCACAGGACTGATTTCTAGGTTTCCCTCAATATGGAGCTCTTGGTCCTTAGACTAACCAGGCAGAATGGAGCCTTGAAATACTGTCTACTCACTGTCCCTTCTAGAACGTTCTCTGGAGTCCCCCTCTCTATCGGTTACTTATAAGCCACACAGACAGCAGCACAGGAAAGTCAAAATCTTCTACCCTCAGCTGTATCTTAGCTTAAATTCACCCATCAAACAGTTGTTTCCTACTTCCTGTTCCTAATGAAAACCTGCACTCCGTATTGGCAGCAGATGACACAGCTTCCTTTGTTCAGTGCAAATGAGCAATCTTGGCACAGCTTTCTGTTCTTCAATATATTAAAATTAGCCTGTATGTTTTCATGTCTACTCCAGAGTCTGGCAGCATAGCTGTAGACAAATACCAGTCCCCTGACCACTACTGTAAATCAGGAATGTGTCTTCAGTATGGCCACAACCACCCCACTGTTAACTTGTTCTTCCTAGCAGCTATGAAGACAATGCAACATGTTGTCAGTCAAAGGCTTCCTGTGGTTCTTAGTATGACTGTAGACCGACTGTTCTCTCTGCAATGTGGAGGAGAGAACCCAGCCTCACACTCTGCACTCTCCAGTGTCTGAATAGAACCAGAAGGGAAAGTTGTAGGGGTCCCATTGTGCAGCTGGCATGCTTGTATACCCTTAATAGTAATTAGTGTTTCTCCAAATGCTTATAGGATTTCCTCAAACTCACTGTCAGCTAAGCTTCTGAGTACATAAAGTCTTACAGTGCCCTAGGATTTCCAGGGCTATAAACAGCCTTGGTACATCAAGGGCACTGTCCTGTGATAGTGCTTTAATCCAAGCCCAGTATTCATTTTCCAGACCATGCTTAAGGCTAGTTTGCACACATCTTCCATGCAAGTCATCTGAGATCTTATGGCAGGAGAAAAAGAATAGAGAATGAGGAGTGTACAAAGAAGCATGCAGTATGCAAATTACCTAAAAAGGTTCCAAACCGCAGGACACAGACACCTCTGTATTCATCACCTTTCTTCAGGACCTTAGAAGTTTTCCTTCTAATAAACTTTCTGCATTTGCCTCTGTTCAGATTTTTGTTCAAGAAGACAAAAACCTGGAAACCCCAGAGGTGACTCCTAGACACAGAAGTTCACAGAAGCAGTGTAGGACCAGAGGGGTTGAAGCTTATTTGTGAAGCTTCTAGAGGAGAAAAATGCCCAGCTCTCCTTTAAAGCACATCGGCCTTACATTTTAGGCAACTTGAGGGTTTGTGTCCAAGGGAGGGTTGGCATTGGATAAAAAATGAACTATTTTTTCTCTTCAAATAACAATGTATCTTTGATAGAAAAGGGATGATTAGAGAGATGGGGATTTCTTCTCTCATTGTATTGCCATTGGGCTGCCATCTTTTTTTTTCTTTTCTTTTTCTTTCTTTTTTTTTTTGTTTTGTTTTTACAAGCTTTTTCTAACTCAGCCTAAGAAATCTCACATAACACTATTTATATATAAGCTCACAACTCTTAGGAATATTGTTACCATTTAACAAAAAGGGGCAGAGAGGTTAAGTAACACACTTAAGAAAGACCACTGAGCTGATGACCACAGAGCTAGAACAGGAACTCAATGCCCAGCCCCAGCGCCCAAAACCTTAACCATTCCACAAAACAACCATGAGATGTGACCATTTGTCACTCCACGCAAAGGCACAGGGCTTTGCTGGAGATGAGAGAGAGAAATGGGTAGTAAATAAGTAAAAAATAAATGAGCCAAGAGATGCAGGCGCCTTTGCATCTACAAAATCCATATTCAACTACAATAGTGATGTAACCCTGATTATAAAATATCAGCTAGTTCACTCTGCCTTGTCGCGATGTCAGGCTCTAGTCTGGAACCCCAAGTTCTTCAGAAGACAATATCTAAGGCACTTGCCAAGATTGTCAAGAATTTATAGGTACTTATAATGCCATACAGCATTTGCTTCTTTTTCTTCCTTTTCTGCAGCGTCACAAAATAAAATCTACTTTCAGAATATGAGTGTGGGCAAGTAAAGCTATAGTGGAAGGGAACTTGTTTTTGAAATGTCATTAGATGGCCCAGCTCTGTTACATCACCAGCTGTCCCTAACTACCTTATCACTGTTCTCCTCTGCCTCTTAGTCCTCTTCCTCCTCATTCTTCCACTCTAAGCACCCATCATCAATATATTCAAAACGCAACAAGTTTTCTTTGGGGTTATATTCTTACCAATATACTTCAGTCTGTTGGATCTGACTATCCAAGTCTCACTCTATACACAAATAATACACTTAACACAAAGATGCTGAGGCTGTCCAAGCCTCATCCTCTACATAAGCAGTACCATTTAACAAAAGGGGCAGAGAGGTTAAGTAACACACTTAAGACCACAAAGCTGACAACCACAGAGCAGGGTTTTGACCTTCATGCATGCAAGTTTTGTCCTTAATTAGCTAATCTCCTGAAGACATTATTCTATAAAGATGCAGCATCTTCTTATAGATCTAAATACAAAACTTTGCAGTTGGTCATACCATTTAGTTGTATTTGTTAATTTTTGCCAACGTTAGCATGTAATACTAACTTTCCAAAGCAAAGGTTTAAAAAAATACTATTACTTCCTCAAATTATTTTGTCATACAATTCCTAATCCTAACCACTCTGTTAGAAGGTGTGTGTGTGTGTGTGTGTGTGTGTGTGTGTGTGTGTGTGTGTAGTCATTGTGTAGCTTGAGTAGGGAAAGGGATAAGTATGGAACACAGGGAATTCCTGGAGAAGTAAAACTATTCTACAGAATGCCATAATAATGGGTCCATGCCACTGTACATTAACCCAAATCAAAAAAGCATGTAAAACTAGGAATAATTAAGGTGATTATAATTGCTCTGAGAAACAGCATCTGAAAAACCAATAACATGTGCAGTAAAGAGTTTAACTTAGACAAAAACAGAGGGAGATATATGTGTGTATGTATGTATGTATGTATAATATTTATTAAGAGGTACTTTACTTGGTCTTATCTCCTGGGCTATTTGTGTGGATCCATATCTGGATAAGTTTCACTGTCTTGTAAATTTCAGAGAATGAATTACTTTTCTTCAGACAGGACATTTATTAGGTCATTAGGACTTGAGTTAAGATGTAAGACGCTACGAGCACTAGGCTCAGTCTCTGTTTTAGCTTCATTTATATGATACGATAAGACATTCTGACAAAAAAGCAAGTTGCACAAAATAAAAAGAGATAAAAGTCTTGAGTTGCATTTTATTATACCATAGTTCAACAAAACTGGAAATCAATAGCAAGAAAAACAACAGTACCACAAATATATAGCAACTGAACAACAATACACTTTTATATGACTAGTAGGTTATTGAAGAAATCAGGGAGAAAGTTAAAATTCCTAAAAACAAATAAAACTGAAAGCACAACCAATCAAAACTTTTAGGCTATATCCAAGGCAGCTGTAAGAGGATCAGCTATTGCTAGGACTGCTTACCTTAAAGACAGGCATATCTTAGATAAATAATCTAATAATACACCTAAAGTCCTTAGAAAAATAAGAATAAATCAAACCTCAGAGCAGTAGATAGCAAAAAATTAACAAAGATGAGGGCGAAAATTGTGAGATGGAGGGTAAAAGAACAACATATGTAATGGATCGAACAAATAGTTGTTTTTTTAAAAAAAAAAAAAATAACCCTCAACTTTAAGAGTGAGGGGGGAGTGAGACCCAAATTAATAAAATTAGGGAAGAAAAAAAGGAATATTACTACAAAGAGTCACTGAGGAACACTTAGAAAACTTATATTCCAGAAAACTCGTAAAATCTAGAAATGATCAAATATCCTATCAAAATTAAATCAAGAAAATACTAAAAATTTGAACAGATCTGTAACAATAAATTGCATTAAAGTAGTAATAAAACATAGTGAACAATGGAAATACCAGAACCAAGTGGCTTCATGGTCAAACTCTTCCAAACCTCTAAAGAGATAACACCAATGCTCTTTAAACTATTACATGGATCAGTCTGGAAGGAACAATATCAGACTCATTCTCTGAGTAAGCACTATCTTAATACTAAATTTCTTGCACATACAAAAGCAAAAAGGAAACTCGTCAACTAATTTCCTTCATGTATTAATATTATAATAGAAAAAATGCCAATAAAATTCTTTCAAGTTGAGTTCAAGGTACTCAGGAAAATGACACAAGTTGACCAAGTTGGTCTCAGTTTAGGGACACAACTTTGGTTTAACATATACAGGTCAGTGTGATTGTCAGCACAGATGGGTCAAAGGACAGAAACCACATGGTCATCTGAACCCATAGTGATCAATATCACTTCATAGCAAAATCCTTAAAGAAACTGTTGTAGAAGTAAACTACATTAACATGATAAAGACTATATGACAAACTTGTAGGCAACGTTATATTAAAAAGTGAAAAATCAATACTGTTTCCTCTAAAATCTGGAATGTGTCAAGGATGCCCACTCTTCATGAAATGAAACAATGGTGCCTACCCTCTCCATTCTTGGACATTATCCAGCTCAACACCTCAACTGAAGAAATAAGAGAAAGAAATAAAAGGGATGCACAAAGAAAATGAGGAAATCAAAGTATCTCTTTGCCAAAATCCTATTTTTAAGAGACCCTAAGAGCTCCACCAGAAAACTCATAAAACTGATAAATTCCTTTTTAAAAATACCAAAGTCACTAGCTCTTTTGCACACCAATAAAAAAAAAGGTTGCCAATAAAGAAATAAGGGGCAAACTTCATTCACAATAACTTAATACCAGGGAATAAACCTAACTAAAGAGATAGAAGATTCCACAATGAAACCTTGAGAAAGCGAGGAAAGAAATTAGAGAAGACATACTCATGGATTATCATAATTAATACATTAGAAGTGGACATAGTACCAGAGTGGTCTTTCAGATTCAAAGCAACCCCCATTAAAACTGCCATGACATTTTTCACAGAACTAGAAAAATCAATCCCAAAATGTATATGGAAGTGAAAAGAACAACAAATAGCTAAGGCAGGAAAAAAAATAATAGTGGAGTTATTTCTATATTTGATCTCAAGTTCTAATACAAAGATTTAGCTACAAAACCAGCAGGGAAGTTGCCCAGAATGGATATAGAGATAATGGAAGAGAATAGCAGACTCACAAATAAGTACACACAGCTATAGCCACCGAATTGTCCACAGTGTCAAAGGCATGAATGCAACTAGATCTGGACCTATCATATATCACAAAAATCAATTTGAAATATATTAAAGGTCTTATTATAATACCTGAAACTCTATAGGAAAACAAACAAAACACTTCAAACCTTAGGCAAAGACTCGCACACAGGTTTCTAGAATCACAGAAAACTCTTTCCAGAATTGACAAATGGGATTACATAACATGGAAACAAAAAGCAAAAGCAAACCTGAATTGAAAGACAGCCCAAAGAAGGTGGATGGGGTGTAGCTTTGCCACTAACACATTACACAGGGGACTCATGTCTAGACTATACAAAGAACTTAAAAAAAATTAAACTTCAAAAGTAAATCATCCAATCAATAAGTGAGTTAATGAACTGAACAAATAGTTCTCAGCAGAAAAAATACACAGCCAATTAAACGCCTGAAAGACATGTTCATCATTCTCATCCATCGGGCAAAATGATAATTAAAACTGGAAGATTTTCAATATGACATCATCATAATGGCTGTCAGGAAACAGCAATGCTTACTGGGAAGGATATAAAAATAAAGTCCTCACACACTGTTTGTGTGATCATAAACTCCGTAACTACTACAGAAGTCAATATGGAGGTTTCTCTGAAGAAAAAAAAAACTGAAAATAGAACTGTCATGCAGTCAAGCACCACCTTTGGGTATATACATGCAGGATTCTGAATCCCCACACCACACAGACATGTGAACATCCATGTTTACAGCAGCAATACAGTGCAGAGCCAGCTGAGGTGTCCATCAATGGACTAAAGCATCAAGAAATGTGGTACATTTATACAATCAAATTTTAATCAGTGGGGAGAAAAATGATATTATGACATTTGAAGGAAAATGGATAAAACTTGAAATCATTGTGTTCGGCTACAGCACTGGCCTTATTGTCATTCATTTTTACACTACAACTGAAAAAAAAAATAAGGAAAAAGCAATGAAGAGAATTTAAATTAATTTCTGTGATTTTATAGCTTAAATCACTGATGAGTTTTTGGTATTTTGAACTGCCAAAAATTTGGTAAGGTATAATTTGATCAACCCGGAGTTTAATAAAAATCTTTGCTCCCAGGACAGAGCACTGGGGTCCCTGAATGCTGTGCTTGCAAGAGAGCTTCTGCTTTGAGCTGACTTAACCTTGATTGGCCTCAGAAATGGCTGATAGGGGTATCTTATCTGTAAATGGAAATCTGAACCTCTGCTCTTATGTGAAGATGATGCTTTAAATATAGAACAATATAACGGGGTAATTACTCTATCAAACTACCCTGTCAATCAAAAAGCCTGACTGCCTGTTGGCCCTATGCATCTGTAGAAAAGTGGGAGCTAAAACCTGCACAGGGTTTGGAACTTTTGGGCCATCCTTTCACTGAATTTCTTTCTTCAGGTTGCTGCAGCAAAACCCAGAGACTTTATAAAGATTCATCTTACCTCACCCTTCTGAAAACTGTTGAACAAGACTAAGTTCCTAGTTCCAGACATCTTGGTGTGTCCACGTGGGGTAAAAAGAGACAGAGCCTTGGGGGGGGTGGTATAACATCATTATTCCTATTCCTGAGGTCTCTGCCCCCATGGCCTAACCACTCCCAAAGGCTCTACCTCCTAACACCATCACTTGGATGTTTGAACGTTACACCACTAAAGAACCTCCTCTCCCTCAGCAGTGATTTTCTGCTTATCGAACCTCAGCTGGGGACCTCATTAGCCTTGAAGGTTTCTTCTCAGCAGCATGAATCTCCTAAACCTCCTTGCTCCCCCCCCCAAAGAAAGGAAGTCTCAGTTAAAAAAAAAACTGCACAGTAGACTGACTGCAGCCCAGTTCAAAAAAAATATATGGGTTCTTTGTTCAAAAAGGAGCAAAAACATCTATCAATACACTAAAATATATAGGGCTTTTTCTTTTATTTCTTTCTCATGACTTACAGTATTTTTTTTTAATTTACCATCCAATGTTACAAATTAAAACTCAGCACAAATGTGGCCACATATCTTGAAGTTATTATAAATGAACATATGGCTTACATGTTGAACCACAACATGTAAAGCTTGTGTGTGTTGTTAGGTCCCAGCCTATCCAAATATACAGAAAGAAGCTCAAAGTGGACTATAGCGTAATTTCTGGCATTATTCCTCAGGAACTTGCAAAACCAGTTCCCATCTGCCAAAAGGAGTCATTTCCCTTAGCTCTGGCAGAAGGGGCATATGGCTCTCCATTGACATGTACCTATGGCTACTTACCAGACTCTCTTGGTCTCTATTCACAAGTACTTGTTATATGTACCAAAGTCTTACACAGGATTCTCCTCCCTCAGTTACTGAGTCTCCTTATAGCCTCTATTCTCTACCATTCTGGGAGTTGCATACTCTCTATCTCTTGCTCTATTGTATGAACTAGTCTCCCTTCTCCTGCAGAGAACCCTGGCATGTGCAGTCTGTTGTCTTGTTGTTTTTGTGGTTGTGATCTGGACCCCTCCTGATGCCTCTGACTATTCTCTTCATCCTATCTACCATACAAACCTTCCATACAATGGAGCAGTCATGACAGCAGTTTCTTTACTACAACCCCTTGCAAACACATATGTATTTCATTCTTACCAGGACAAAGAAGACACTGTATAAAATGGTTTCATCTCATTTTTTGTGTCCTGCACATGGAGACAACCTCAGGCATTAGATTAAAAAAATATAAAAAAAATGAAGAACCAGAGGGCAAGTGAGTGACATCATCATCTGTGTAGCCATCTTCAGTGTAATTATTCAACTAGTGCAAAAAAGCAAAGAGTTTAAGGAAGGATAGCACAGGGCTTCAGCTCACCCCTGCTTCTTTAAAACCCATTGCTTTCTTATTTTCTCAATCAGAAGACATTCGCCAGTGAGAAGAAATGGCCTACATGGGACCCTAGCATCCTGGCTTAGTTTTTCCTCATTTTTCTGGACTCCCTCCAGTCAATGAATTCTACACATAGGACATCAAGAATGCTTTCTACAAATGGTGTGGTACTATAATTTGGATCCAGAACATTCTAAAGCTTGATTCCTAGACCATAAATTTGTTGGAAGGCATAGAAACTTAGTGAGGCAGGGCTAATCAAAGGCTGTTTGTTCACTCTCTAGGATAGTGCTTTGAGAGGGATGTTGAAAATATAGCCCTTTCCCCCTCTCTACTTTTGCTTCCTGGCACCTATGAAGTAAGACACTTCTTCAACCATGTTTCTGTCATGCATCAGAGAATTATGAGAATAAACGAATGCACAAATATAATAAAGAAATAACATTAGTAATTAAAGGGAACCAGAAAGACCAAGAAGATGGTTCAGCTGATACTGCGCTTCCCATGCAAGAGGGAGGGCCTGAGTTTGATTCACATGACAGTCTGAGAGTGGTGGCATGCACCTGTGAAGCTAGACTGGTGAATTGGAGACAGGAAGATGGCAGGGGCTTGCTGACCCATCCACCCAGCCTATCCCTGGAGCTAGAAAGGGTCAGCATTCAAACTCTGAAGTGCTCTTTGCTTGGGGTCATCCAAAAACTGAAAACATCAAAGCACACCCCCCTGAGTGTGGGGCAGACTGTGGAGACATCATCCGATCACCCAGCTTCTGTATCGGGATTTCTTGGAGCGATGCCCCTCTTCTACAAGCTCATCAAACTCTACAGACCTCTGCATTTGTGCTTATTTGATTTATTGCAAGTTCTATTTTCAAAATAACCTGCTTATTTTCTCTTCTAAAGTGAAGGGTTTGAAGGCTTCTTGGGTCCCTTGTTTGGTCCTCTGTGCCCAGATAGATACACACTAAGAATTCAGCAAGACTGCCTTTTATTTTATGTTTGTTTGTATTTTTGATAGGAAGAAAGAAAGGTAGAAGCATATGAAATGGCTATGCGAATACTTTTTGAAGTGATGAAGATTAATACTTTAAATGTCTAGTTTCCCATCTGATTAGTGTATAAGTCTCCTACCCAAAGTTGAATAGGGCTAGTGGTGGTTTGATTGAGATGCCCGCCCACCATAGTCTCAGGCAGTTGGACATTTGGCCCCTAGCTGGTAGCACTGCTTAAATAGGAGATGTGATCTTACAAGAGAAAGTGTGTCATTAGGTGTGTGCTTTGAGGTTACAAAACCTCTTGTCATTCCCAGTTTGGCCTCTATGTCCTGTTTTCAGTTTAAGATGTAAGTTCTCAGCTTGCTGCTCCAAGCTGGCTACACGTCCCTGCTGTGACACTTCTGCATTGTGATGGTGATGGATTCATACCTCTGAAACTATAAGCTCAAACAAACCCTTCCTTCTGTAAGTTGCCTCGGTTCTGGTGTTTTGTCTCAACAACAGATAAGTGAGAGGGCCCAGCGGTTAAAGTTCTTGTTGCACAGAACCTGGGTTCAAAAGACACAAACCCACATAAAAGTCAGACATAATAGTGCACGCCTGTCCTCCCAGCACTCCTAAGGCAAGATGAAAGGCAGAACACGGAATCCCCGAAGCTCACAGGCCATTTCTTACATTCACAGAGGAAGACAAACAGCTAGAGACTCTGCCTCAAACCAGGTGGAAGACAAGGCTGACACAGGAAGATGCCGACTGATCTCCACATATACATGGCATAAGTGCAGCCATTCTCATACAGAGATAGAGGGAGGAGAAGAATATCAGAGGCCAGTCCTTCCTTAGAACACCACCCTGTGTATTCCTACGTGTGATGCAAGCAGGTAGGCCCGCCTGAGACCTCTGCAAGGAGCATTTATCTACCTGGCCTTTTGCTTACAGCTGCTTACTCAGAGATTTCCTAAGTCCTGAAGGTCAAATAACATGAGATGGAAATTAAACTAAATCTTGCCCATAAATGCCTTGACTTCTATTTGCTTAGGTAATGATTCACCGTTTGCTCTAATCTCTGGTCCTGCCATTTGATGCAGCTTATTCTTCACCATGTTTTTTCCTTAAACACTAGTTCATATGGTTATTGTTAAGCCTGGAGCGAAGGTACCAACTCCCCTCTACTATTGGGAGATTGGACCAACTGTCTCCAAAGGAACACCACCTGAGAACACAACACACATACACTTAGACACACACACACACACAGAGAGAGAGAGAGAGAGAGAGAGAGAGAGAGAGAGAGAGAGAGAGAGAGAGAGAGAGAGAGAGAAGGAGAGAGAGAGAGAGAGAGAGAGAGAGAGAGAGAGAGAGGGAGAGAGAGAGAGAGAGAGAGAAGAGAAGATTAAATTACCAAGAGGAGAATCACACTAGACAAGAATATCTTTCATTCTAAGTTTTAGCCCAAAATTCACTAATTCAAAAGTCTTCCTTAAACCCTAAAAACAAATCAGAATTGTTCCTTCCAGATAGGTAGAAAGAGAACATAGCACATAATCACAGTGTTTGGAGATTAGAGGCAGAAAATCACAAGCTCCACACCAGACTGAACTCTTTAGCGAGACACTGCTTCAAAAATAAAATAGATAGATAGATAGATAGATAGATAGACAGATAGATAGATACATAGATAAATCATTAACAAAACAAAAAGAAACAAAGTTGTTTGGGACACAATGCAACCATTCTAGTGGGCCATCCCTGTCTTAGTTACGGTTTCTTTTGCAGTGAAGAGACACCATGAATACAGCAACTCTCATACAGGGAAACATTTAATTGGGGTTGGCTTACAGTTCTGAGGTTTGGTCCATTATCATCATGGCTGGAAACATGGCAGCATACAAGCAGACAGGGTCCTGGAGAAGGAGTTGAGAGTTCTATATCTTGACACACAGGTGACAGAAAGTGGTCTGAGACACCGAGAGGTATCTTGAGCATATATGAGACCTCAAAGCCCACCTCCAAAGTGACAAACTTCCTCCAACAAATCCACATCCACTCCAACAAGGCCACACTTCCCAATGGTGCTACTCCCCATGGGCCTATAGGGGCTACTTCTGTTCAAATTACCACAGTCTCCTTTAGTGATTATTAATCACAGAGAGATCTAGCAGTCCATGTGTATGCCGTATCTGTACCTATGTGGTGGATAAATAATGTTTAACCTAATTAACTGAGAGCCACGGAAGATCAGGATCCATCCCAAGGTAGAAAACAAGGAAAGGTAAAACAAACAAGCAAAACACTCCCTTACTCAGTAACAAATCAAACAGAAATTTTGACAAAGTGAGCATTCCTGCCAAATTAAAAGAGAATATATATTTGATGTCAAAAATTAACCAAAATGGATATTATATTTAAAGACAATTTCAGAAGATTCTAGATCATTTTATTTCTTTAATGTTCAAAAGCAGTGACTGTAATTCCTAGAATCCAGTTCCAAAAAACCTTCCACTTGCTATGACATCTCATGCCATCTACCTGTGGAGGACAGGGCATCTGTCTCAAGTCCAGCCTGGATTAAGTCAACATAACTCTATTCATCAAGTTGACAATCTTAAATGAAAGTCGGTGCTCTATTTGATTTCCCACTGTTATAATATGCCTTCAGCCACAACCACTTTCAAATTGCTTTTCCTGGGGAAGATTATGGTATGATAAGCTTGGCCAGGGCCTTAATAAATCAATTGGCAAGGAGAATAAAAGTGAAAAATGTGCAGAACAAAGATATCAGATCTCATTTACTTTTAATTTTATTCTTCCCGTACACATATATCTTTCTAATGTTCAAACATTATCTCCAAATCATCCATTTAAAGTAAGACTCAAATTAATTTAATGTCCATTTCAAGAATACGCTAAGCAAGCAAACAGAACAACCTCTCAAAGGCCAGGCTATGACACTGCTGTCTCAGGAGAACACCTATGAGGCTTCATTAACTCCTGCGGGAAGCCAATGAACTGCCCTACAACTCAAAGGGGTTCACATAAATTCATAGCACAACAATTAGGAGGAAGCCCTCAGCCTACCTAATAACAGGGATGTTGTGGTCATCATCAGCATTTGTTCCTTAGGAGAAGACAGCAAATGTGTGTTGCAGTCTTCAATCAGCATTTCCTTTAACTGCAGATGCAGGAGCTCCAGAGTGGGTCTGGCTTTCAACACTCTCCATGCCGCCATCCAAGGCCTTCAGGATATAGGCTTGACCCCTCTGGCTTGTTTCTTTAAAGAATCATGAAAAGGACAGCAGTGGCCAATGGGTGGCTTCCTTGCCCCACCTTCTTTTACATAGGCAAGACATTTTCCCAGGATCCTTAACAGAGTTCTCTTTTTGAGGTCATTAGCTAGAAATGGAGCAAAGTGTGGACTAATACCCTACTGCACTCCTCACCAGGTGATTGGCCACAGCTGGATCACATTCGTACATCTAGACCAACTAGCAACAAAAGAGATATAGCTAGTATGATTGGCCTGGGTTAATTACAAGTCACCCCTGAGGTCTCAGCCACTTACCAAACAAATGTAGAGTGTAGCGTTTTCTAGATGAATGGAGGCCTTGAATCAACCGTAGGTTATGTGTTTATCTCACAAAGACACACCTGTAACTAGCTCCATTGTTAGCTATCTAATGCATTGATAATTCAGTGAAGATGAAATCAAGCACAAAATATAGAAAAAATATCAGCACTGAATAGCTGAACCTTTTTTATTCATTTTTTATTCACTTTATATACCAACCAGAGTTTTCCCTCCCTACTCTGCTGCTGTTCCCTCCCCTCACATTCCTCCTACCTGCCCCCCATCCACTCTGTCTCCATCTTCATTCAGAAGGGGTCAGGCCTCCCATGGGAACCAACGAAGCATGAAATATAATAAGTTGAGGCAGGACCAAGAACCTCCCCACCACATCAAGGCTGAACAAGGTATCCCATCAAAGGAAATAGGTTTCAAAGAGCCAGTAAATGCATCATGGACAGGTCCTAATCCCACTACTAGAGACCCCACAAAATACTAAGCTACACAACTGTCACCCAGATGTATTCATAGTCATTCTGTTTGCCTGTATCTCTTTATTTTCAAATTGTGTCCATTTATATTAAGAGATATTATTGACCAGTGATTGTTAATTCCTGATATGTTTTGTTTTGGTGGTGGTGTTGGAAGTGTGTATGTTTCTCTTCTTTGGGTTTTGCTGTTGTGAGATTATGTATTGCCCATGTTTTTGTAGATATAACTGAGTTCCTCGGGTTGGAGTTTTCCTTCTAGTACTTTCTGTAGTGCTAGATTTGTGGATAGGTGTTGCTTAAATCTGGTTTTGTCATGGAATATCTGTTTTTCTCTGTTTATGTTGATTCAAAGTTTTGGTGGGTATAGTAGTCTGGTCTACTTATCCATGGTTCCTTAGTGTCTGTAAAACTTCTGTCCAGGACCTTCTGGCTTTTAGAGTCTCCACTGAGAAGTCAGGTGTAATTCTGATAGGTCTGCTTTTATAAGTTACTTGGCCTTTTCCCTTTGCAGCTCTTAAAATTCTTTCTTTGTTCTGTATGCTTATTGTTTTGATTATTATGTGGTAAGGGGACTTTTTGTCCAGTCTATTTGGTGTTCTGTAAGCTTCTTGTACCTTTATAGGCATGTCCTCCTTTATGCTGGGAAAGGTATATTCTATGATTTTATTGAATATGTTTTCTGTACCTTTGAGCTAGAATTCTTCTCCTTCTTCTATCCCTATTATACTTAGGTATTTTTTGTTTGTTTGTTTGTTTGTTTGTTTGTTTGTTTTTTGGTGTCCCATATTTCCTGGATGTTCTGTTAGTAACTTATTGGATTTAACATTTTCTTTGATTCATGAATATATTTCCTCTATTCCTTCAATGCCTGAGATTTCTTCTTCCATCTCTCACATTCTGTTGGTGATGCTTACACCTATAATTCTTATTTGCTTTCCCATATTTTCCACTTCCAGAATTCTCTCAGTTCGTAGTTTTTTTTATTGTTTTTTATTTAAATGTTTTCAAGTCTTGAACAATTTCCTTAACCTGTTTGACTATTTTTTTCTTGGCTTTCTTTGTGGGATTTATTGATTTCTTCCAAAATTTTGTCTGTCTTTTCCTCGACTTCTTTATTTCATTTCCTCTTTAAGAGCTTCTATCATCTTCATAAAGAAAGTTTTAAGTTTGTTTTCTCATGTTTCAGCTTCACTGGAATGTTCACGTTTTGCTGCTGTAGGATCACTGGATTCTGGTGGCACCATATTGCTCTTTCTGTTGTTGAATATATTCTTACACTGGCATTTACTAATCTTTTCTTCCAACCAGCATGGCCTGTGCCTGTGCCTGTTCTTCCAACTGTTGTAGCTTCCACCTGTGCTTATGTAGTCTTCTTGGGTTTCAGGGGATGGTGTTCAGGTACATGGGGTTGGTGGCATAGTGGGTCTTAGCAGGACAGCATCAGTGGGTGGCAGGGGTAGGGGCACAGATTGGAGGTAAGCATCACAGTTGCTTGCACACTGCTGGGGAATGCAGCAGAGCAGTGGATTCAAATAGCTGAAGCTTTAACTCTAGGTCAAAAGGATTTGTCTTACTTTGAAGACCATTTTGCACTCGATGTTTACCCTAAAGGCTCAATTACTGAATGTTTGAGAATTACCATTTTTCTTTCTTATAGTGACCTTCAACATCTACTAAATGAAAGTTGTTAGACCAAGTCAAGAAGCAAATAGGTGAAGTTAGAGGGAGGTGTGTAAACATCAATGTGGAGGTAGGTTTTTGAGTGTCGGCCTCTTCAGAGGCTGTGCCTTCAGTCAGTACAGAACATTGCCATCCCAGAGGATGCTGGGAGCACCTTTGCCAGCATGCTTCCACCACCCTTACTCAACATTCCACACCTGCCCTTTGGACCACCCATATCCACCCAATCCATCATCACCCTCTCTGTACTCACTTTATGCAGAGGTACCCAAAGTGAATTTGCATTGGTTTCTTATCCTTAAAGTGTGTGAACAAACGGAAAGGGACCCACACAGATGCTTCTCAGATGGCGGCACATAAATGGCCAGTGAGCTTGTAGAACTGTTAATCCCACTAGTCAGAGAAATGCAAATTAAGGTCACAAGGACTTCTGACCTCACATCTGTTAAAATGGCTATTAGAAGATGAAAGGTAAATGTTGGCAAGGATGTAGAATGAGGAATGTAAATTAATGTAACCATGTGGAAAACAGTATTCTGCCAAAAAGTAAAATAAAAATAAAAGTAGATTTCTGTGGTTTAAAAATCCAGAGTATAAATTCAAAGCGAAAATGTCATGTCCAAAATATATCTGTACTCCTATGCTCACTACAGCAGCCAAGACACGGGATCAAAGTGTCTGCTGATAAACAAATAGCATAGGATTTGGGAAGAGAAAGAAATCTTGCCATTTTCTCCAGGAGCTGTGGCATCTGTGTCCATAGAACCACCGCTAGGAGGCAGCACCAGCCTCTTGGCGCTATTCAGTTCTAGGTATATAGACTGATTTCTGTTTGTAGGGTGGGAAGTTTAGGAAACAGACTTAGGTAAGGGAAGGTGGGGAATGAGTATACTCTTTGGCACACATGTAAGTCTTTTGTCTCCCCCATGGCTTTGACAAGTCATAAAGCTGATATTTTGATCTCTTCCTCTGAGGTCCCTTAGTGGGATGTGAACCCCCAAAAAGAAGGAGATCAATAGTGACAACAGCTAACATACCATGCTTTCTGTGTCGTGAGAGCATGGCTTATGGCAGCATGAATAGTGACTTGGGTACATGCTAGAAAAGTGGGTTCAACTGGCCATTTTCATTTCAAAAAAGGGTATGAAAAGTGTTGAGTTCTGGCTCCCCACATAAGCCCATGGAACATTCTGAAACCAAACCCAGTTTGCAGTGCTGCCTGTAAGTACTAGTCACCAGCTTTCCCCTTGGTAGCAGTGTTCATTTTGGTGAATTTTAGGATTTAGAAGGATCCGTGCTGTCCTTCCCCTGCAACGTGCAGGTGTTCCAAGAAGCGTAATTGTCCTTCCGCTGAAGTCCTAATTATCCCACTGGCATGCTCGATGCTATGCTTTTCTGATAGATCACTTCAGTGATCGTTTCTTCATGAATTAATTGGCATTTTCTGTGTGAGTGTCTTGGTTTGAGAATCTCATGTTCTGCCTAGCCAGTATGCAGGATCTTTAGCATAGATGTGTCTTCTTCAGAGAACCTCAGTCCACATTATTAAAAATCAGTTATTAATGGAAGTAACTTTCGGTATTCATCTTTGGAGGAAAGGGGCCTCACTCTCCTTTCTAGGGGCCTTGTGGCTCAGTGTTATGGTTTGCTCCCTGGGACTTGCCACGCTGTCCAGGGGATCCTCATGGCTATGTGCCTAGCTGTATCAAATGTCAGAGTGTGAGTTTTAGATGTTGCTTTATGGATTTGGTTGTTTACTGGTGCTGAAACCCTACCCAGGCCCTCTTGTAGGATAGACATGTGCTTTACCCAATGAGCAAGAGCTGCAGCCTATCCCCACCCCAGTTACCTGATCACAATCTTTCAAAAACAGTCTTGTGGATATATCTACCTTGTTCAAAAATCTTCCTGAGGATAACCTATAATGTTTAAACACAATGATGCATTTAAAAAACACCCTTCTAAAGCCTGAACCATGGCAAGATAGGTCTCAGGAGGCCTCGGTGGTTGAGTGGGAGGAACATAAGATCAAAATATATTGAATATAAGTATGAAATTCTCAGAGACTTGATGCTGGAGCTTTCTGTCCCTGCTGGTCCCGCAGCCCTTGAGCCCCAAATAAACACACAGATGCTATATTAGTTATAAAACTGTTGGATGGTGGCTTGGGCTCCTTATTGACTAGCCCTGTCTTAATTATTAACCTATGTCTATCCATCTATGTAGTTCCATGTGATATTGGCTTACCAGAGAACTTCTTGTGCATCCTCTCTTCCCAGGCTCTACGTGAAGACTGTCTGCCTGTTTCCCAGAATTCTCCTAATCTCCCACTCCCATCTATCTCCCTGCCTCTATTGGCCACGGTGTTTTATCCATCATCTAATAAGAGAAACATATATACAGGGCTTACCCCATCAGAGATTCAAGGAAAGATTTTTTTTTAATCAGGTGAAGCACAATAAGGCAGCAGACATGGACCTCTGCCCACACTGTACCCACACAGGTGAACACACACCCACATATGTAGACATAGAAGACAAGACACAAACCAATCCAAACAGTGTCTCTTCATTCCACCACCTGGCCTATTGAGTATAACAGAGACTTTGTTTCTCTTTGAACTTAGAAATCACATTGCACACCATGTTAGAGATGGCTGGAATTTCTGATACTAAAGCTTCAATTGCTAGGGATCCGCTTTGACAGCTGAGATGCTGAACACTGAAAAACTTTGACACACCCTTAGTGCTAACTCTCAGCCCTAAGTGGATCCTGGGCAGAAGCAGAGCACCCCTTTAAGGTTGTCCTGTGCTGTCTCCTAGCTGCTTCCTATCGGCTCTGAGACATCCGCTTCAACTGCGAACCTTGAGAGACTCTGCTTCTAAGACCTAGCATGGCCTATGAGTAATAAGGATAAAGAGGCGACGTCAGAACAACCAAGGGTTCTCATTATTGACGGATAATTCTCATTATTCTCTGATAATTTACATAACTTTAGAGGCCAAAGCACAATTACTGAATTGTAAGAGATTGGCTGAACAGTTAACAGGTAAGAACATTTAGAAAGTGCTTTCAAAACTGTTGTCAAAACTATGGTGGTTCCCTTGCTGTGCTGTGCTGATTTGCTCTCTGTTGTTGGGATAAAACACTGACTAAAAATAACCTAGAGAGGAAAGAGTTGATGGAAGGCAAGGCAGAACTCAAGGCAGAACCCTGGAATCTGGCTCTTTCCGCCTGCTTTCTTTTTTCTTTTAATTAATTTTTTTTCTCATACGATATATCTTGATCATGTTTTTCATCTTCTTCAACTCCTACCAGATTCTCCCAACTCCCTATATGCCCAACCTTATACTCTCTCCCTCCTTATTCCCTTTGTTTCTCTCTTTAAAACAGCAACAAAAAAACAAAACTAAACAAAAAACATTCCACAAAAATGAAAATCATAATAGACCAAAGAGCAATAAAGACAAAAATTCCCAAACATAGCAAAAAGAAAAGTCTATAAAAATATCACTGAGTTCATTTTAGCCTACCCAGGAATGTGGTTCATACATCCAGTGACACGCCTTTTGAGAAAATTGATTTTCCCTTTAATTGGTTATCAGTTGCAAATAGCCTATTAGTTATGGAAGAGTCCCCAAGCCCACTTCCCCCACTTGCCTGGCTTGGAACTGTGCAGGCCTTGTTCACACTGCCACACTCTCTGTAAGTTCCTAAGTGTATTCATCCTGATGTTTATGTAAGACACTGTTTCCTTGGAGTTCTCCATCTCCTCTGCCCTTTACAAGCCTTCTGCCTCCTCTTCTGCATACATACCTCTGGTCCTTCTGAGGAAGGATTTGGTGAAAAAATTCCACTTAGGACTGAGTGTCCAAGTCTCTCACTCTCTGCGCTTTGTCCAGGTTTGAGTCTCTGGGTTTATTCCCATACACTACAAGAAGTTTCATTGGCGTGGGTTGAGTGAGATGCTGGGTATAGCAATATGTTATCAGGAATCATTTTATTGTTATGTGCCTTTAGCAGAATAATTGCAGCCGGTTTTCCAGTAGGCCCATGACCTCTCTAGTCTCGGGTTCTTGGCCCTTGTAGCAGTGGCTGGTATGGTATTTACCTCATGGAGTGGGCCTTAGATCCAATCAAACAGTGGTTGATTATTCCCACAGCTTCTGTATCACTATTCATCAGTACATCTTGCAGGAAGGTCTCTGTTATAGGCCTTTAGTGTTAGTTGTCCTTCTCTCCTTTACTCTTCTTTCCCAACTCCCACATTAAATAATCTTCTTCTAGTTTCCCCTTTATCTCTTCATAACACTGTATTTCCTCTTTCTTAAGAACTCTCCCACCACCCACTCACACCCTTGGTCCTTTACTAGATACCTAATTGCCGTGCTTATTAGACTGTAATACACATCACAAAAGCTTAAAAACTAACATTCACACATAAGAAAAATATGCAATATTTGTCTTTTGAGATCTGAATTACCTCTTTCAGGATGAATTTTTCTAGCTCAATCCATTTACCTCCCAACTTAATAATTTTGTTTTCCTTGAGAGATGAATGTCAGCCTGCTTTCTTACAACCCTGGGACCAGAATGACATCATCTGAAGTAAGCTAGACCCTCCCACACGTGTCATTAAGAAAATGTTCCACAAGCATGCCTACAGGTCAATCTGGTGGAAGCAATTGCTCTAGCAAAATTCCCTCTTCCCCAGTGACTGCCGTTTGTGTGGACTCAACAAAAACTAAGCATCTCACTTTACTGCATGCATTGTCTTGCTTTGGTTTGATTTTTAAATGTTTTTATAGAAGGTAGCTTGTCGCTATGGAATGTATTGCAGATGACTCACATGATGAAAGAGAAAACCTTTTCCAACAAGAATAAAGTGATAAAGTCGGGGTCAGAGGATAATTTACTGGTGTGTGAGCTCAGGGTCCTGAGATTCGTTACTGGAGTCTAGCTCTGCGCTTCTGAAATCACTGTGACCCTGGAACCCAAGAGTAGAATTTGAATCAATTTCAAATTTGTTAATTATTCAAGTTTTGTATCAAAGAGTCATGTGAATTTTCTAACTTACCTGATTTATAAGCCTATTGTTTTTAAGCAGGGTAAGGAAAAATCTCTAAATCTTCAAGTACAAACAAGATTCCAGCAATGTGTTCCTGATTTGTCTTTCAGTTTCTAATATGTCCTGAGAAGCTGGATCCAACAGATAGAGAAGAGCTCAACACCCAGTCCCAAGTATGAGGAATACAATTAATCAACACAGGAAGTTGTTAGCCACCTGCAATAGAATTGTATTCTTTTGCGACAAGTTTTAGGTTTTTTTTTAATAAAAGAGAAATATCAATAATTCCCCAAGGAATGAAAAGCAACAATGCATAGCAACAGAATCCTGAGCAAAGACCCACCTAAATTTCCCAACAAAATCATAAGGTACAGGACTGTGACCCATACCAGACAATGGTCCAAACCCATATGAACAAATCCCTACAAAAAGGAATGCCAGAAGGAGACGTTGGAACCATCAAATTCAGCAAATGTCCTTGGAGGGACAAACAGGCCACAGAAGCTCTCTTCCCCCTCCGCACCAGGTCCCTCTCCTCATGCTGAGCTCTGCCCACTCTTTCCACGAAGTAACCATTCCTCTGGCACTCAGTGTCCCAGAGCCACCAGGCCCATTTGTGTCCTCAAGTTCTTACTGGATTCGAGTTTAAGGCTCTCCATCCCTGCATCTTCAAAAGAATGCCACAGAACACCTGCACAGGAGTTGTTGGACTTCCTTCTGTTTCCAGTGGCAGAAACCCAAGCAAGCTGCATCCCTTTGACCTCAGAGTCAAGAGGAGTACCTAACAAGCCATGGGTGCCGACCCACAGGGCTAAGACAACTCCATCCCACAGTCCCACATCCCATAGTCCCACATCCCACACAGGGCGACTTCTCTAAGCCAGGTTATGCGATCATATACGGTGCTTGTCAAGGAGTGACTGCAATAATTACCCTTTAAACTAACACCACCCGAAAGGAGCAGAGAGTGTGACAGTACATGGCACCCAAACACATTGGTTGAGGGACCAATGACCCTGGTTTCTCCAAGCGAAGTCCTTCAGAGCTAAAACTGGAATGTTTTTTCTGGATCCCACAAAAAAAAAAAATGAAATGAATATTACAGAACAGACCCCAGCTATGCAGAAGTGCTAATATATGATCACTTCAATCAACAAAGGTCTGTTGCTCTGCTTAATAATTGCCATGTCCAGACACGATAGATGCAGGGCCTAAGTTCACAGGCTGTGGTCCCCTATCAATGTTGCTGTAGGGATGAACATGTAAATTCCCAGAATGACCCTTAAGAATTGATCCCTATACTCTCTCAGCCTAGACACATGAGGGAGCCTAGGCCCTGCTCCAAATGATATGACAGACTTTGAAGATTCCCAATGAAGCAGAAAGGGGATGGGAGCTGGTGGGAGGGGACAGGGGAGGATGGGAGGGTTCAGGAACTGGGATTGACATGTAAAACAAGCTTGTTTCAAATTTAAATAAAAAAAAAAAAAAACTGATCCCTGAATGGTGGTCACCACAGCAGGGGGTATTATAAGAATAAGCTAAAAACAAAACAAAACCAAAAAAAAAAAAACTCTAGGAGGACTTCCTGAAGGAGAAGTAATGAGCCAGGGGAGGTGCGAATCCAGCTAGCCTTCCAAGGTTCCATCCAATGCTGCTACTTGAAGTGAGTTCTGTAATCTACCAGGAAGTTCTGTAATCTACTCTGAATTTGGGAACACTGACTAATGCTTCCCCTTCTGGCATTTCTTCTGTAGTGGTTTGTCCATGTGGGCTGTCTACACTACACACGGGTATTGCATGAAGTCTGTTTGCTTTCACTTACAAAGAATCTGGCAGGAAGGGAGAGTCAAAGAACTTTTGAATCTTGCTTCCAGAAAGCTGAAGCTGACAGGGAGGCGGAGGGCAACAAAGGAACCTACATTTTCAATGCTCTGTTTTGACACAGTGTAAACAAAGCTGGGGCTGTGCCAAGAGTCTGGGAATTTTTGGTTCTTGGCTTCCTTGGGTGGGAGGCATTGCAGTTGACTTGCAATTGTAAAATGGATTTGGAGCTTTCACAGTTCACTCCCTGGAGCCTTTAAGAAGTGAAAGCAAGGCAATGAGAAACTGCGGGGTTTGGTTGGACTTGATACGATTGAATAACTTCAGTTATCTCCGTGGTATCTGGACTGTGAGAGCAGGAGTCTGAGATCAGCAGGGATTTCTGAAAACTTGGCTCTGTCTTCGGTTGATAAGCAGACTTCTGATGGGAATCCAGCCAATGCCTTGGATTTTATTAGAACTTATTAAAAACCCAGAGGCAGAGAAAACTTTCTGGTGTAGGGAGCAGCTGGATTATCTTCAGTAACTAAGGGATGACATCACAGCAATTTCAAATTCTCCTTACAGCACAGAATTCTTCACTCTGGAACCAGCCCATGGCCATTTCCTCCATCCTCTGTGCTTTCCACTAATGTGTGTCATTGTCTGCTCTTCTGTCCCTTGGAAGTGTCTCCTTGGGAAGGTTATTGAATTTCCCTATCCTAGACATTATATTCATTTGAAAAATAGTAAAAACTTGTGTGAAGATTAAACTAAATGATTACAGAATTTTTTATCAAGTTTCTTGGTGACTATTTTACCATTCTTTCATTTTCAGCTTCTTCTCAATCAGTAAAGACTAATTTAAAATATAGGTTTTATTATTATTTAAGTAATAATAAAATTCTCTGGAGAGAATAATAATAATAATTTAAATTTAATTAATTTAATAATAATTTAAATAATAATAAAAGTCTCTGGAGAGACTGCCATTGGAAAGAGAGTTATTATACTCAGACTTTATGCCACACTGTAGGACCACATAGGAGTCTCAGGGTTACATTTCACACTGTAGGACTGACCACACAAGAGCTGCTGGGTTACAAGTCATACTGTAGAGCCACATGGGAGATACAGGATTTCTTCATTAGAAAGAGCATGGCACACTGTAGAATCACACAGAGGCTGCAAGGTTATACGAAACACTCGAACCACAAGAGAGCTGCTGGGTTAGAAGGAGTTAAAGGTTATGGGAAACAGGAGAGAATACCTAAGCAGGCTGTGATTTGTTGGTTTGAGTGTATCAGACCTCTAGGACACAGCAATGTCTGGTCCCCAACCCCAGGGTGATGAGGGCAAAAGGACAATGGCCAGATTGTGATGGCCCAAAGGAAGAAGTAAACTAAGATGTTGTGTAGCTGCTTCCACGGGGTCAAAACAGTCTCTTCTAAAGGGAAGACACAGAGGGACCTAGGAAACTCACAGAATTTACTAAATTAATACTGTCCCTGTCTTAGAGTATATAAGAAGTAACAATTGCCAGGGAAGAGGAGGCTTCTGTGGAGTGGGCTGCATAGAGCTGTCCAAGGATCCCAATGATGCGGCTTTCACAACCACACTTGACCCATGTTCCTGATAACAGCTGCCTACATTACCCAATGTGCTGTCTACCCATGATCTCATAGATAACCCCAATAAAGTCACTGATTTGCCAAGCTAGTCTTAGGCACAGTTGTTTCTCTGATCCATAGTTGCCCTGCCTAGGTGAAGAGAAATCGACTCCCTAAAACAAGTTAAGCATCTTTGGAGACCTGCTGGCCTGAGTTTACACCACACCCTGCCTCACTCACACTCTGGAATTACATATGCAATGCATTCCAACCCAGAGGCAATAGGGGCAGCCCAGAGCAAAGCAGAGTGCTCGGAAGCTATGCTGCCTTCTTTCTGAACCTCAAGGTAGCCCCAGGTCTCCTTGAAGAAATATGACAGCAGAAGGCTGACTTTGACAGGCACCCGCAGAACTAGGAAAAGACAAGTGCACCTTCCACGTTATTTCAATGTATTATTTCCCTATCTACAGTGATAGCTAATCATGGCTCCTTCTCTCCTCTGAGTTCAAAAGCAGCTGAGAAGACTTGGAGGCAAGCAGATGGGCTTAAAAAACATCAGATTTGTGGGGACTGAACACAGTATGTGTCTGCAGGCACAATGGAATATCTAATGTACTGATGGGTGTTCTGATTGGCTCATGGACGAAGCTGGAGGACAACAGGCCTTCCTGTTGGGAAGGAGGAATGATTGACCCGAGAATGAACTCTTCTGAGTAAAACAGGACAAGAAAGATGGAAGCCAACCAGTTCCAGCCTGCTCTCTCAAAGGGACCAATCACTACCACTCCCACAGAACAGTGAGCATAGGACACTAAACAAGAAAGAATTTTTGCTATTGTTCCTATTACAATTG
This sequence comes from Cricetiscus sungorus, assembly GCA_030556225.1. Lineage (NCBI taxonomy): Eukaryota > Metazoa > Chordata > Mammalia > Rodentia > Cricetidae > Cricetiscus > Cricetiscus sungorus. The sequence continues at coordinate 15,763,286 of JANBXA010000114.1, forward strand.
CTGTCTACTGTCATGGACCATATGCAATGGCAGGGAGGAAGAGGACATTTCCTCCTGTAGACATCCATTCCTCTCCTGTCCATAGTTCATACACAACACCAGTCAGTTTTGTGCTGGGCCCCAATGAGGCAGATGATTTCTTTCTTAATCCAGACTGTCAGAAAGGAGAACATAAGTCTATGGTATTATTCATGTACTAAAGCAGAAATTCTGTGGATATTATGGATGTCTAAGCTTATATTTGTTCAACTCCACTTTCTGAGATCAGAAGAGAATGATTTTCAGTCAACACCCACACCCACCCACACACACACACACACACACACACACACACACACATACACACATACACACACACACAGTCCCGACAGTCCACAGAGACCACATCTAAACAAGGTTCTCCTAGAATCTTAGAAAAGCTATCTGTGGAGGTTTGAGTGAAACAGTTCCCATAGGCTCATTTGCATGAATGCTTGGTCCCAGTGAGAAGAACTATTTGGGAAGGATTAGGAGGTATGACCTTATCGGAGGAGATACAGGATGATCTCTCTCTCTCTCTCTCTCTCTCTCTCTCTCTCTCTCTCTCTCTCTCTCTCTCTCTCTCTGATCAGATGCAAGCTCTCAGCTGCTATTCTAGTGTCATAATTGCCTATTTGCTACCATATTTCCTATCATGACCATGATGTTCATGGACTAAGCCTCTGGAACTGTAAACAAGCCCCAGCTAAATGCTTCCTTTATAAGCTGCCCTGGTCATGGTGTTTCATCACAGCAAGAGATGGTAATTAAGGCACCATCTTACCAAAGAACCAATAAGTAGGTGCTACTATAGGCTAAGCTATACAATCCAAGTATAAGGTATATACTTGCATTTTAGGAGGAAAAAGCATTTTAAGCAAGATAAACATCACTTCTAAGGCAATTGCACTAAAGATAAGTTTGTGGAGAATTGGTACAGAACATTTAAGCACTGTCATTATTTATGTGGGTTTCCTGAGGGAATCTGATTTCACTCAGGCTTTAAACTGTGTCTAGACAAAAGAGGGAGATTTTCAGATGAAGAAAACAGCTTCCAGAAAAAGCTTTGATAGAAAAGGGTATGAAGTAGGCTAGGGAGGCCTTGGTTGTAAGTAGATACACCCAGCAAGGCACGGTGATAGTGTAAATATGGTTTGTTAAGATTCAGGTGCTGAAAGGTTGGTCCCGATGAGGCAGTGTAGAGGTGGCACAACATTATAAGAGGTGGAGCTTGGAGGCCAGGTCATGGGAGGTACTGTGCTCTACAGGAGTTAATATCCTTTCCAAGTGACTCCAGATAGTCACTGGGTTGTGAATTGTTTTTAGAAGATCAGTGTTGGATTGAATCTTTATGGCTTCCTTTCTCGCTATGTGCCCTCTCCCTCTCCCATATATTCCCTCCATGATGCCATCTATCTGTCATATTGTGATGTGGTCCCATGTCCCTTATTACAGTGGAAGAGATGTTGCTGCTATCTTGAGCCTCCCAGACTGTAAGCTAATTGCACCTCTTTTCTTTATAAAGATCCATGCCTCCTGTGTTTTGCTTTAACAATGAAATATATATCACATTGTATATTTGAGTATATAAAGAACTATACATTTAAAAAAACCTAATGCAAAGCTAAATGCCATTTGTAAAAAAAAAAAAGAAAGAAAGAAAAAAAGAAAGAAAGAAAGAAAGAAAGAAAGAAAGAAAGAAAGAAAGAAAGAAAGAAAGAGTGAAAAAGTTGGGCCTCTCTATCACCCATTTAGATTATAGAAATAAGCTGTGCATTACACAATCATTTTGTTTATGCCTTGGAAATATTAGGAGTAAGAATAGTGAGATATAACCTTACAGTTCAAGAATGAGGATAATTAGAGATTTCATTTAAGAAAAAAATATTTTGATAGAATAGGATGAATAAGTGAGATGTAGCATGTATGTTTTCCGCCAGCCAGCCTGGTCCCATTCTTTGTTCCTCCCCACTGGCCACCACCACACGAGCCCCAATAACACGCTGAGACTCTGTACTTGATACAATCCTGTTGGCCAGTTACTATTATTGTTTATGGGCTAGCTCTGTCTTAATTATTAACCCATTTCTACTTATCTAAGTATTTCCATGTGGTCATCTTATCGAGCACGGCGGGCCGGCATCTTGCTTTCTTCACTCTCTACATGCTGACTCCTCCTAACTACTTCCTCTTTCCTCCTTGTCTCCTAGTCCCTCCTGTCTTGCTTTCCCATTGGCCACAGTGCTTTATTTACTAACCAGTATGGGAAACATATTTACAGAATAACATCTCCCATCAGTGAGAGGCTAGCAGATAATGGGCAACAAATGGTGGTCCGGATGGCAAGTGGAGTAAGGCTGTACTCCATGCAGATCCAGCCCATCATGGACCATGGGGCTTTAAGGGATTGGTGGCACTAAGCAATATGCACATGTATTTGAAATAACACAAGTAACCTTCTCTTGTTTTGTTGAATGACTGCTAAACGTGTACCTTTTACTTTTACTTCCCATGAGTTGTTTATAAAGAGACTTACCTCAAAACATTACAGAAAGTGAAAAGTCTTTGATTAGGAAATAAGAGAAAGAAATATAAGCATGATAATACTGTATTGCATATAAGCCAAAAGAATCAACAAAATGTAAAAACTAATAAAAAAAAGCTTTCACAAAAGAAAAAGGGAAATGATTAATATGCATAGGAACAGTTGTGAATAGCAGCTCCCCTGCTGATGAAGGGTCAATAACACCCAGCTGATAATCTTATGATGGCTGACTGAATTTAGACGATGGACAGCACCAGAACACTTAGCAAACACAGGGCTCAGAAGAACACACACAGGACAATCTCCAAACAGCCCAGTCAAGACTGCTTCTGGAAAACACTGCAGCTATATCTTCTGAGCTGCTGTGTCCACCACTCAAATGTCCATTGCCACAGCCCCACAAGTCCCTGAGACAAGAAGGAGAGGGCACAGAACATAGTGGCCTTCTCAAAGTCACTTTTTAAAGGTGTATCTTCATTGCCACCTTCCCAAGACACTTGAAACATTGAGGCCACCCTTGTCTGTGGTCACTTGTACAATCAGCCCATACCAAATCTCTCTCGGGGCAGATGTGTCCCTTCCTTTGTGTCAGTGCACATCTTTATTCCCAGCTGAAACTCTGCTGAACATCCTGAGATTAGTCTAGTCTATTAAATAACACCAAGAAGCCTGCTTTGTACAAACACGTTCTCCTGACAGTTTTAAGATTAAATCTCCCTTGTTGTTGGAGGAGGCTATGCACAGGGAACAAAATGTTTGGTTCCTTCATCAGCATGTCTCTGAAGCATGACGGAGTGGCAGGCTTTCCTACGAGAGAATGAACCTCTGGAATGAGTCACTGAGGTGCTGGAAATAGGGACCCATGTGGGAAACCATGAATATTTCACTTTCTGATAAGCAAGGTTCTGCAGAACTGGCACATTCTCAGGCGTGTGACACGACCTCAAACCAAGTTCCCAATGGGCTTTCTTTTCTTTCTCTCATTATGACAATCTAGAGGCTGAACACACCCCAAGAGGTGGTGCTGTCTGAAGCATTTTGACCACCGAGATGAAGAGGAGTGGAGCCTGCTTCCCTCAGAGACATCAGAAAGTGAGGGGATGAGAGCGCGATGTGCCTCCCCTGCTGCAGAGAAAGTGCCTCCCTCCATCAGCAGACAAAAGGAAAACCAGCTGGCCTGAGATTCTACTGGACTTCTAGAGAAAACTCTCCCTCCCTCGAAATGTTATATTCCAATCTCCTTCCCTCCTGGCCTACAGAAGTGATTGCAATGCCCCAGCAGTAGCTGCTACCTGAAAAGACAGTGGAACACCACACCTCAGCTCGACCAGTTCCATCCACACTGTAGCCTCACCTTTTCCAGAACCCAGGATGGCAAACTCCATGTCTGTCCAGAGTCATGAAGCCACATTAATGCCATAACATGCAGCCTTACACAGCAGAAGAGTCATAAATGTGGACTGGGTAGGCTTGAATGGAAGCCTATCCTTCCCACCTATAAAATAGCATACTGGGCAATCAGTTCACCTTAAAACCTTCCATTGTCTCATCAAAACTAGGAGATCATCGTAATCCTGACTCTCCGGGCAGTACCACAGGCTGGATGTGAGAATCAAACTCAACAGGGCTTCAAAGGGGCTGTAGGGGCAGCT